>SJYW01053067.1:3555-61975 GCA_006410735.1 Raphicerus campestris
GAAGGAAATGGCAACCCACTCCAGTATTCTTGCCTAGAAAATTCCATGGATGGAGGAGCCTGGTGGGTTACAGTCCATGGGGTAGCAAAGAGTCAGACATGACTGAGTGACTTCACTTCACTTCACTTCACTTCATCTGACCAGGAACAAGGAAGCAATTCTAAACAGAGTGTGTTGGATCACTTGTATATGCAAAGGTGACCTTGTGTGGGAGTGGTGTTGACACCACGAGAGCAGCAGTCTCATGCGTGGTCTCAGGGCTGGTCCAGGGAGCGAAGCAGGTTTTATCTTTTTATGCCACCTGTTCAGCAAAGCATCTGCTTCAGCACAGGGGAAGATATGAATCAAGGGAGCCATCTCCTTCGGTCAGGGCTAAGGTGCTTATTTGTTTATTTAACGTGTTTTCATGAGGATCACAGGGAAGTCGTCTAGTTCCTGGGGTGAGGGCGAAAGGGAATTAAAATTCTTTTCCAGGTCTCCATTACCACTCCTTTCAAGCTTTTCTCCCCATTTTATGCCATGTTTTTCCTCCCAACTGTAAGAGCAGAAATTATCCCCAAGTTAGTTTGATCACTAAGGACTGAGGTTGTAGAGCTTGTCACTGATCACATTCACCTGCTTGGTTAAGCTCATTGAAGAATCTCCCTCTAGATAAATTCTATGTTTTATTACATTTGCACAATCCTAGAAATTATGTCATCTCAAGTCTCATAAACAATGATGTTGATTTTGAGAATGCCAGACTGATTTCCTGACTGTGTATTACATAAACAGGTAAGCAGTCTTATATAGTGACCTAAATGTTCCCTTGTTAACCATTTTAAGAGTTGGTGGTTCTCTGGTTCATTTCTCTGAATCTTGACTAACCACGAGAAGAGAGGGGCAGAAAAGAAAAGGCGGGGATAATCTGAGTGCTCCCAGCTGTTTTCTTTCTCTCAGGAGAAATAATATTCAAGTATTTAAGGAAGTAAGTGAAATCCCTTTTAATTTTGCTTGCTGAATATCAAGAACTTCCCAGTGACCTGTGAAAGACACGTGTCCGCCTAGGGAACCTTTAGAAGACTTCCTTGGCCAAGAAAATTGTGTAAGAGGTGCATTCAGTCAAGCATTAGATAGCCCAGCTGAAGGAAGTGGGGCTGGTTTGGCTGACCCACGCCTGACCCAAATGACACTTGGAGTAGAGGAGCACAGGGGAGGGGAAGGAAGTAAACAAAAGATGATGTTCGGAGCTCCCATTTACCGAGAGATTAACTTTTGAAATGAAATTCTGCAGCCTCCGAGAGTGCTTAGAATGGCTCTCCTATGTCCCATCCCACTTTAAACCTTACATTAACTATATTTCATTAGTTTACTGACAGACACTTCTTATCAGCATAGTACTGTATTAGCACGAACACCAGGACGGGGTATCCCCCCTGCCCCCACCTCTGGAGATAAGCGCCCAGTTTCTTCCTTAGTAAACTACTAGTAAATGGAGTTCTTTTGCCCTGCAGGCATATTTAGAGGGCCCTAAGATAATCTCCTTTGGAACAAGTAATTTTGCTGTTTTTAGAAACAGTTACAGAGAGCTTTTGGAGCTGGAAAAAAAGAAGTCACCCAGCACAGTGCACAGACTATAATTTGTCTGATGGAAACATTCAGTCCAATAAATAGTCCTAATAAATATCTGATTCTTTCAAGTAACTTAACGTTAACCTGGAGAAGGCAATGGCAACCCACTCTTGCCTGGAAACTCCCATGGGCGGAGGAGCCTGGTAGGCTGCAGTCCATGGGGTCGCTGAGTCAGACATGATTGAGAGACTTCACTTTCACTTTTCACTTTCATGCACTGGAGAAGGAAATGGCAACCCACTCCAGTGTTCTTGCCTGGAGAATCCCAGGGATGGTGGAGCCCAACGGGCTGCCGTCTGTGGGGTTGCACAGAGTCGGATATGACTGAAGCGACTTAGCAGCAGCAGCAACGTTAACCTAATTAGACATCCTTTGTTCCAGGTGTAAACAAGGTCATCGAGTCCAGCTATGCAGGGTGACTCACTTTTCCTAAATAAATAACACTGTTTCAGGCGTCCCTATCTTTGAACACATTGCTCTTTCTTCTGGAAGGGCTTTCCTTCCCTTCTTCACCTAACTACTTCTTGTCCACCTGAATTTGGTCAAACTTTTTTCTTAAACCCTTGTCTAATTCTTGGTGCCTCGTTTGTGTTCATTTAGCATTTATCACACTTTCATCTTGGACTGGAATAACCAAACTACACCTTCCTTGAAATCCACAAGCATATCTTACTAAACTTTTCATTCTCCAAGATTCTGGAAGCACAGCATCTGGCCCATGATAAGCAGTGAGTGCTCAGGAAGTATTGATGACTCAAACCCCAAACTCCCATTTTTTTCTCAAACACGTTTTACAGGAGAAACTGACTTCCGTGTCTTTGAGAAAAGTAGACCTCTTTTAGAACACTCACTGGGTGTCTGCTACCTTGGGGTCAAGCCACTTCATTCAGTGCAGATTGAGGATCTTTGTATAAACCTTCACTCAGGTATGGAGGATCTACCACACTGATCATCACTCAGGGGATACTGAGGGCCTCAAAATAAGCCTAGAAGTCTTGTTTTAAAAGAGTTTATAATCTAGGAAAGAAGATAGGGATAGAGAATTTACTTCTTACCAGAATTGAATGGAACCTTTCTGAGTACTGTGAGATTTACGTGTCAGAATAGGTACACTGTCCTGGAAACTACAGCTGACACCTCTGCATGAACTTCAGTTGCTGTTTCATCAGGTGGAGGATGCAGGGTAGGAAGACAAGAGTGGGTTTTGACCTGGATTTTGAAAGATGAGTAGGAGACTGATGTGTACGGATATGGGGTGTTAAAGATAAGAACTTGACGGTGGTTAAGGCAGTAAGAACAAGAGTTTATTCGGCAACTACTGCAAAGGGGGAAACAAACCTCACTACAGAACTGGACTCAATTCCCTTGTGGCAATAGCTTATGATCAAAATCTGTTTTTACTTCTTTACTGTTGGGCTCTGGTTTTCTTTATGGGAGGAGAGGGCATGCAGGTCATCTCAGACTGAGGCCAAAGAATGAACAAACAAAGAGGAGTAAAGCAACTTGGGGGAAAAAGTAAGTAATCCAAAGAAAATTGAGCAGTCAAGGGAAGCAGGAATTCTGTGCAGCCAGAGCATGGAGTCGTGTTGAGTTAGCCCTGGAAGATGAGGAAAAGCAGGCATCTTTTAGTAGAGCTGTTTGGTGATGCTTAGAAAATGGTATGTTTTCCTATTTAAATAGGAAAAGTAAGTTTGAACAAAATTGCTTGGAAAGTTATGTTGTGCCAAGCAGTTGGGACTTTATACTGTGGAGCCAGAGAGTTTCCCCAGAGCTGCGCAGTACTTTATAAAGGTGACTGCAGTCTCCATGCTTTCCCAGGTGGCTCAGTGGTAAAGAATCCGCCTGCCGATGTAGGAGATATGAGTTTCGGATACCTGGATGGGGAAGATTCCCTGGAGAAGGAAATGGCAACCCACTCCAATATCCTTGCCTGGAAAATTCCATGGACTTGGCGGGGGTGGGGTGGGGGCTACAGTCCGTGGGGTCACAAAGATTCGGACAGTCTAAACTACTGAGCATGAACGCGCGCACACCAACCACAAAAGGATGACAGGCTGGATGGAGCAGCAGGTCGCATACCCACTCTCGGCCTTCGTATTTTTTTTGTATAACAAAAATAAATAAAGGGTCATTTGCTGTCTTAGGTCCCTTCCCATCCCGACAGCCTGCATCCGAGGTACCACTGCCTTCCTTCCATTACCGGGGCCCTGTACATCCCTCCCTGTTTCCTTCTGATTTTGGTGCAGGGGTCACTTTCTCTATTCCTGGGCCTTAGGCGCTTGTCCACTGGTAGATTAAATGAGAGACGGATGCTTGGGGCTTGGGGGGTGCGGAGGATAGACATCTCTGGCCTTTTGCCCCTGGCAGCACTCCCTACGTAATGCCCCCGTGGGCAGGCGCGCTTTGGGGCCGGGAGAAGGGTTTCCAGCCGATTATGTCCATCCTAGGTCCCTTTTGGATGGCTGGACGGCCCCCTCCCCATGGGCAATCATCCAGAGCGAGGGCGGCGGGAGCAGAAAGGCAGGACAAAGCCGCTGCGAGTGCCGGCAGTCACCGAGCGCGGGACTCTCCGCAGAGCCTGGTGGGGGGGGTCCACTCGGCTTCTCGGGAAGCCCCGCGCCCGCTGGCCGGGCCGAGAGCCTCGGGGCTCCCAGGCCGGCCGGCGGCGGAGTCACGTGAGGCGGCCCGGGCCGCGTGACCCGGCGGCCCGGCCCCCGGCGCCCCCTCCAGCTCCGCCCCTTCGCCCGCCACTCGCCGGAGGTTCTCGGGCCCCGACGCCTCCGAGGTCCCGGCGGCTAGGCCTGGCGGGACGGCGCGCGGCCGCGGCTGGCCTCCCAGGTACTCCGGCGGGGCGGGGAGGCTGGGCGCGGGCCCGAGCGCACGGAGGCCCCTTCCCCTCGCTCCGCCTTCCCAGCGGGCCCGGCCGGCGCGCCGCGTTCCTCCTGCGCGCTCCCCCCGGCCTGGGTCCCCAGGCCCCCGGTCCATCCGGCGCTGCGGGCAGGCGGGTGATGGGGCGGCCGGCTCCGCGCCGTTAGCGCCTCCGCTAGCGTTTCATCCGAGGAGGAGGAGGGACGGGGTGGGGGAGAAGCTCTGGAAAGTTTTCCCGGCTCCCTCTCTTTCGGGAGCTGCGGAGACGACGTTTTGCTCGGAGCTGAAGTCTGGCACGGCTCTGGGCGCTGGTCTTCGCGAGAGGAGACCTCCCCTCAGACTCTCCCGGTCCTCCCTCGGCCCTTGCCAAGATCTTCGCCTCTGCTCCTAAGCCTCAGTAGGTCGCCATACTCTGCACTGTCTCCCTTTCCTCCG
Source organism: Raphicerus campestris (assembly GCA_006410735.1). Lineage (NCBI taxonomy): Eukaryota > Metazoa > Chordata > Mammalia > Artiodactyla > Bovidae > Raphicerus > Raphicerus campestris. The sequence continues at coordinate 8,470 of SJYW01053067.1, forward strand.
CAACACGAATTCCACCAAAGGGGTTTTTATTTAATAGGGACTTTGGTCCCGGAGTACGATGAGTGCGTCGGTTAAGCTGCCTGCTCTATTTAAGATGACCGTCTAGGCACGCTCTTTTCTGCTCTTGTAAGTGACTTTTTATGTTTATTTGCACGTGAGACACTCCGAAAACATCTGCTACAGAACTCTGCATCTGAGGATTACAGTTTTATAAAGCAGTTTCATAACACTTAAGAAGACCCAGATTCATAGTCTTATTTGGTTGTGGCTTATTCTTTTTGGAGGGAGGATTATAGCTCTTGGAGGCAAAAACTGAGTTTCTGAAGCTGGTGTGGGGGGGAGGCTAGAACATGAGAGTATCGAGGTATATAATGCTGAAAGGAATGGGGAAAATGATTTGAACCTGACAACCGTGTGTGGTGTGCTTTAAATTTTACCAAGTATCTATTTGTAGTGAACACTGGTGAATTTCACCTCTTTGGACTGCCTTCAGGGTTGAATAGATATATTTAGAGCCTGTTAATATGGCAGTTAATCTGTGGTATGTATGGATATCTTTTAATCCATTGTGCAAATACCAGTCCATTTATTAATACTTGTAGACTGGTCCTTTTTTCCTACCCACCTGGCGTTTCTGTTGAAGAGGAAGGGTATTCATCTTTAAAGAGATTTCTTCTGCAGTGATTTTTATGGGATCCAAACGATCAAGTTCTGAGAACTTCAGAAAGCAGGTAGCTATAAAGATCAGTGCTATCAAGTTTGCGGCTTAAAAAAAAATTCTTTAACTTTGTTTAAAGAGTTAGCTCTGTGTTCTGTGTCCAACAAAAGTTTGGCTTCATCTTAATACTCAGTAGTTCAAGCTGGGAAGTCCAAGACAGTGTCTTCCTTTATCTGAAAGTCAGAGTGGGGAAAATGAAACAGAAGGGAAGTGAAAGACCTTTATTATCATTATGCTGTTCCTTCTGTGTGTACTGCATTGAACAGTGAGAGAGGCGTGGAAAACAAGGTTTGGGCCCTCAAGGAATGTCGAGTGCAGGCAGACATTAAAGAAGAATGTGTATCACCTGTAATTTATATCATTTAAAGAGAACAAGTTAATATTTTGGGTGTAAGTCCTTTAAAAAAAAAAAAAAACTTTTTTGGAAGTCTAGTTGCTTTACAGTGTGGTATTTCCTACCATACAGCAAAGTGAATCAGCTATATGTGTCCATATATCCCCTTATAAGTTCTTTTTAAAAACAGGTATACTGGATTGCTCTGTTCAGATAGTGAGAGTTCATATTGTAAAAGGTACTGTGATACTCAAATGTAGTCCATTCCTGAGCCTAGAAGAGCCAGTAGCAAGTTTGAGTATTGAAGTACTTAGCCACATCTATTTGATTCTTGAGTTTGGATAGAAAGAGTTAAAATAGCTGGGGAGACCTCTCTTTTTATATATATTTAGTATAGATATGTTTTTTAAAAATAAGATTGTACCCATGCATACGTAATACATTGTAAGCTGTGAAACGACTTCAGAAAATGATGAATCCCGTCTAGGGAAGATTATACTCAGACCATTCCTGAAGTCTGATGGTCTGTCTCCATCCCACAGTCCCAGAAGAGAAGATTCCATGGCTTTTGTGAGCTTAGCATCCCAAGGGGGGAAAAAGAATATTTTTGCCCCAATATTCTTTTTGATGCTTAAGAAAAAGTTTGAGTTTTAGAAATAAAGTCTGTACCCTCTCTAATGCTTCAATCCTGAATTCAAGTGGTATCTTGAAAAATATTCAGTAATACTGTCTACAGCTGTGGCAGAGTGTTCCAGAGGTGACTGCCAGCAATTTATCCCATCCCTCCACTATCCCCCCTCCTCCCCTCAAGAGATGGAGTCTGTTTCTGCTCCCTCTGAACCTAGGCTTTCAACGTCACTCACTTGGACCAGTAAATGTGGTGGAAGTGCTGTGAGTCAGTTCTGGACATAGTCCTTAAGAGCCTGACAGCTTGAGCATTTACTCTCTTGGGGGCCAACAGCTGGTATAGAGGCTTGAGCTAGACTAGGTGGAGAAAGACCACCTGAGAAGGTTTATGTGAACAAGGCCTGACCTGTTTCAACCCTGCTTAAGCGCCCAGTGCCTGCGATCCCAGCTGAGCCCACTTAAAACACAGCATTGAGTGAAATAACAAATTGCTGTTGTTTTAAGCCATCAAGTTTTGGGATGGCACTTTACTCAGCAACAGAAAACTGAAACAGCGTAGCACCTTGTGCAGTGAAACCCTGGGTATGAATCCGGTTTGGGTATGAATCCGGTTTGCGTATAAAGCTGTCCCAAGATGGGATCCACGAGCACAAGACTGTCGTCAACATACGCAGGGGCATGCTTGATTGATAAGTCTCTCAATTAATTACATCTTTATTTCATATTACATAGGGATGCACTAGTTGAATTAAGTACAGTTTAGTGAAGACTATGGCTATGTCTGGGTTTCCCTGGTTGCTCAGCTGGTAAAGAATCTGCCTGCAGTGCAGGAGACCTGGTTGAATTTCTGGGTTGGGAAGATCTCCTGGAGAAGGGATAGGCTACCCACTCCAGTATTCTTGCCTGGAGAATTCCCATGGACAGAGGAGCCCGGTGGGCTACAGTCCATGGGGTCAAAAAGAGTCGGACACAGCTGAGCCATTAGGCACAGCATAGCTCCTGGCTGGCTATATCTTGTACTCTCCTAGATGATGGTTAAGTCAAAAGACAGTTTCTTTTCTGTAACTGGTTATTATTTGTATATATGATCAGTCTTAAGTTAACCCTTGGTGATAGCAGTGTCTGACATGTTTTAGAGGAATTGCCCATTGTTGAGATGTTGGATGTATGTTGTTCCTTGAAGTTTGCTACTTGATGAATGTAGCATCCTCATCATGATTGTAGTCTTAAGTGCAGATGTAAGGTCTGCTGCAGTGAACACAAGTCTGGGAAGTGCTTTGCTTTCAAGGGTCAAGGAGAGTGAATTGTATGCAAGCAATCATTTCTAATGAATATGATATAGGACTTCAGAAATCCACTGATGGATTTTTCAGGGGCAGTTCTTATTGCCTTTTAAAATAATTATTTATTTATTTGGTTATGCAAGTTCTTAGTCTTGGCATACAGGATCTTAGTTGTGTGGCACATGGAATCTGTTAATAGTCCCCTGACCAGGGATGGAACCCCAGCCCTCTGCACTGGGATTGGGAAGTCTTAGCCACTGGACCACAAGGGAAGTCCCCTTATTGTCTTTAAATGAAAAAAATCATCTGAGCAGCTTTTCATTCTAATTCTGGTTCAGTTAAAAAAAAAAAAAATCCAAAACCCCCTCTTTTCTGGAGAAGAAAATCTCATTGGAGATCAGATGAGTGCTTTTATAGACTGGTAGTCTCCACCTCTGCTGGACTCCATATAACATCTTTTTAGGTTTTCCTGGTCAGTGTTCTTTCCCATCCTTCCTGGTGGCTACTTCAGACTCCCCACCACCCCCCCCGCCCCCGCTTTTTAATTTTTTGATGTAGACCTTTTTTTTTTTAAGTCTTTATTGAATTTGTTACAGTATTGATTCTGTTTTATGTTTTGGTTTTTTGGCCATGAGGCATCTTAGGGATCTTAGGTCCCCGGCCAGGGATCAAACCTGCACCCGCTGCATTGGAAGGCGAGGTCTTAAGCACTTGACCTCCAAGGAGGTCCTACCCTTATTTTTTATTGGTTTGCTCCATCTTTTGTTACTACCTCCCCTCTTACTCTCAACCGAAAGCCTTCCCTCTTTTTTCACAGGGAGAATTTATGAAAGAGAATGCTCTCAGATGCAAATCAAACCCACAATGAGATAACACCTCACAGCCACTAGGGTGATTATAATGACAAAGACAGACAATAAGATGGAGAAACTGGAACCCCCTACGTTGCTGGTGGAACTGAAAAATGCAGACTCTCAGTAACCAAGAGAGAACAATATAGAAGGAAATGACTTCCAACCTTTTAAATTCCTTTTCATCAGATCTGTCCTTCAGCTTTCACAGGCTCTCAAACCGTTGCAACTTGGCCTTATTCACCCATGGCCTCCCTGAGGCTTCTTTGCCAATAATTTTTGGTAAATCCAACAGAGCTTTCTCAGTCCTCACTTTGTTTGGCCTCTCGGCAGCATTTGACCCAGACGCTGCCTCTTTTGTGTCCCTAGGCTCCTGTGACACTCTTCTCTTGGTTTTCTCCCTGCTCTGCCTCTTCCTCCCGCCTCTGTCATGAAGCCCTTTGCTGTTGGAGTTCCTTTGAGTTTTGTCCAAGACCCTCTTCTCTCCTTACTCCACACGCTTTTTCCTGAGTGACCTCATGCCAGATTTCCAAGTCTCCAGATCTCTTGCTTTTTAAAAATTATTATTGTTATTTTTTGAAGCAGAGTTGATTTGCAGTATTAGTTTCAGGTGTACAGCACAGTGATTTGGTTATACATTTGTGTACATATCTGTACAGCTCTCTTTCTTGATCTTCAGATTTATAAATCTGTCTATTTTGCATATCCACTTTGATATCCCACAGGTAGCTAAAATGCCCAGAGTAGAAGTCCTCATCTCCCGCCTGAAACTCGCCGTGTTCTCTCCCATCATGAATGGCTGTTCAGGATCCCTCACTGCCTGAGCCGAGCGTCTGAGTGTGAGCCCTGGCCCTGCCTTTCTCTTGTGTCGCCTCCTCCTCCTCCCGTTCAGTCAGTTACAGAATGCTTTTGAATTTGTCTCTGGGTTGTTTTCTCCACTTCTGTTTACCCGGCATAGACTTCCATTCTTTCTTCCCTGGTTACCGCAGCCACCTTAGGCCCTGGGTGTGTCTCCTTCGTCATCCCCATCTAGTCTCTGCATTCTGTTGAAGTTTCCTTCACAGACACACATCTAATCGTCCCACTTCTGTGCTTAAGTTCCTTTGGTGGTTACTTTTTGGCTTTTGTATAAACTAAGCTTTTTGGCCACCCTATGCGAAGAACCGATTCATTGGAAAAGACGCTGATGCCTGGAAAGATTTAGGGCAGGAGGAGAAGGGGATGACAGAGGATGAGATGGTTAGATGGCATCACCAACTCGATGGATATTAGTTCAAGCGAGCTCTGGGAGATGGTGAAAGACAGGGAAGCCTGGCGTGCTGCAGTCCATGGGGTCAACTGAATAGCAACAAGCTTTTTGCAGCAAGTGTGGCCACGCTGTGATTAGCATCTGTTTCTGTGCCTCGAAACCGCCCCCCCCACCCCCGATTCCATGAAGTTCTGCTGGGGGCGGGACTGAAACTTGGCTCTGTGTTTTGTTTCCCTAGAGGGCATCCAGTAAACACTTGGAGAGTGAATAGAGTGTGCTTCTCCCCATCCATTGCTGGAATTGTCGTTTGGCTTTAGGCCATCACAGGGCACAGGGATACTCTTCATGCAGTGGAGAGTAGTAGGTGAAATCTTTTTAGAGATGTCCCAGGAGGAGAGGTTCATGACACCAGAAATAGATTTGAACTTGGGCTCATCCATCTCTTTAACTATTCACTCGTCTATTTTTATGTGGCCTGTTTTGCTAAATCTGCATGCTTGATGCAACAAAGAATAGAAGCGTAGAAAAAAATTATTTGTAGTCATGGAGATTTCTTTTCTGGTTTCCTTTTGAAAATAAAAGTATGTCATAAAAGCAGCATAACTTCACAGCCCTGAAGTTATCCTCTTTTGTTGCTAGTGCCGAGTCCACTTGGGTGGTTTGCTTTGCTAACAACCTGAGCATGTGGCTTCTGTAAAATGATTTCTTCACTTACAATGAATGGGCTGTCAGATTCCCAGGTGTCCTAGAATTGATTGCCTCAAGCTTCTGTGCAATGACATGAATGCAGCCTCTTGGAGGATGAAGCTTAAGAATCGCTTTCTGAGGCCATTATTGCACATTGAACTTCAGATCAGGTAACCTGTTGGTGGGTGAGAAGTAACAGTTGTCGTCTTCAATGAGTAATGGACTTGAATGAAGCTGATGAGGCCAAAGGGAATCTCAGTATGTGTTAGGAAATTGTAAGAGAGCAGTCATGTGGCCTTTCAGTGAAGGTAGGAGGATTACCTTGTCCTCTGCACAGAGGCGTCTTGATGAGGGGTGGCAGAAACTCCTTTGGAGAACACTTCATTCCTAGGGTCCCATAGTCTTTCTGAAATTTATCAAGTCTTTGGGGTGAGTGAGAGTTGCTTAGTTGTGTCCGACTCTTGGAGACCCCATGGACTGTAAGCCACCAGGCTCCTCTGTCCATGGGTTTTCCCAGCCAAGGATACTGGAGTAGGTTGCCATTTCTGTCTCCAATTTTCATTCTTGCCATACAGTAATACTGCAGAAAAGAGAAGTGAACGACAGTTGTTCTAGCTGTTTCGCCATCAGTGTCTCAGCCAGTCTCTGAAACTTTGCTACTTTGCAAGATTTATATCAGAGAATAGATGAAATAGTTTTAAAGTGTGTTTTTTTAGAGGGTGAAGTAGTAAAAAAGATTACCAATTTATTATTTTATAATTGTTTTTAATTTCTTATTAATTTGACTTGAATTTTTTAGCCAGTGCCCTTTCTTTCCCAGGATCAAGGCACCTGGGAAAGGTAATTATTAATGTTTCTTATGTGCATTAAATGATTTTAAGTAACTTTTTTTTCCACAGAAGTAAAAGATATTTTCCAGTTTTCATCAATTAATAGCCAGACAAAAAAATAAAAGATAATTACAGTTGCAAGCCATGATGGAAACATGATTAATCTAACAATATAAAGTAATTACATAACAAAAGTGTTTTTGTATTTAAAAGATTTTTGAGCTCATTCTCTGGAGGCTTGTCTGGACCTGGGAAATACACCTGGTGTTGAGATCAGTGTTGTAGCATCTGCTGGGTCTCAAAAAGCTCATCAGAATAAGTGTGGAAGAAAATAGTAAGAGTAACATGCGGCTCTTCTGTAACTTCAGAGGGTTTTTGAATTGCTTGTGTTGTTGCATAGATAGAAGATGCAACGAGTTATAAAATTCTGCTTCAGGAAAGTTTACCCCGAGCCCTAGAATTCCTGTTTGAAAGTCTTCCTAGAATTGAAATATAATGTACTCCAAAATGGGGAAAGATGGCCACGCTCTAAATCTTTTGTGTTCAAATGGGAACTTACACTGGTGACAAAAGGAGGCTAAAAAAAACTCTTGTTCCTGCAGGAAACCTGGATGAGCTCCACCGAGGAAATGATTTCATATTGTCATACGCTGGAGCAAATTTGACTTCTGGAACTTCATATAACCTGTTTCTGGGAGATGTAATTTTTATATAGTTGTAACTGTTGTGCACATAATTTTTTTCCATTTACAGGTATCACCTGGCCTGTGTGTTGGCATGTTTGTCTCACTGCTTACTTGGTTATTCCACTTGTATTTGCATTTTAGTTTTCCACTTACTAGGGTTGACTTTCTGTTAGTCCTAAAGTTTCTCAGAGGCAGAGGTCATAATTGTATCGCTTTATGATTTTCCCCAGCATTGTTGGTATGTGGAGTCAGAATAATGAATATATATTATCATTTTATTGACATTATCAGATGATGGTACTTTCTTGTAAGACATCGTAGACTTTATCAATAGCTCATTAACTCTAAATACAGCCCTATTTTAAGATGGCCTAGCAACTAAACTGATAATTAAAATCATCACCCATCCAGTTTATGAAAATAAAGAAACCTTTACTAGGGATCTTCAGTTTATATATAAGTGGTCTAAAGTTTTTTCAGTTAAAAAATCATTTTTCATATTTGCCATGACTGTTTCTGGATGTTGTCTAAACCTGGCTATGGCTGGTATGGTGAGGAACACATAGGCCATTTTAGATGGATTGTTCAATGATCAGAGTCCTTCCTGTTTCCTGTGAGGATGTCAGTTTCCGTGATAAAGAGTGATGCAATCTCACTTCATGCCCGGAGGATGACACCAGCCGGAGGGGTCAGAGTCTGGGAGCTACCCAGTTCTGCTGGGTGTCTCACCCTGTTATCATCTCTTTACCTTAGCAGGCTTTTGGGTGAGCAGAAGACGGGTTGAGGGGGGCGTGAAGTCCCATCGGTGACATCAGTCTCTTTTGTGCCAAATACATCTGGGTAGAGTTCAGGGGTTGAGGTCTCTGTGGACGCTTACTTACAAGGCAACCCCAAATTTCTGGTATTGTTTTGTATTGAGACCATTATTTGATCAGAAACTTTCAGTATAAAAGTTTTCCTGTATTATTTTTCTCCATTTCCTGTTTTTTAAAAAAAACTCTAAACATTTTCAAATATATTTTTGCTAGATCAGTAAAACGACACCTTCTCTGCACCCTCCCTTAACGCTCGGTTCTTAGGGGAAAGGAAAATAGACGTGCTCTTAGGGGAATCAGAAGATGATGGGCTGCTGCGCACCCCTCAGTCTCCAGGTCTAATGCAGGTTTCTGTAACTGGAAGGTCTGTGTCTGTCCTCTTGATTGAATTTGCTTTCAGAGAGTACAGTGAAACAACCCTTTCTTTCACATGCCACCAACTCTGAGGGACAGTGCCAGTTGCCAGGAAAAGCCAGCCCAGGGAATGTGATACAGATCTGTGGTGCTAGTGCATACAGAGTCAGTCCCTGGCAACACAGGATGTGTATTCTTTTTTTTTAAGGATGTATTTTCTAGTGGCAGAATACAGAGATCTGAGTGGGTTGGCATATTATCCTTTGAGAGTGTGAAAGTGAAAGTCGCTTGGTCGTGTTCGATTCTTTGCGACTCCAGGGACTATACAGTCCTTGGAATTCTCCAGGCCAGAATACTGGAGTGGGCAGCCTTTCCTTTCTCCAGGGCATCTTCGCAATGCAGGGATCAAACCCAGGTCTTGCGCATTGAAGGCAGATTCTATACCAGCTGAACCATAGAGGAAGCCCTTGAGAGGGTTAAACTCTTTTCTAATCTCTTCCTCCATTTGTCTTTTTTGTTCTGTCATGTTTATTTTATATCCATATAGCCAAAACAGAACAAAACAAAACATTGATTCACCTATTAATGTACAAGGAATGATAATTCATTCTGCATCTATCAGTGCTATTTATGAGAAAGTGTTTCCTAAATAGAATAATGGCTAAAAATAATGTTGCCAAAAAAATCACTATCTTGTTGAACTTCATGAGTAACTGTTTAGCATAACGGGCATGCTAATTACAACTCATTCTTTATGATTATCAATCAAGTCCTGGAAGGACCTGTTCATCATAGCAATTAGTTTGGTCTAGTTTGAATTGCTGTATGTACTAGAAAGTTCTAAGAAGTTTATATTTCTTTTATGAGTAGAAGTGTTCCATTCAGAATTTCCCTTATCTGAGTTTGCTTTCCCGAGACAGAATTATGACTATACTTTTCCTAAATTATTTTTTAGTTCTGAAACTCTCCTACATTTAACTTTTAAAAAGTACATGCTTGAGGTTATTAATACAGGCTTGATAGAAGCCCATGGGACCTTTCTTTGATTTTTAAAAATTGTGTTTAAAATATGCATATCATTAAATTTACCATTTTAAAACCATTTCTGAGTATACAGTTTAATGACATTAAGTCAGTCACATGGTCAGTGTCACCACTCTCAGTCTCCAGAATTTTCTCGTCATCTCTCCTGAAATTCTGTATCCTATTTACTAACACCCCATTCCCACCTCCCCCAGGCCCTGGCAACCTCTTCCTGCTTTCTGTCTCTGTGAATTTGAGTACTCTAGGTATCTCATGTAAGTGGACACATACAGTATTTATTCTTTTGTGGCTAGAATATTTTACCCAGCATACTACTGTCTTAAGGGTTCATCCTTATTGTGTATTAGCATTTCATTTCAAGGCTGCAGAACATTCCATTGTGTCCATGTTTATTCATTCCAGTGGGTACATATTTTGTCTGTCCGTTCATCTCTTGATAGACATTTGAATTTTCCATCTTTTGGTTGTTGTGAATAATGTTGCTTTGAATATTAGTGTACAGCTGCCTGCAACCCTGCTTTCAGATCTTTGAGATATACACTAGAAGTGAGGTTGCTAAATCATATGGTAATTCTGTGTTTAATTTTTTTTGAGGAACTTCCATAATGTTTTCCATGTTGGCTGTTCAGTTCAGTCGCTCATTTGTGTCTGACTGCCACCCCATGGACTGCAGCAGGCCAGGCCTCCCTGTCCACCACCAACCCCTGGAGCCTACTCAAACTCACGTTGGCTGTACCATTTCACATTCACACCTTCTGCATTAAGTTTATATTAAAAATTCATTTTACAGATTTGCCAGAAGCATTCTGTCCCCCTAGGTAGTGAACTCAAGGTACAAATACCTCTTAAAACTTGTAACAGATTAGGAGGATAAACATAGTTAAGATAACTAAACTTTTATTTTCATTTAAAATGCTTGTTTATTTTTTATCACAAAATATGTATTACAGAAATTTGGAATATAGTTAAGCAAAAACAAACAAAAAAATCCCCTCTATCTTTCCAGAGAAGTACATTATACATGATACTTAAAAAAAATTATATTCTTTTTCTGTATACATTATATTTAAAATTGTATTCACATAGTACATATTGTTTTATTATATACCTAAGTCTTCCAGAGTGCTTTTGGTTTTTGTGGGTTTCCTGGTTTGTTTTGGCTTTTCTCTTGGAAATAAGCGCATAGTTTAGCTTTTCGTTAGCACCTTCCCTGAGTGCACACTGACGTCGGGCGGAAAAGCACTGGGCTGTCAGCCTTAAGATACCTGCTTGTCCCGGTTGTTGTTCAGTTGCTAAGTTGTGTCCGACTCTTTTGAGACCTCATGGACTGCAGCATGCCAGGCTCCTCCACTGTCCCCGAGTTTGCTCGGATTCATGTCCGTTGAGTCAGTGATGCGATCTAACCATCTCATCCTGTCACCCCCTTCTCCTTTTGTCTTCAGTCTTTCCCAGCATCAGGGTCTTTTCCAATGAGTGGGTTCTTCGTGCATCAGGTGGCCAAAGTGTTGGCACTTCAGCATCAGTCCTGCCAATGAATATTCAGGGTTGATTTCCTTTAGGATTGACTGGTTTGCTCTCCTTGCAGTCCAAGGGACTCGCGTCTTCTCCAGCACCACAGTTTGAAAGCATCAATTCTTCAGTGCTCAGCCTTCTTTATGGTCCAACTGTCACATCTGTACATGATTACTAGAAAAAAACGATAGCTTTGACTAGATGGACCTTTGTCAGCAAAGTGATATTTCTGCTTTTTAATATGCTGTCTAGGTTTGTCATAGACAAGGAGGAGGTAATGGCAACCTACTCCAATATTCTTGCCTGGAGAATCCCATGGACAGTATAAAAAGGCAAAAAGGACACCCTGGCTAATCACCACTGAATGCTTAGCAAGGTGCATTCCTATCCAGGGTGGCTTAGGTTGAGTGGACCTAGTGAACTTAATAGGTGTGAAGATTCTTCCCTATTAGTTACACATCTTCAGTACAGTCATTGGTAGAATAACTTCACAAGTTGCTATTTGAAGCGTTTAATTTGTTTTTGAAAACTCCGGAGTGATGATTTAAAGGAAACATAGTTAAACTATGTTTATGTTCCTCTACAGTGAAATCCATACAGTTAGATAAAAACTGTTAATACCTGTGCTTCACATTTAGGCACAGTTAGTAGATGCCGTCTGTGGGGTCCCACAAGAGTCAGACATGAACGAAGCGACTCAGCAGCAGCAGATGTCTTAGGACATCAGCATTGTCCTAGCTAATTCCACTCTTCCTGTGATGGATCCTTGTATTTCCCAGTCATTGAAAGTCACAGGGTTCTTCAGTCTGATAAGTGCCTGGGTGCTAAGTCACTTCAGTCGTGTCTGACTCTTTGTGACCCTATGGATTGTAGCCTATCAGGCTCCTCTGTCCACGGATTCTCCAGGCAGGAAGACTGGCGTGGTTTGCCTTGCCCTCCTCCAGGGGATCCTCTGATTCAGGGATCGTGCCCGTGTCTTTCAGTCTCCTGCACTGGCAGGCAGGCTCTTTACCACTAGTGCCACCTGATATGTCTGATACAGATTTCATAAAAGGTTAAGTGGTTAATTTTTAGTGATTCTGCCTGCTTTGGCTTTTTGGATTGGTACTTTATAATTTTGTGATAGAGGGCAGAATGTTAAGTCTTTGAAGTTGATAGAATTACGCTTCTTAGTATGATTTTCTTAATAACCAGCAAAGATACCACTGCCTCCAGGAAGAAGAGTAGTTAAATGTCTCATGACAGCAATCTAACTAATGATGACGGCGGCCATTCTGAGCTAATCAGAAAATTCTGATGGTATTTGCATTGCGCTGCCTCAGTAAAGACACACCACGAGCCCAGGGTCAGGGCTGATCTGTGTCATGAGCAGCACAGGACAAGTCCACAGAGCTCTTAGAGACCCTTGTTTCTGTTCTGAAGATTCCCTGTTCATGTTATCAGTTGGCCAGGTTGAGTCTAGTCTGATGAAGACCCACTCCGTGCCTTAGTCCACAGCCCAAGGGTATACTTTGGGTTACTTGCTCTTGTGACCTCTCTGAGGATGAAGGACACATGTAGTCTGCAGGGCCTGCCTTCTCAGTGGTTTTTGGGAGAATGAAGGTACCAGTGACGTTCCCAAGGTTTAACCAGGTAAATCCAGACAGAGGCATTTTGGGGAATTGGGGAATGGATTTTTTTGGGGGGCGGGGGGGGAGGTAAATTTCTTTTATATTTGAGGCATTTTTAAAAGATGCTGGTGTACATGTCTGAGACAAGGTAAAGACAGAAGGAAGCCGTGTTGGGGGCAGTTCAAGCCCTTGAAGGACTGATGTTCTAAGAAGAGTCTCAGGAGTGGGTGTTGAATCCTGACTGCCCCTGACTGCCCTGTGACCTGGGGAAGTCATTTCACCTTTGAACCTCTTTCATTACCTGGTAAGCGTGGATTATGGTCTCTTTCTTGTGAGGATATTGTGAAGATTAAATGAAATAATGTCTGTGAAGCTACCTAGCACAGAGCAGGCCCTTGATCCTTGTTAGTTTCTGACTTCCTGCTCTTGCTGGTTTCATTACCAGGAGTAGATTCCTTGCTTGGCTAGTGTCACTGCCTTTGTTTTCTCATGTGTTCAGAAATCCCTGGAGCTTATTCTTTGCATCTTGAACTGTAGATTTTTGCAGAGCAGCTTTTGGGAAAACCCAGGCTTAGGAAGGTTATCACATACCATGGATTGATTAAAAGCAAACCTGGGACTAAAACCCAGGCCTCAGGGCTCCAGTCCTTTCCACCAGGCCAGGGTTATTGGTAATGCTTTCTGCTTTTCTGAGGAGTGTGGGCATGGAAGATGCATGCTTTGACTTTTTTATTGACTCTCAAGTTACCAGCATTTGGAGCAGTATCTCATAAAGCTTCAAGTAAGTCAGCATGCATAAACTCAGTTTGTATAATGAGCTATCATTATGAACGTTAGCTTGATTTTTTTTTTTTTCTTTTTTTAGCAGATTACCAAACCCTTAGGGCAGAGCTGCCTGTAAACTGATTAATGACTTCAGAATAATTGCACTGCTGTCAGGAAATTGTATGACTTTGAATGGTAATATCCTTTTGGGTTATAATTTTAAAGGTGGTGAATTGTATTTTTGGCTGATACAATTATCCCCCCACCCCATTTAAAATGTAATTGTATATTACCATAAAGTATTGAATTTTGACACATTTTGATACAGGTTTCGATTTAGTTCATATTCTAGAAGAATGGTGTCTGGATTTTCTTGGAATTTATGTCCCTACTTGTAGATATCCCCCCTGGTTCATTTCTTGTGTTTTTCTCCCCTTGTTTTGTAAGAGGCACAAGGCAGACCATTTGGGGGGTCATCTTTTCTGTTACTTCTAAAAGCCTTTAAGACTGTCTTCTTAGCATGCAAAGAACACTTCTAAATCAGGAACTAAGAAACGAATGACAGTCCAGTAGAAAAAATAGTGACTTTATGTAATAAAGATGTAAATAAAGCTTTATGTAATAAAGATGACACCTGGTCTCTTAATCATATGAGACCAAGAGGTGAATGGTGCACACGCTGTCTCCGGGTGGCATGACCTCAGGTCCCGAATCTTCCACTTACTAGTTTGAGTAGGCTCTTAAAATCCCTTTGTCTCCATTTCCTTGTCTGTCAAGTGAGGATTAAATGAATTAATAAATGTAAAATAACTTGGGACAGTATTTGGCACACACTATTCAAGAAGTGTTAGCTGTTGCTATGATTGTGATTATGTAAAAAAAAAAATTATCCCAACCTCACTCATCCTAAGAGAAATTCAAGTTTAAACAAAGCTGAGACATGTGAAGATACACCCTGAGCAAGGGTGCAGGTGAAGGGTGGTGCCGTACGTGGATGGTTCTTTTATATGTGAATATATTGGTACTGTTTTAGCAGAGGACAATTTAAAATAGCTGTTAAAGGTAAAAGAGCTATTAGCTTTTGACCCTGCTGTTCCACTTGTAGGAATTTATCTTAGAAACATATACTAAAAAGACATGTATATATGCAGGCAGGAGTTTCAGTGTTCATGTTAGCAACAGACTGGTAGTGACTTATCTGTTTCTGGTGGGAGGCATTGGAATTGTTAAATTCATATAATGAAATGTTCTTGTGGAACCACTGAAGAGAGATGATGTACATGTGTTAATGATTCCAAAGATGTACTATTAAGGGGAAGGGGGAAGCTTTCACCCCCACACCTGCCATATAAGTCGGCACTGTTTCTGGGAGGAACTAGAATCGACTGTGGTAACTGTTGCCTTTGAATAGAGGGGTTGTAGGGAGACTGACTGACTCTCCTGTATCCTTTTGTACCATTTGGAGCAGAAAAATGTTAACATGCGTAAATGTTAACACACACACGTGTGTGTGTGCATGTACAACACTCTTATGCACACTTTTCAGAACAAATGTTAGTCCAGGGGTCCGACTGTGCAGTGATAAGAACCAGCCTGTGCTGGTGGTGATTAATGCTTACTGAATATGCGCTGTGATTCTTGGGGCATTGCAAGTATCTTACCCTTCTCATCCAAGCAGGTGGAAACTGAGGCTCTGGCTAAGTAAGCCCAAGACCCAGGGCTCTCCTATAGTTGCTGGCAGAGGTGCTGGGGCCAAAAAGACCTTGACTTGTGTGTCTGTTTTTAGAGATCTGAGAAGAGAGTGAGTTGGAAGGACCATTAAGAGTTCTGTGCCTCGTTAGGAAACCCTGGATGTGTCTGTCAACTCTTTGATTCTATTTCAGTTTCCTGAGGTGAGAGCCAGAATGGAAACTCACGTGGCTTGGTAGGTTTTTTTGCTTCGGGCAGCCCCCTGGAATTTCTAGAAATACTTTTGAACCCTCAGAGAATTGGAGCTATGACCAAGATTCTTTGTGTGAAACTTCTTGAACAGATCAAATGTAGAGTTTTACGGAAATTGGTAACATATCTCTACCTTGTATAGAATGCTCTTTAAGTTGATTGCTACTTGCCTGAAGGCTGTAGTTATCAACTCTGACACCATGATGAGGGTGAATTGGCTTATCCTTGTGTGTCTAACATTTCTCAGTGTGAAATGCAATGTGGTCTGTATATATGTAGAAAAGGTAGTCATATAAACTACGCATTGAATATGGTACTTTCTTATATGGTTTCATCCAGTAAATCTTAGGCTACTGCTTCTTAATATTTTTGCCATTCCAGGCTGTTGAGGGATGTTCCATTTCTATCAGTAAACAGTGGCTCATTGAGGCAGTAATTTTTCTACAAGGGACCCAGGGGTCTTTTAGGGTATCCTGGGAGCAGTAGTGGAGAGTGGGAAGGTAGAGATAAATGATTCTGATTTTTATAACACACACCCACACACACTCACTCACACTCTCCTAGTTGAGATGAGAATTAACTCTTAGACGAATGAGTATTGTAACCTTTAACTTTATCTCATTACCCTGGAGGCAGAAATACCTAATGAGACTGTCAGATTGCACACAGAACATGTTCGTGACCGATGAGCCCTGACTTGCAAGCAGGCACGACAAACAGCTGGTTCTAGCCAGTGGTTCTTCTCGTTACAGGAAAAGGCACAGCTTCGAAGGTGGAGGAAGGATTCGACTTGGTGCTGGGGAACGTGAGCCATCCATCTAACCAAAAGTAGGTGGTTTATTCCGAAATCAGCTTCTGTTTCCTCTTTATCGACATGGTCTTTTTCTGGTTCAGCGAGTGGCTGTTCAATCTCTTCTGGAACCCTCTTTGTTTGTTACAGCAGAGATGTCGGCTCCTTTGTAGGAATTACCTGAAGCTAGAGTCATGGTGGATGTGGGAAAGTGGCCCATCTTCACTCTGCTGTCGCCTCAGGAGATCGCGTCCATCCGCAAGGCTTGTGTCTTTGGCACCTCAGCCAACGAAGCACTCTACGTCACTGACAGCGACGAGGTGGGCCCCTCCCAAGCCCCAGAGCTTCCTTCTAGGGCATTCCAGGAGGTTGAGTCTGCTGTGTGCAGACTGAGAAAAAAGGAGGGCAGGAGGAGAACCTGAAGTCCAGAAAGATGGTGTGTCTTTGATGTAATTTCTTTCCCTTCAGCTTCTTGATTTGAGACCCGTCATCCCTGCTGCCCTTCGAGTTTCACTGCTGTTGCTCAGTAGCTTAGTCATGTCCGACCCCCTGGACTGCCGCACTCCAGGCTTCCCTGTCCTTCACCATCTCCCGGAGTTTGCTCACATCCATCACTATTGAGTCAGTGATGCCAACCAGGCATTGAGTTTCACGATACAGCCGAATATTATAAAACTTAAGTAGGCATTAGAGGTTGAATTTTAACAGCCGTATCAGGCTCTCCCTATCTGCTGAGCGGCCAAGCTGAGCTGAAGCGCGTCTTATGTTCAGGGTGGAGAAGGGACCCTTTGTGTAGCTGTAGGCCAAGTGACTCAGACAGAACTGTTTGTCTCCCAGGTCTTTGTATTTGGACTGAACTACAGTAACTGTTTAGGAACTGGAGATAACCAGAGTACACTTGTACCCAAAAAGCTGGAAGCCTTATGTGGAAAGAAGATTAAGAGTCTTAGTTATGGGAGTGGACCCCATGTTCTTCTCAGCACCGAAGGTAAAGTGGCAACAAGTTCAGCTTCTTCTGTTTGTGGGAAATCGAGCGGTTCATTCTAACCTAAGAGGAGGTAGGGCTGTGCCACATACTGAGTTTCGAATGATTTGTTTCTTAATTTCTGAGCGGAAGTACATAAAGCAGGTGAAAGTTATTAAACACTTCAGGCTCCCCTTGGCACAGCCGTCGTATGACTTTCATTTTAAGCAAACTTCTGAGGTTTTAGACGACTTCTGTAAAGTTGTAGAAGATGAACTGCAGCAGACGAAGTGGTCCTTCAGCCCAGTTTTTCAGTGAGTTTTGTGGTAGCATGGCAACGTCCAGGTTTTACTGGGTAGGTTTTTAAAAACACAGGTGATACTGCTTTTGCTTTACTAGTGTCATTTCTGTATCTTGAATTCAAGAAGTCTCAGTTCATTTCCTGGCATTCACGTGGCCACCATACAGAAAAAAGCTGGGGTAGATTCTTCCTGCCTCTCCGAGATCAGCAGAGAGGCCTCTGCGTTCTTCCCAGGCTGTTGATCGGCACCGTGGGCGCCTGGAACGCCCTGAGTCTGTCATGGGTAACCCGGCTTCTGCCCTTCACGTTTTGGGCACATGAGTTCCTGCTCTCTAGCTTTTTGTTGGGTAAACTGTAGGGTGCACAGGAGCATTTGCGTCTCTGCCTTTCTGTCTCTAGCCTGGGGAATCACGGCTTCCTTGGGTGTAACCACCGGTCTTAGCGTGAGGTTTTTAGTTGCCTTTGACTCCCATTTGAATCCAGCCGGGTTCTCGGCATCTTCCTCAGGCTGTGAGGTCCAGATGTGAGCATGACTGTCTAGTAAGAGTGTAACTGGCGTGGAGCATAATGAGGTGATTATTCCACCTCTGAGTTGTGTGATCCTGCCTTCTGGCATCACATGGGCCCTTTCAAGCAGCTGCTTCTTTGCTGGCTGGCTCAGCTTGTCATCCATTGTGACCTAATGGTTTAATGTTTTCCTAATGCATTAATTTTTTAATGCGGCAATTGACTTCCTGCCATAAAGTACTGAAGCGTTTTTTTTTTTTTTTCCCAAGAGCAAACATATTAAAACATGACCTTGGGAGACTTAACTTTTGGAATTATTTTTGGAGTTCAGATCCTGCAGTTTTAAATATCTTGAATGTTATAATTAAGATATAAATAAGCAGAAAGCACAAATATAAGTAACTGATTTTCTTGTGGGAGTAGTCTTTTTGTTTTTAATTCAGTTTTGGTTGTTGTAATTTTACATGACATATATGAGATGCCTGATATATAGCGTGTTTATGTGTAATATATACATTTGTGTGTATTTTGTATCTGTTTCAAGTAGTCATATAGTTCAAACACAATTTAACACTTTAAACCATCAAATGTTGTATGACTTTTAGTAAAAACCAGCACTCAGCTTCATCCATCCTTACTCTTAAAAAACACTCCTTTTTAACTTCTTCAGATGTGTTTTTCTGACTTTTAATCCCATGTTTTAAAATTAATATGCTTATGCTGTTGGTTTTGAATTTTCATTTTAGACCTCCTTTGACTTTTTGTAACAGCAGATAGAATTAGCACTCTCTCTGATTAGCTTTCCCTCTGCTTATCCTGTCAGTATAGTGTCACCGCATCTCCATGTTCAGTTTTCACATTCCCAGGACTCGAAAAGTGTTATTCATAGCTGAGTCATTCTCCTTTCTTCCGCAGCTGTCTGCTTTCCTGGGCTTACTTTTCTCCCCATCTGTCATTAGCACGAGCTGGAACTCCGCTGTATCGCAGCGTTGCTTCTGGGCACCTCTGAGCCCATCAGGCTGCTCCAGGTCACCCTGTCCCCCGGCTCCAGCCTGGGCTGGTCACTCTAAGCTGCTGTACACCTGTCGTCCTAGATCTTCATTTCACCATCATCCTCGGAAATCCCTTCACCTTTGTCCTTTCTGAATTGCCTATGTTTTGTGTCCCGTGTCTCCCTCCTTGGATTATACCCTCATGTGGGTGAGACACATTTTCTACTAGCTTTCCGAGAAAGGGATATGAGAGAAGTCTTTGAGACACTGTCTTAAAACGCCTTTATCTTCCCCAGGCAATTGGTCCCTGACTTGTCTGCACAAAAAAGACAAAACAACAACATAACCGCCTTTTCCATTCCCTTCCTGTAATAGTGTTTTGAGCATTTGCCTCCACTACGTGGTAGGCAGAGCTCAGTCCAGAGTAAAGGGTCGCTTCCTGGTAGGACCCGTTTACAGCCACCGGGGCTGCTGGCATTGTTCCAGTGTGATCCCCTTGCCCCCTCTGTTCAGGGGCATTTTCCCCGTAGCCCTGTAGTCTCTCTTGTTGACAGAATGGTTCTTGTGCCTGCATTTTGTGCTTCTCAGATGCAAGAGGAGGAGGTTTAGATGCAACCTGTCTCTGCATCTCTGCAGCCCCTGACACCCACTCATTTCATGGCCCCAGGAGGCCACCCCAAGAGAGTGCACCAGATGGTCACTTGGTTCCCATCACCTTCTTGCTGTGGGCGTTGACACGTCCTACTTTATGTGCCTCTTTAATTCCCAGAGTGATCGCAAAGGGCCATGCCCCATGTGAGCATCCCTTTTCCAGTCCAGTTTCCATTGCCCATCCACCTGACCACACAGCCAGGCCATTGGCTATAGCCAGTGAGTTGGTAAAGACCCAACCACAGGGGCTTTTCCGATGGCTCAGTTCTTGAATCACTGCTGGGAAAACAGCCTGCAGTTCAGCCACTGAGCTGATTGTTCTTGCCTCCTTCAGTCAGTCTTGCCATCCACTGGCTTTAAT
The DNA here is from genome assembly GCA_006410735.1 of Raphicerus campestris. Classification (NCBI taxonomy): domain Eukaryota; kingdom Metazoa; phylum Chordata; class Mammalia; order Artiodactyla; family Bovidae; genus Raphicerus; species Raphicerus campestris. The sequence goes on from SJYW01053067.1 coordinate 28,342, forward strand.
GTGCCCACTTTCCAAATGGGAGAGTGTCCATTTGCCTTGGAACTGCGTCTGTAAGGCCAGCAGCTCTTGGCCGCTTGGTTAGAGCTTCACAGGGCACGTCTGTAAGGCAGTGGGCTCTAGCAGCTTCTCAGCTGGCTCCAGAATTGGTCCTCAAGGAACAGAGGCTGCCTGGTTCATGATACAGCAGGTACCTCCCCAGCAGCACGCCCCCTGGGTAAAACATTTCTGTTTTATTATTCTATTTATTTATTCTGGGTACTGCCTTCCTTATTAGAGTGCTTCTCCAACACCACCCAAGATGTTGTGGGTATCTCAAGTTTCATGATTGTTTTATGTCCTTCAGTCATTGAGGGAATCTCAGTTACCGCCCAGGCTACTGATTTCCTCTCAAATGGTGAGCAGCATCTGGGAAGTTTCTGGTTTGAAATCCCAGTGGTCACTGCTGGGAGGTGCTCCAGGTTGGCTGTGAGCTCCTGGTACAGAGTGTGGGTGGTGGATACTCTCAAGGTCATGTCTGAGTCAGTGCCTTCCCACCTTTCAGCAATGGGAGAGCTGCTGCCCTCTGCTAACTCAGATATACCTGCTCTCATGCAGGACCCCACTCAGATCCAGCTGTCTTTTGTAATCTTACAGATGGGGCTTCCCTGGTGGCTTAATGGTGAAGAATCCACCTGCCAGGCAGGAGATGCAGGTTCAGTCCCTGGGTTGGGACAATCCCGTGGAGAAGGGAATGGCAACCCACTCCAATATTCTTGCCTTGGAGATCCCATGGACAGAGGAGCCTGGTGGTCTACAGTCCCTGGTGTTGCAAAGTGTCATACACAACCAAAGTGATTTTAAAAAGCCTGCTGTTAGTTCCCAGAAACCATCTGCCTTTCCCCTAGTGGCAAGCTTCAACCGTTCAGCGAGTACATTGGTCCCAGCGCCCCAGCTTGAATTACAGTGGTGAGTTCTTCTTGTCCACGGGGTGTTCTCTCTTTAAACACCTGTTTGGGCTTAGGCAGTTTTAGGGGTTCCCAGCCAGCACCCAGTTAAAACTGGCCTGAGGATGGATTTCCACGCCTCATGTTTTAGGTAGAGGAAGCAGTCCCCAGTCAAAACTAATATCCACCCAATAATACCTCTAGGTAAGAGAGATGGGACCACCTCACACAGAGTCTGTTCCACAACCCCAGTTTCCATGCAGACTGTCACTTGACTCCTGACCCGTCCACATCCTCCTGTTCTAAGCTCGGCTGTTAAGAGCTTTCCTGGCAGTGCACTGGTCCTCTCTCCCCCAGCTGTCTCACTCACACAGGTGCTCATGCCGTTGGGTGCCTGGCCAGCGGTGGGGCCAGAAGATCCTGGCCTTTAGGTCAGTCTTTATCTTGATCATCTTCCTTATCCTCACCCCAGGGCATTCCAGATCAATTTTCTTATCTTAATCATTACCTTCTAGCTTCTTGAAAAGTGAAAGGTTGCTCATTCGTGTCTGACTCTTTGTGACTCCATGGACTGTAACAGCCCACCAGGCTGCTTTGTCCATGGGATTCTCCAGGCAAGAATACTGGAGTGGGTTGCCATTTCCTTCTCCAGGGGATCTCTCCGACCCAGGCATTGAACCCATTGGGATTGAATACAGGTGTCTCCTGTATTATAGACAGATTCTTTACCATCTGAGCCACCAGGGAAGCCCTTCTAGCTTTTTAAATGCCTGTAAAACTGGGATAAGCAGAGTCGACCTGTTTGGGGCCCTTCGGTGTTAAGAGACCAACATGGGGTCCCTTTGGTCCACCAGACTGTGACAGTGCCATGGGCATCCCTTGGCTTCAGTTCCATCAACATCCCTTTTATTGATCCCACTCGGTAATTGAAGACTTATTGTGCTGGGTTGGGTCCCTTGATGCTCTCCCTTTGTCTTTCTCCATTTTCATAATTCCTTTCATGTTCTCTGTAAGATCCATATGAGGAAGTTGAGATAGCATATTGGATAAGGCATCTCAAGCTATTTGATTTTGTATTCAGAGGTGAATACCCCGGGTATCGTAAAGCCAGTCCCACACGTCTTGCATCTCAGCTGCTTCATCTGGNACCACCTCACACAGAGTCTGTTCCACAACCCCAGTTTCCATGCAGACTGTCACTTGACTCCTGACCCGTCCACATCCTGTTCTAAGCTCGGCTGTTAAGAGCTTTCCTGGCAGTGCACTGGTCCTCTCTCCCCCAGCTGTCTCACTCACACAGGTGCTCATGCCGTTGGGTGCCTGGCCAGCGGTGGGGCCAGAAGATCCTGGCCTTTAGGTCAGTCTTTATCTTGATCATCTTCCTTATCCTCACCCCAGGGCATTCCAGATCAATTTTCTTATCTTAATCATTACCTTCTAGCTTCTTGAAAAGTGAAAGGTTGCTCATTCGTGTCTGACTCTTTGTGACTCCATGGACTGTAACAGCCCACCAGGCTGCTTTGTCCATGGGATTCTCCAGGCAAGAATACTGGAGTGGGTTGCCATTTCCTTCTCCAGGGGATCTCTCCGACCCAGGCATTGAACCCATTGGGATTGAATACAGGTGTCTCCTGTATTATAGACAGATTCTTTACCATCTGAGCCACCAGGGAAGCCCTTCTAGCTTTTTAAATGCCTGTAAAACTGGGATAAGCAGAGTCGACCTGTTTGGGGCCCTTCGGTATTAGAGACCAACATGGGGTCCCTTTGGTCCACCAGACTGTGACAGTGCCATGGGCATCCCTTGGCTTCAGTTCCATCAACATCCCTTTTATTGATCCCACTCGGTAATTGAAGACTTATTGTGCTGGGTTGGGTCCCTTGATGCTCTCCCTTTGTCTTTCTCCATTTTCATAATTCCTTTCATGTTCTCTGTAAGATCCATATGAGGAAGTTGAGATAGCATATTGGATAAGGCATCTCAAGCTATTTGATTTTGTATTCAGAGGTGAATACCCCGGGTATCGTAAAGCCAGTCCCACACGTCTTGCATCTCAGCTGCTTCATCTGGGATGTTCCATTTGCCGTTAATAGGGGGAGTTGGGAAATCCGTCTTCTCAGAATAAGCACACTACCATGGCTTTTATCCCGTCCACCACCCTGGCAGTCTCCTTGGGAATAACCTCCTGGGTCACGCACGGCCTCGTGTGATGGTTCAGTAGAGAGCAGTGGGTCCTGCCTCAACCCACACATGCTCTTCCAGCTTGCAGCCTTGAAAACCATAGACACAGCCCTTATGTCAGTGGCATGCACAGCCTGTGTCAGTAGAGGTTCCTCAGGAGGCTGATGCCATCAGCCCTCAGAATGAGCAGTTCCTGCACACTGTACTCCCTGCCTTCGGTTGTTTCTCGGTTTCCCCTTCCCCTACGTTAACTATTTTCTCAGTTGACTCAGAGGTATTAGAGGTACTTTCCTTTGCTCCTGCATAATTTTCCCAGCAGCTTTGAGGCAAATGGCTGAAGCTCAGATTGACCCAAATCTGAGCTTGAATCAACGTCAAGGGCTCCACCCAGCACTCGATTTTTCATTTTGGCTGTTATATATGAAGTAGGCAGGAAATTGTTCATTAGCATGCTTCTTATTTTGCATTTCCATATGTATCTGTTGAGCCAGTTCCTTAGGAGTTGGCTCTACTCCCATTTCTAAATTGCAGTGATAACTTTGACCTTTAGTAACTGATCACTAAAGATTTTTGACTGTGTGGATCACAATAAACTGTGGAAAATTCTGAAAGAGATGGGAATACCAGACCACCTGACCTGCCTTCTGAGAAAACTATATGCAGGTCAGGAAGCAACAGTTAAAACTGGACATGAACAACAGACTGGTTCCAAATAGGAAAAGGAGTACGTCAAGGCTGTATATTGTCANCACCTCATGCGAAGAGTTGACTCATTGGAAAAGACTTTGATGCTGGGAGGGGTTTGGGGCAGGAGGAGAAGGGGACGACCGAGGATGAGATGGATGGATGGCATCACCCACTCAATGGAAGTGAGTTTGTATGAACTCCAGGAGTTGGTGATAGACAAGGAGGCCTGGCGTGCTGCGATTCATGGGGTTGCAAAGAGTCAGACACGACTGAGTGACTGAACTGAACTGATCACAGCATGGCTGTAGTTTCGTACCATGGTGACTAAGTAGCCATCTGGGAGTCAGAGTTTCCTCATTCTTTGTTCTTTAATCTTTTTGTCTTCAAAAAAGCAAATGTCTGTGAGCCATTCCTGACAAATCCCATTCCATGACATCAGCTAAATAGAGAGTTCTTGGTTGCAGTTTGTGTGTGTGTGTGTTTGTGTGTGTGTGTGTATGTGTGTGAGAGAGAGAGACAGAGACAGAGAGACGAAGTGTTAGTTCCTAGACCCAATCTGTGTGTGCGTGTGTGTATATAGGCATTCCCACACCAAGAAGTAGTGCTTGGATATTATCAGGATGTCCAGGAATGGCACACAGTTCTGATGCCATCTACTCAGAGATAGAATCAGATTGCACAAGTAAGAGGCTCAGTCCCACGACACCACCCTCCACTTGAGATGCTGGTCTCGAGTCCAGGTTGTTCCCTGTGCTTCTGATTAGCCTGCTGCAAATCCCAGGTTCCCTCCATCTCTCCTTGGGCTTTGTGGGTTTTTGTTTTTTGTTTTCCACCATGCCATGTGGCATGCGGGATCTTAGTCCCCGAACCAGGGATCAAACTCAGGCCCCCTGCGGGGGAAGCACAGATTCCTAACACTGGACCACCGGGGAATTTGTGCTTTGGATTGGATTAATTTGCTGGAATGACTCAAGGAACTCCAGAAAATCGATTTACTCACTAGATGGCTGATTATTATAAAAGGGTCTGAATCAACAGCTTGAATAAAGGAGCCTCCATCCTTGTAAGGCTTGGTGCCTAACACAGTGGCATGTGTAAGTGTTCTGGTTCTCCAACATGGAAACACTCTGAAAAGCGGCCAGAAAACTGTCCCCTGAGGTTCTTACGGAGGCTTCCTTACATAGTCATGACAGCTAAGCCATCGGCATTGGCAGTTGATTCAGCCTCCAGCCCTCTCCCCTCCAACCCACTTACCTTATGGTTAGTTCTCCTGGCAGCAGAGATGCCAGGAGATAACGTTCTCATTATCAAAAGACGCCCTCATCATTGTTAACTCTAAGGAGATCCTCTGGTTTTCGGAGCTGTGAGCCAGGGACTGTGGATGATGACCAAATATACAAGAGCAATGTTTTTTTTGTAATCTGGATGCCCAAATACATATTTCTTACAAATCACAGTGTCACTAAAGGAAGTAAAGGTTGGAACACGAGTTGTACAGAGTCTGGGAGGAAAGTTTCGGGTTGGCTGTCTCTTCTCTGAGCTGATTGTGTGTGTGTGGCCCCCCTTGTGTAGATGGAGTCGTGTATGCCTGGGGACACAATGGCTACAGCCAGCTTGGGAATGGGACAACCAACCAAGGCCTGGCACCCATCCAGGTCTGCACCAACCTCTTGATCAAGCAAGTGGTTGAAGTAGCTTGTGGCTCGCATCATTCAATGGCCCTGGCAGCTGATGGAGAGGTAAGTGCCCTGCTCGTATGCTTTATTTTTACTTTTATTTATTTTTAATTTTGGGGGGGGGCATTCCTCAAGGTATGGGAGATCTTAGTTCCCTGACTAGGGATTGAACTCCTGTAATGGAGGTGCGAAGTCTCAACCACTGGACTGCCAGGGAGGTCCCTTGTTTACTTCCCTGTAGCTCGAACGGTAAAGAATCTGCCTGCAATGCAGGAGACCTGGGTTTGATTCCTGGACTGGGAAGATTCTCTGGAGAAGAACGGCAACCCATTCTAGTATCCTTGCCTGGAGAATCCATACACAGAGGAGCATGGTGAGCTACAGTCTGTGGGGTTGCAGAAAGCTGGACATGACTGAGCAACTAACACACACAAAAGACATAAAAGTTACCATCCTAACCATTTTTAGGTGTTCGGTTCAGTGACATTAAGTACATTCACGTTATTTTGCAACCATCACCACCATCCATCCAAAGCACTCTCTTCATCTTGCAGAACTGACCTGGTCCCCATTAAACATGAACTCTCTCTTTTAGTTCCAGCCCCTGGCAACCCCCATTCTGCTTTCTAAGAATTTGACTCCTCTAGGTACCTCATATGAGTGGAATCACACAGTACTTGTCCACTGTGACCCCCTTATTTCACTTAATGTCCTCAGGGTTCATCCACGTGGCAGCATGTGGTGGATTTTCATCCCTTTTTCAGGCTGACAGTGTTTCATTGTTTATCTGTTTTGTTTATCCATTTGTTGATGAACATTTGGATCATTTCTACCTTTGGCCATGTGAACGTGCCTTGCCCTTTTTTTTTTTAAGACCATATTTGTACTTGAACTTAATAGCGTGTGAACATAGCTGTCCTGGGTGCACAGCTAAAACACCATGAGAACAAGCTCCTTCTCTAACACAGCCTATGTTGTGTGATCTGGAGCACTCTTTTGAAGACAGTAGACTGAATTCTTAAGGCAGTTGAGTCTCTTGGTTTTTGCTCAGATTACAAATCAGATGTGTATGACAGTGTCCTGTACTGTCGTTTTTTTTAATGACCTCTACCCGCTCCCCGCCCTCCCCAGGTCTGCTTTGTTTTTCAGTAAATGTAGTGATGTCATAGCATCACTACCAGCATTCCAGTAGGTTCTGTACAGCTAGATTTCCTATCCCCCGCCTCCCAAGTTCCTTGCATATCTTAACTTGTTACTCATCCCGCGGGTTCTGTCGCCTGGCGCCTTGAGTCATTTCATCCCTCTCCATCTCTATCACCTTAGGTCGGGCTTTGCCATTTCCTGGACCGTTGTCACGGTCTCTTCTGTTTCATAGCTTTTTTTTCTTTTTAAAAATATTTATTTATTTATTTGGCTGTGCCGGATCTTAGTTGCAGCATGCAAGAATTTTAGTTGTGGGATGTGGGATCTTGTTCCCTGACCAGGGGTCAAAGTCAGGCCCCCTGCAATGGGAGGGCAGAGTCTTAGCCACTGGCCCACCAGGGCAGTCCCCATCCCATAGCTTTTACATTGGTCTAAACTGTGCAGTATAACTTCTCTGTCCACTGTGTCTTCTGAAATAAAATTCAGATTCTGTTGTTCCCCCATTTAGTCCTTCAGAGACGTTAGAGTGATTTCACTAAGTGGGGCAGGTTACAGCTGAGGAAACCAGAGCAGCTCGGTGAGATAAAGGTTTCGTGGCTGGAATGTGCTGGAGCCGGGCCTTGCACACAGCCCTGGTGCGTGGAATCTACTGTTCCCAGTCTGTTTCTTGGTTAGTGGAACCCCAGTCCTCACTTTTTTAAAAAACAAAAGGCAACTGCATTGGAAGAGAACTTGGGCTATTTGAAAAGAAGTGCAAAAGAATGACGGTTGAAATTAGAACTTGCTATAATTGCGCAGCCTGCATTCCTGGTTTATTGTAACCTTAAGCATATGCTACTCTGGGAAACTGGTAAATATAAATATTTACACTAGCTGGTCCTGTGAATCCACTTAAACAGGAAGTAATCACTTTCAAGGTTATTTCTTTCTGTGCCTGTGAAATGAACCTGCGCCACATGTACTTTTTAAGACATCAGCGTGAGTTTCAAGACGGTCTATGGGCAGCCTCAGACATGTGATCGTAGGTAGAAAATGCTGATAGAGGAGAGAGAACAGAGAGAGACTCATGGAAGCCAGAACTCAGGATGTGTGAGGACCGCTTGTCACAGGCAAGTGAAGGGGGTGAGAGGGGTCCTCACAGATCTTCCTTGTGATGGAGGAAGTTATCTCCTCTGCGGCCAGCATCTGCCCTTGGCTGATTCTTCTCTCTGGCCACACTCTGTTTGACAGACTCAGTTAATAATTCACTTGAAGGGATTTTTCATTTTGTTTTTCATCTTTAGCTTACAGATCCATCTCTGTCTCTCTCCATTAGAAATATGGTTTTCAGGCTGTGGCTGATCACAGGCCAAAAGTAAACAGGATGCAGTTGAGGGGAGCTGCTTGGAGATGACAGCCATGAGGACTCAGAAAACATTATCAAGAGCAACTCAACATTCTTAAGCGGCAGTGCTACAGTTAAAAATAATTTTAAAAAAAATTTCTTAACAACCCCATGTCATTCCTGTAGGGATAGGCATCTCCTTAATACTTGTGAGTGTGACTGTGTTAGGAAGTGGAACTGTGATTAATAATTATAGTGATGGTGGGCTTGTGTTATCAGGAAGGGTATATAGTATCGCGCACTGGTGATTAGTGAGATAGAGGAAAGTAAGTATTGTTTTGAAGGATTTCCATGGGGAAAAAAAAAAGACTACACCCAGAGTTAGGCTGATTTTTTTTCTTATCACTGATACTTACGTGGCACATAACCTCATTTCCTTTGGATGCCAGATTTAAAAACCATAAAGAGCTACTGAAATGACAGTGGCGGTGTAACAGTGTGGAGAGCACCGCTAGACTGCTTGGGTTCATATTAGTAATCGTATTTACTAGCTGTGGAATCTCAAGCAAGTCACTTAACCTCTCTGTGTTCCCATCTACACGTATACAATGGGGATGATAATAGTAAAATTAATACCGACCCCAGGCTCATCTTTCAGGCTTCCTGTGAGGGTTAGATGGGTTCCTGTGTGTGAAGCACTTAGGACCATTAGCACACCGTAAGGACTCATTCGGTGGGTTTATTTTTGTTTTATGATGATTGTTGTGTGTTAGAATTTTCACCCTTACTCTTCTTTCTCTTTTCTCCTTCTGTTGTGTAGGTATTTGCTTGGGGCTATAACAACTGTGGCCAGGTGGGGTCAGGGTCCACCGCAAATCAACCAACTCCTCGGAAAGTGACAAACTGTTTACATATTAAGAGGGTGGTCGGCATCGCCTGTGGTCAGACCTCGTCCATGGCTGTTCTGGACAATGGTGAGGTAAGTGGTTTTCGCACCCCCACTTTGTCCTGTCCATTTCTTTATGAGGTACGGGCTTAGATCATGGAAGGAAGAGTGCTCTGATTTGATAGCTCCATAGACAGTTAGCTGATAGAAGTGTAACCACAGGCTGTCCGCTCCTCATTATGAATTTTTAATAGAAGTTTGAATGTGTTTTTGCCAAATCCACATAGCCTGATGCGTACAGGCATTTGTTTGTGATTTAATGTAGTAGATGACAGAATTTGATGTTACCTCTTTCTTCTAATGAAAGAGGACTTTTTTTTTTTTGAAGTGAAAGCTGGTTTATTTAGAGAGATACACATTCTGTAGACAGACTACAGCCTGTTTCAGAAGATGAGACCAGAGTGCGGCCACCTCAGAAGGTGAGAAGCGCTGTGCGCTCTTTAAAGTTAGCTGATGGTGTTTATAAGCACTGATGGCTAATGGGCATGAAGGCTCTGTGCCTGCCTTTGTCTGCAATGCTTGTCTCCAGGAAGAAGCAACTTGCAAATGCAGAATTTTTCATCCTGATGGTTATTAGCTACTCTTAAAAAACCCACCTTTCAGTGATCCTCGACCACAGTCACCTTTGAGCTGATGGTTATTTCTATAAAATTGTTCTGGTTGCAGCTTCTACTTAAATGGACCTGTTACTGCTTGTACGTGTCCCAGTGAACAAACTTTACTCCAAGATACTTGTCTGAACGCGAATGTACGGCATCCTGCATTGGGGTGTGAGGGTGCTATAGAGTTTACTGAGTACTCAGCTCTGTTAGCTGACTTTCTGAATCAAGCCTGATACTATGCTGGATGACTTCTGAATTCCTTGGGATAGTCATCTAACATCCTCCAAGCCAGTATTTTCCACTTCTTTCTTTCTTTCTTTTTTGAAACACTTTTTTTTATTTTTAAAAGTAAATTTAATTTAAAAATTATTATGTGATTATTTCAACCAAGGAAAACAAATAAGACACGTGAAATAAAAAGTGTTTCCCTCTGTTTTTTCCCTCTGTTTTTTAATGGCTTGATGTATATCCTTTTGGACCTTTCTCTATAAATAGTTACATATGGATGAGTTTAATTACCTACCGCTTTTCTCTGCCAGTCTGCACCTTTTCTGTTTAACAACATAGACGTTTTACCTGAATCCATTGGCAGACCATTCATAGTTGCTTCCATTATAATAGTTGCTTAATTTTCTTTGTATGGATGTTCGTTTTCCATGATCCATATCAAGAACTCTTCTGATGGGCATTTCAACTTTTTTTCCCCATATTTGGCTATTAAAAACACTGTTGCGCTGATTTTCTCTGTTACTGTTTGTGTGTATATCTTTGTACACACATACAAGAATAATTCTCCAGAAATAGGGTTTCTGGGTCAGGGAATATACCATTACATTTTTGGATAGCTCTTGCGAAATTTCTCCCCAGAAGGTTCAAACCTGTTAGACTTCCGACACTGAACGTGCTTCTGGCCTTCCCTTGCTCGCACCCTAAGCTCCTTGTCCCCTTTCCTCCTTGTCACCTGGACATGGAAGGCCCTCACCCGCGCCCCCTTGCCCTGCGTTGCCCTGGGGTGTGTTGCCTCCATACCGCGTGTTTCTCATCTGAGCCAGGCCTTCTGTCTGTTCGTGGCCAAGACCTCATCCTTTCCCACGCTGGCTGTTCTCTGCCTTCAGCACTCGCTGTCAGACCTGTGCCCGGCTCTGCTGCTTTGAGTGGTGACCCCTCTTGCTGCAGGTGTCTGAGGGGTCCCCACATTCTCCTGTGTCTCCTTACACCTCTTTCCTCTGTCCCCTCTCTTGTGGTCCTGCCGTCACTGCCTTCGCTGGACCCCCATCAGAGGTCACCTGTCTGCCAATGGGAGATGAGCTTATGTGGTTGAGGTCTTCCTGCCTCTGGTCTTGCTCACCACAGTCACCCTTCATGTTGCTGCCTGCAGGATTGCTCCAGAATACAACTGTAATTATGTTAATCTCTGCTTTGGAATATTTCAGTGGCAGATCCATGGATGCATTTTATGTTCCTTGGTCTGTGTTTGGGCACTTCATCCCTTGGCCCTTACTTTTCCTTCTGGTCTTTTCCCTACCACCTCCCAAGGTGGGTCCAGCCAGCCCACCTGCTTGTCTCCTGAACCTGCCTCTCCCTGGGATGAAGGTTTACCTTCATCCCCATCTACCCTTTAGCCAGATCTGAGCATCTACCCTGCTCAGATTTCTGCTCTCTGAAAAAATCTTTCCTTAACTTTCTTCTTACGGCTAAGCTCTTTCTCCTCTCTACCTCTAGTGCCTTGATTATATCTCTACCCCAGCACTTGCTGTCTGGCTGCAGAAAAATTGGGTATGTCCATCTCCCCTGTTCATCTGCTTCCAAAGACTTAATTCCTAGTACTTTTCAAAAAATCCTGAAATACAGTAGGTGATTAATAGTTGCTAATGAGCCTCAGGTTCTTCTTGTCTTGTAAGTAATGACTCACCCAAGGCTATCCTGCTAGTAAGCTCTGGAGTAGAAGCTGCCGGATTCTGTCATCCTCACGCCTGAAACATCTTCTGTTTGGAGATCATTTGTAGGACCTCATTCAGTAGAGTATGAGTGTTGGAAGTGAAATAAATCTCTCATTTGTTTAGATGGATTTCATTTTTATCTCTTTCCTCCTACCAGCAGTTTTAAAACCCTCTTCTCCCCCTTCCTCTAAGGTGTATGGCTGGGGCTACAATGGCAATGGTCAGCTCGGCTTGGGAAACAATGGCAATCAGCTGACCCCCGTGAGAGTGGCAGCTTTGCACAGTGTGTGTGTCAACCAGGTACGTGTGGTGGGCTCCTAGCTTCTGCTCCCCGTCTGTCTTCCCTGCTCCGACTTGGAATATCTGTGAGAATTTAGATCCTGGACCAGGGATTGAACTTGTTCCTCCTGCAATAGAAGCATGGAGTCCTAATCATTGGACCAATAGGGATGTCCCAGAGAGTCACTCTTTTAATCAGACTTTTTGAACAGTACTCTGTGCCTTCATCTGCCACATTTAATATTCTATCCTCCCTAAATTCCCATGATGAGAAGCAAGACCATAATGCTGGCACATTGGTTTTGATAATTTGAAAAGCTACTGGGAAAAATCCAGTAATCTCAGGTATAGGCCTTTCTAATGCTTTTTTAATGTTCCAGAGGTTGTCAGTCCACACCTGATGATGAATTGGCATTCTGCAGGAGCTGGCTGTAATCTTTAAGTAGATGTTTCCCCTGCCCTTCCTGTTCTCCTGTTGATGGTAACCATGTAAATTTACTTGCAGATTGTCTGCGGCTATGCACATACTCTAGCACTAACCGATGAGGGCTTGCTCTATGCCTGGGGAGCTAACACGTATGGGCAGCTGGGAACTGGCAATAAAAATAACCTGCTAAGCCCAGCACACATCATGGTGGAGAAAGAAAGGTAACTTGGCGGTACCATGTCTTGGGATTTTGTGTGCATGGGGACTTGGGCCTGTGTGCTCTGGAGCGCTGGTGTTTGGCTTTGTAGCTCTTCCGTTCATTAACATTCTCATGGTGAGCAAAAGAGTGCTGTGCCAGTCAGAGTGAACGTGAAGTTGACATCTCTTGCAGCTTTCTCAGATGACCACCCGAAATAACCACCGAGAGGCATTCATGCATTTTGCTGTATTGCCTGCAGACTTCCTAGTAGGGTCTGTCACCATGTTGAAATTTAAAACATATTTTTCCTTTGAGCCAACTAAACTTTTAAATAAATAAAATCTGCCCTTGAAAGGCCATTATCTGTTTAAATATTGATTTGATTTAATGTGTGTTACTGGAATAGATGCTTAAATGTTTATTGAACCATATTGTGTGGTCTTGCCCACTAAAGCTTTAGGATGTTGACTTCTAATTCTGGGATGCCACCTAAGAAGCATACAGAGAAATGTAGTAAGTTTGGCTTGGTGTCCCTTTGGATTGGGATATTCAGAGTCCATGACCCCTGGACCACTGCTTAATCAGCCTAATGAGCGTTCTGAGCCCCGATTGGGGGTAAGAGAGAAAGTTGTATTTGTAAGGAAATGGTTTATTGAATACAGGATTTTTTGCTACTGGTTAAGCCCCAGAACTGCCAGAACATTTTTTTCAGTGTCTACTTTTCCCATTTAATTTGGTTGCTAGTCCTTTTCCCAGGTTTTCCTCAACATTATGCATTACCCGTCCCAACTCAGAATGAACTCCTGGCGAGAAAGGGGCACCAGGGTGAGCGTAACCCAGAGCTGTTGCTCCAGTCTTTTGGTTTCATCCGTATGACCTGACAGCTAACTTTCCTGGATCCTGGGCTCTTTGAGGTGTTCCGAGCACAACACTTTTTATTTACCGTGTGTGGTGCGCTTGGGCTTCTGCGAAGAAAACATAATGTGTGTTTTTCTTAAAACTCTCCAGGGTGATAGAGATTGCGGCCTGCCACTCGGCGCACACGTCGGCTGCCAAGACGCAGGGCGGCCACGTGTACATGTGGGGCCAGTGCCGCGGCCAGTCGGTGACCCTGCCGCACCTCACGCACTTCTCCTCCACCGACGACGTGTTCGCCTGCTTCGCCACGCCCGCCGTCACGTGGCGCCTCCTGTCCGCGGGTGAGCGCTCCCGGCCGCCCGCCCGGGGGAAGGGCGCCGCCGGCCGAGCGCAGCGCCTGCCGGCTGTGGGCTCCGTCCGCTGCAGAATGAATGCTTTATCCTCCTTTAGCTTTAATACCCTTCCCCAAATTAGATTTGCGTGATACTGTTTCTTAAAATGCTGTGGAATATTATATACAAAAGTAACCATTTTTAAAGTATAGGATTCAGAGGCATTTACTGCCTTCCCCAGTGTTGTGCAGCCAGCATGTACGTCAGGCTCCACAGCATTTCATCACCTTAGAAGAAAACCCNCACCTCACGCACTTCTCCTCCACCGACGACGTGTTCGCCTGCTTCGCCACGCCCGCCGTCACGTGGCGCCTCCTGTCCGCTGGTGAGCGCTCCCGGCCGCCCGCCCGGGCGAGGGGCGCCGCCGGCCGAGCGCCGCGCCTGCCGGCTGTGGGCTCCGTCCGCTGCAGAATGCTTTATCCTCCTTTAGCTTTAACACCCTTCCCCAAATTAGATTTGCGTGATACTGTTTCTTAAAATGCTGTGGAATATTATATGAATTTATATACAAAAGTAACCATTTTTAAAGTATAGGATTCAGAGGCATTTACTGCCTTCCCCAGTGTTGTGCAGCCAGCATGTACGTCAGGCTCCACAGCATTTCATCACCGTAGAAGAAAACCCTACTCCCATTACGCAGTCCCTCCCTAGTAGTCTCTCTTTCCCCAGCCACTGGCAACTACCAATTTGTTTGTTTTGTTTAGTTTCTATGGATTTGCTGGTTCTGGGTATTTCCCTTGAGTGGAATCTTACCATGTACAACCTTTTGTGTCTGACTTTTTTTTACTCAGTGCTTTTGAGACCCATGGAGGTTGTAACATAATACGTGTCAGTACTTCTTTTTATGACTGAGTCGTGTTGTATTATATATATAGACCACAGTTTGTTTGTCATCTATCTGTTGATGGACATTTGGATAGTTTCCACTTCTTGGCTATTGTGAATACTGTTGTTTTGAACATTCATATAGAGATATTTGAGTGTGTACAGATATTCTTAAGTCCTTTTGTTATGCTAAATTTATTATATAATTTAATGTGAACTTAAAAAAATGAAGAACTTGTTAACTTTTTGGAGTTAATTCCACTTTTTTTTTCTCCCTTTTTCCTTTCAACCAGTCTCAAGGTTTTTTTTTCCTTGGAGGAGAGCTAAGGAGAGGTATTATGAAGGATAGTAGGGGACTTACCTGGTAGTTAAGACTCTGTGCTCCTACTGTAGAGGGCCTGGGTTCGATCCCTAGTCAGGGAAGTAAGATCCCACCTGCTGCACAGTGTGGCCTGAAAAAGAATAAAAGGATAGTGAAATTCAGATTGATCTTTGGTTATGTCATCTGTCCCTTTTCTGAATATTGTCTTCTTTCCTGGGCCTGTTATTGATTAAAAATGTGAAGCTGTCATCAAGCTGAGTAGCCATTAGCAGGATAATCTTAGTCTCTTTTTATTTCTTATTTGTACCTTTTAGCCAGTGTTTTTCTTCTAAATTGTTCTTTTGTTTATAATGCAGAGGGAATAAAGTGAGTCATGATACCCTGTGCTTGAAAGTTAATACAGCTGTGACAGCATGGGGTTTGGATTGCTCAGCAGCTGATACTGAAGGTCTTGTAATATACATCTGGCTCAGGTGTGTCAGGCGGCTGGGGCTGTCCCATCAACAGGTGACCAGACTTTGTGGTCATGGGGGCACGATGTTTAGGAAAAGTAAAGCGACTGTTCAACTTAAAGCGATGGAACCTTTCCAAGTTTTTCAACTGTAACTCAGTGATTGCAGTGAATGTAGTGATTAGAGGAAATTTAGTTCATAGGACGGGACTCCTTGGCCGTACTCACATATATGTACAGACCTGTACACATCTTCAAAGTCTCACATACCTGCCTAACCTGGACCTGCTGATGAAAGACTTCCCTCGAGTTCTTGCATCTTAAAATCCTGATCTTGAAAAGACATTCTTTTCAGACCAAATGTCCTACCATTTTCTGCTATTAAGTCTGGAAAAAGTATAGTCTCTAAGTATATCTCCCAGGTGACCTCTTTTCCCGTCCACCCTCTAAACATCAGAAGTGTTTTCCTCGCAGTTTCTGATCTCAGCAGAGTGCTGGGAAGAAAGTCAGAGGATGACTGGGTGCCCCTGAAGAGCAGTTTCTTCTCTGGAGGGTGGTACTGTACTTGTTGCCAGAAACCAAGGTGGTCCAGCCCTTAGGATGAGATGCAGGAGTTGAGGTACTGAGAACTGTGTTTTGGGTGTGGAGGGTGGGTAACAGTCTAGGCTCTTGTACTCTTTGCCCATCATAGTTATTTTCTGTCTTTTCGTTCACTGGGGATTCAGATTACAGGGTCAGGTTTTTGAGACAATATCCACCTTTCCTCCACAGCCAAGAGAGCTCTGCATCGTCAGGGTCAGAGGGGAGACTGTAGGTTAGGCAGATGGTATTTCCTTAGGAGAGTCTGATAATAGAGCTCATGGAGAGCTCATTGTTAGCTTTCAGTCTAGCTTTTAGCAGTTGTTCCTCTGCAAGAGTTGCCCTGGTAACAGCGGCTGCTGCGAGTCTTGGGGGGAGTCCTCATGTTGCAAGACTTGGAAATGGGTCTCCTGCATCAATAGTACCTTCATTCAGCAGTGCCAGTGAGGGTCTCTGGAATTTTTAAGTTTCCCGGTTAGCCACCTTCTTCCTCTTTTCTTTTGTTCACACATGTAAAGCACAAGAAAGTGTTGCATGAGTTTGTACAACCGCCTTTAGTTTTCTTTATGATAACACAGTTCTCCTTATATGTAAGCATTATGTGTCCTTGTACCGTTTCATCAGGCAGTGTGACCATGGCTTTGTAAAGCTACTCCTCTTAAGTACACATTCCTACTAAGTAAATTTGCTCTGCTTTTAGATAGTGTGTAAGGATTATTGTTTGTGCTGTATTAATTTTTAAGGTTAAGAAGGATGTTTAGATGCCAGATAGGGAGGGAAAAGGGTCACCCTGGGAAAGAACACCACTCTAGCGTGACCACTCAAGTGAGGAATGTGTTTCTTAGGACTCCTTGAACTGAAGTTACCAACTCCTTGAAACTACCCTAAAAGCAGAGCAAAAGTGTCCAAAGTGCTTCAGTGGAGGAAAACTGAGCAATTCTCAGCCTTAGATGAACACTGCTGAAACTTTTGAGAGAAGAGTTTACGTAAAATGACAATCTATAACTTTTTGTTTTCAAAAAGATTCTTTTTTAATGTGGACCTTGTTTTTATTTTATTTTATTTATTTTTATATTTTTTTTTGATCATACAAGAACATTTTTTATTTTTGTAAAATATATATAAAACAACTTACAGGAGTTCTCTTTTTATTTTTTATTTTTTATTATTTTTTTAATACTTTATTCTATTTTACAGTACTGTATTGGTTTTGCCATACATTGACATGAATCATTAATGTGGACCTTGTTTTTAAAGTCTTGATTGAATTTGTTACAACAGTGTTCCAGTTTTATGTTTTGGCTTTTTTGGACTTTAGCTTCCCGATTAGGGATCAGACCCACATCCCCTGAGCTAGAAGGTGAAGTCTTAAGTACTAGACTACCAGGGAAGTCCACAGAATACACATTTTTAATGTCTAGCTTCGGAAGACCAGTTTTTGGCCTTTCCAAATATACATTTTTTAAAATTTATTTTTTATTGAAGGATAATTGCTTTACAGAATCCAAATACACATTTTTTTCTTATAGATTATACACTTGGCGACATTTAGGTATCACCAGCTGCTGAGACTCACCTTCTCATCTTGGGATGAGATAAAACTATCTCCTGTGTCTGCAGTACCTTCATTCAGTGCTGACAAGGGCCCCTGGAATTTTTTGTCTCCCTGTTAGCCTGTGAAATTTAATTTCTGTGACATTGATTTTAATACTGGAAAGTTGATTTGTCGAGTAAGGTGTGAACTCTTCTGACAAAAATCTAATGGGATTATCCCATGCTAGTCACTATCTTTGTGAAGTCTTCCACAGCTTGAGCACCTGTGTTAATGTGCTTGCTTCCTTCAGAGCATGAAGACTTTCTAACAGTTGCAGAGTCGCTGAAGAAAGAATTTGACAGTCCAGAAACTGCCGATCTGAAGTTTCGAATTGATGGGAAATACATCCATGTCCATAAAGCTGTTTTGAAAATCAGGTATTTTCTCATGAGTTTAGTCATCAGTAACCTTACTCTTTTGCAGTCTCCATTTCCTTGTTATTCCACACAATGGAGACTAATAAGAACTAATCTTGGGGACAGAGTGAAACAGCACACTTAATAATTTTGCACGTAGTATCAGTCCAGTCATTACTGAAAAGTTTTGTGTGTATGTTTGTGTATGTGTGCACGTGTGTGCATACACGTACTCATGTACCTTTTAGAAAAAGCATAATGTGGGAGTATTTTTCTGTATTGCTTGTTAAATGAAGTAGCTCATACATAATTATTTCCATCAAAAAATTGTATATAGGCTTAAGAAAGTACAGAGGCCCATCAGTGAAAAGTGTATATGTCTTCTTTTAATTAAAATTTCCGGATAAGGCAATGGTACTCCACTCCGGTACTCTTGCCTGGAGAAAATCCTATGGACGGAGGAGCCTGGTGGGCTGCAGTCATGGGGTCGCTAAGAGTCGGACACGACTGAGCGGCTTCACTTTCACTTTTTACTTTCATATATTGGAGAAGGAAATGGCAACCCACTCCAGTGTTCTCGTCTGGAGAATCCCAGGGACGGGGGAGCCTGGTGGGCTGCCGTCTATGGGGTCGCACAGAGTCGGACACGATTGAAGCGACTTAGCAGCAGCAGCAGTTAAAACTTCATTTTTCACAAGCAGAAAACTTAGGAATACTGGACTTTCTGGTCCTGAGAGACATCTAATTCCCAGTTGAAGAAATGTTTTCTAAATATGGTGCATGGCAGGAGTTCTTTGTATAAATGTGAGGGAACTTTGTATTTATTAATAACTGGATGATTGCTCACTGAGGCTGCCATTCGAGAGAGAGGCACATAAAATCTGACCATTGAGAGTTAAACTGGCCATTTACCAGTCTTTTTTCAAAATTTAGTTTAATATCTATTTACAAAATAACATGTTTTTAGGGAACTAAAATACTATGTCATTCGTTACTTTAAGGGAGTAAGTGTCTACACCAAAGTAATTGAAAAGGGGAAGGGGAATTGTTTCTGTCTGAAGACCTGCGGTCAGCCCATTGGTCCCTTTCTGCATAGTGTTCTGACCAAGTTCATCTACTAACCCTTGCCTAGACAACTAACTTTTTACTTCTCAGATGAGGTAATTTCCTTTCTAAGTGGAGCCATTCTTTCAGTATTCTGAATGGATATTGAAAATATATTTGTGTTTTTCTACCGTAACTCATTTTTAAAAGGACTTGTAAAGATGATTTTTAAAAAATTATGAAGTATGTTATATTTTAAGAAAATCAAATATTCAGAAATCAGTTCCTCATTTAGGTGTATCTGTACATGTAAATACAATACAACAAGATCTATTTAGTTTTTTCTTCAAATATGTGACTGTCCTAGTGAGGGTGCTTTACAAGTAAATTGGTAACAGACTTGGGAGGAGAAGAAGGGAAGCGGATGAAAGAAAAGGAACAAAGTTGGGATGGTGGCTGTTTTGAGGATGAGTCAGAAAAGAAGGAAAATTGTCATGTATGGTAATGGAATAAAAATCCTTTAGAACATAATCCAGTTAACTTTTAAAACCATTTTAAGAATGTGCTGATTACAAAAATCCTGATTGCAAGAATGTGCTGGTAACATACAAACATTGAGTCATTTGAGGGATATTAATACATATCAAAAGTTTGAACAGTCACTTTTGAATTTCAATTTATTTGAAATGCCCTTCTGTATAACATCTTTTAAACAAAATAGGTAAGCAAAAACCTTAATCTCAATGAGGTCTGTCAGATGCAAACAGTGGTACTTGTTGAAGCGCTGGTTACTTTGAGGCTGTATATAATTCTTACTGTTTTAATAGGCAGTGCCTTAAAGAACGAAAGTGAGGGTATGTAAAAGGTGAATATAAAAACCGTTGTGGAATATATTTTGGTTCTTGTACATGGAATGAATGTACTACTCACATAGAGTAAACATCCCCGTAAGACTTGTTTATCCTTGTTCCCGCCGCCTTAAGCAGGTGAGTTTTGCTGTTCTGTTTCAGGTGTGAGCACTTTCGATCCATGTTCCAGTCTTACTGGAATGAGGACATGAAGGAGGTGATAGAGATAGACCAGTTCTCCTATGCTGTGTACCGTGCCTTTCTCCAGTACCTCTACACAGACGCAGTGGACCTGCCCCCTGAGGACGCCATAGGTACCAGCCATGCTGGGACTGGCAAGACACAGGGTCAAAAACATGTCTCCTCACACTCTTACTGGGCTCACCTTGTGGCTCAGCTGGTAAAGAATCAGCCTGCAATGCGGGAGACCTGGGTTCGATCCCTGGGTTGGGAAGATCCTCTGGAGAAGGGAAAGGCTCCCCACTTGGGTATTCTGGCCTGGATAATTCCATGGACTGTATAGTCCACAGGGTCACAAAGAGTCGGACACAGTTGAGTGACTTTCCCATACTCTTATAGTTCAGTTAGTTGCTCAGTTGTGTCTGACTCTTTGCGATACCATGGACTGCAGCGCGTCAGGCCTCCCTGTCCATCACCAACTCCCAGAGTTTACTCAAACTCATGTTCATTGAGTAGGTGAAGCCATCCAACCATCTCATCCTCTGTCATCCCCTACTTCTCCCGCTGTCAATCTTTCCCAGCATCAGGGCCTTTTCAAATGAGTCAGTTCTTCGTGTCAGGTGGCCAAAGTATTGGAGCTTCAGATTCAGCTTCAGTCCTTCCAGTGAATATTCAGGACTGATCTCCTTTAGGATGGACATGTTGGATCTCCTTGCAGTCCAAGGGACTCTCAAGACTCTCCTCCAATACCACAGCTCAAAAACATCAGTTCTTTAGTGCTCAGCTTTCTTTATAGTCCAACTCTCACATCCATACATGACTCCTGGAAAAACCACAGCTTTGACTAGATGGACCTTTGTTGGGAAAGTAATACCTCTGCTTTTTAATATGTTGTCTAGGTTGATCATAACTTTTCTTCCAAGGAGCAAATGTCTTTTAATTTCGTGGCTGCAGTCACCATCTGCAGTGATTTTGAAGCCCCCCCAAAATAAAATCTGTCACTGTTTCCATTGTTTTCCCATCTATTTGCCATGAAGTGATGAGACCAGATGCCATGATCTTAGTTTTCTGATAGTATTGAAGGGTAAAAGGTTTCATTCAGATTTGTTGGTTTTTAACGTGGTTTTTAAGAACGATTTAAAGTAAATGCCTTTAGAAATAGTATTGAATTTGAGTGAGAGAGAAACTTCCAGTTTGGGGTTAGTAGGTGCAAACTATTACATACAGGATGGATAAACAACATGCTACTGTATAGCACAGGGAACCATATTTGATGTTCTGGGATAAATCATAATGGAAAAGAATGTAAAAGAGAATATGTTGTTCAGTCGCCAAGTTGTATGAGACTGTTTACAACCCCATGGACTGCAGCATGCCAAGCTTCCCTGTCCCTCACAGGGAATATGCATTTGTCTCATGGTATGCTCCGGGAGATGGTGAAGGACAGGGAAGCCTGGCATGCTGCAGTCCATGAGGTCGTGAAGAGTCAGACACAACTGAGCAACTGAACAACATGGTAGAGTATATAAGTGTATAATGGAGTCTCTTTGCTGTACAGCAGAAATTAACATTGTAAATCAACTGTACTTCAATTTAAAAAAATTTAAAAAGTATAGATATCACAGTTAATAATTATGGACACAGTTAATTTATGACTATGATCTTATTTTACTCTTTTAATCTTGAAGTATAAGTTGCTAATGAGTTAAGCATATCATTTTGGAAACACAGGAGAATTCCATTTTTTCCTCTTCCTTTGTACTATAGAAGAAATTGTATAAATGGAGTATAGGAGAGGTGTGTTTGGGAGGTGGGGAAGGGACGAACTTAGAGAACTTATTTAGTAAGATTCAGA
Organism: Raphicerus campestris; assembly: GCA_006410735.1. Classification (NCBI taxonomy): domain Eukaryota; kingdom Metazoa; phylum Chordata; class Mammalia; order Artiodactyla; family Bovidae; genus Raphicerus; species Raphicerus campestris. Next base: position 49,974 of record SJYW01053067.1, read on the forward strand.
GTACTGTTCCCTAAGAAGCTTCTGCTGACTTATCGGCATAACTCTCCTCACCAAAACGAAATATTTATGTTTATAGATGATTGGAACCTATTACAAGCTCCATTAAGCATCCCATACTTTACTTTCAGGTCTTCTGGACTTGGCGACGTCCTACTGTGAAAACAGGCTGAAGAGACTTTGCCAGCATATCATCAAGCGAGGAATTACCGTGGAGAATGCCTTCTCACTTTTCTCCGCTGCGGTCAGATACGACGCAGAGGTAACGTAAACCAGCACGCAGAAACACATACCGCCCGTAACTCCCCGTGGGCACCTTTCCCCCTTTTTTTCTCATGGGACAAGGAACATGATGAGTGACCTCACTTCTGTTTAGGGAATCATTGAATGAACTGACCCCTAAAAAAATGAAATCTGGCTTGCTTTATTCTCTGTTCACAGTTTCAAAAATGGTTGTTTCTCCTATTTCTACCTAAGATAGGAAACTGGAGTCCCAGCAGTTCCACTGCAGGTTGGAATATAAAGGACCACATCTAATGGGAATAGCAGACGGCACATGATACTTTCAAGTATTTCTCGAGGCGAGCTTACTGTATTTTTTCTCAGGACCCGCTGTGCTTTCGCCCCATCTTTGCTCTGTCATAAGCCGGGGCTGCCCTGTGATTTATACCTGTGTTTGCTCTGAAGTTCTGTTGTCATCTAATTGTCACTCACGGTTATTCATGGATGAAGAGCCTGCTCTGGACTCCTTTTTTTTCGGTGGTTTTTTATACTGGATTGATTCATGGATCTCTAGAGAGTCCTTGAGTAAATGGGCTGTTGGGAGCCTGAAGTTCTTTGATTATGTGCATTTTCTGGAAGTAAAGAGCCATGGTACCATCAGAATGGAAGCTCCCTCTGAGCAGGAACTGTATCCTGTTCATCTGTTGCCTTGTGCCCAGCACATGGGTGGCCAGTGTTTGTTGAACTGAGTGAAGGTGGTACCACGGGAAGGATGCATTAAGGATAATTAGGGAACTGAAGGCTGAGATGGTTGGTTTTATGTCTTCATAGAGAATAAAAGTCAAAGAGCAATAGCTTTGGCATTTGAGGTGTCTAGCTAAGGTCTGTACCTGAAATGACACAGTTAGTCTTTCATTTTATCATCATGTGACCAGGGAGATCACCTGGTGTCAGAGAATTTACCAGACTTATGCAAAGATCTGCAGCCGCGGCCTTGGAGATGTGTTGGAGGACAGACTGTGTCTTTGCCGCATTTGGGGATCGAAATGGACCATGATGTCTTGGGTTTTCAGAATGTATCCTATTTTTATTTCAGATTATATTGTGATTATAAATATTTGATAAGGTCAGATATAGCTGATTTTCTCTGTGACCTTTTCAACAGATGGGATGCTGATCAAAGTAAATCATTTCTGATAGGAAATGGATGTCTAATTTTTTCCCTAACCTTTCTTTGTCATCATGAACATCTCTATTAGCAACTGCTGTTTCTTCAAATTTTATTTCCTCCCAGTGATGTAATTTAAATTGGTCCATGACTTTTCACTTCATTTGTCGGTTGACTTTGAACCCTCTGTGTCTCTCCATACTCCTCCTCAGTGCTAATGAGGTCTGTGTTCTTGAGTGAGATAAGGATCTTGCTGACCAAAACCAGTCAGGACCACCTGTGCTGTGCTACATGGCTTCAGTCGTTTCAGATTCTGTGCGACCCTATGAGCTGTAGCCCCAGGCTCCTCTGTCCATGGGATTCTCCAGGCAAGAATACTGGAGTGGGTTGCCATGCCCTCCTCCAGTGGATCTTCCCCACCCAAGGATCAAACCCGCGTATCTTTTGTCTTACCTGCGTTGGCAGGCAGGTTCTTTACCACTGGCGCCACCTGGGAGCTAGGACCACTGGGGCAGCAGCTCGACTCTAGTTGCTGGAAAGTTCTTTCTCACCTTCAGCTAAAATCTACCCCAGAAAGTTTATGGAAAATGCCTTATGCCTACCCAGGCCAGGTCCTTTCCTTCACTAGTTTTCACTTTTCTGATATCAAGTACATTAAAAGCTGTCCCTTGCTTGAGACCACAGACGTGCTTTGCCAGAGTCCGTCCCAGTGTGGGCATATAGTGGGCACTCAGAAATACATGCTGTGTTAAATGAACGAATGTATTTGAAACATGTCACCATAAAGTTGTACTTTAAAATAAATTGTTAAACAATAACTCATAATCCTGTAAATTTATGTATTCAATGTAGAGAAATTAGAAAATAGAAGGCAAAAAGCCTTCTTTTTAGGTTGTATTATTTTTTATTCGTTGGGAGTTATATAATTGACTAATGTAACTTTATATTTTATTTCCTTAATACTGTAGAATGTAGAAAGTAAATAAAGCTTTAGAATATAAAAATAAAGCCCACTTACTATATGTGTTAGTTGATGGGAAGCTCCTGCTAAGGGAGATTGGAAATTAGCTGCAAAATCTGTTATTTTCAGTGATTCAGCTTAGGCACCCTACATGACTTTTCTTTCATTCTGTGAAAATGCTAAGTGGGTGGAGACTCCCTGTCTCTCATATTTCTTCTTCTATAAAAATTACTGTGGTTCCTCCATGCTTCCTTTTGACAAGAGAATTTTGAAGCAAATGTACATATGTTAAAGGAACAAAAATGTATTAATAGTTGTGAAGATTTTTGAAAGTAAGCTAATTATTGTGGAACCCTTATATTATAGATGCATTGTCAGACTTTCTGCAAGTTTTTAAAAAGTAAAGAAGGACTTAGAGAAAGTAGACTTAAATATTCCTATAGTACAAACCTGAATAACTGTTGATATCAGGGGAGAAAATGTGAATAAAACATTATCTCATGATAGTTCTGATCATGTTATAGGTATAAACATTTTGAAATGCTTCTATTTATACTGTTTCTTTTCAGGAAACTTGTTTTCTGTGTCTGGTTGAACATTAGAAGAAACAGGGAGGTTTTTTTGTTTGTTTGTTTAATCAGATTAGAGAACTTTCCAGAAAATACTACTTTCTGAGCAACTGTGTCTTTAAATTTTGCTTTTGGTGGATAGAAATAAATATGAGCCAAGAATCTAATCTAATTACAGAATTGACTTTGGGATATGATTTTTTTAAAACTTAGTGCTAATGCCAGCTGGTCAGCATTTACTTCTTTTCTTAGGAGGTTAATTAAACATTTTTTTGTGATCAGTAGACTACAGAATATTTTTTGAGTGTATGTTCAGTCACTCAGTCATGTCCAACTCTTTGTGACCTCATGGACTGCAGCTTGCCAGCCTTTTCTGTCCTTCACTATCTCTCAGAGTTTGCTCAGACTTGTGTCCATTGAATCGGTGATGCCATCCAGCCATCTCATCCTCTGTTCCCCCTTCTCCTCCTGCCCTCAGTCTTTCCCAGGGTCTTCTCCAATGAGTTGGCTCTTTGCATCAGGTGCCCAAAGTATTGAAGCTTCAGCATCAGTCCTTCCAGTGAATATTCAGAGTTGATTTTCTTTAGGATTGACTCGTTTGATCTCCTTGCAGTCCAAGAGACTCTCGAGTCTTCTCCAACACCACAGTTCGAAAGCATCAATTCTTCAGCTCTCTGCCTTCTTTATGGTCCAACTCGCACATCCATACATGACTACTGGCAAAACCGTAGCTTTGACTGTAGGGACCTTTGTCAGTAAAGTGATGTCTCTGCCTTTAAAAAATTTTTTCCAATGTGGTGAGACACTGAAATACTTTCTAAAAGAGAAAATCAAAACCCACTTTGACATGGAATGTTTTTGTAGTTGATGTACAGTTGATTCTTGAACAGTGCAGGGGTTAAAAGTGTATAATTTATAGTCAGCTCTCCATAGCTGTGGTTTGTCCAAATCCCTGGAGTCAGTCAACCTCGGATCGTGTAGTGCAGTTAGTATGTGCTGTTGAAAAATATCACCCTGGCCGAGTAGTCCTTTTGCAAAATGTCTAAGTACTCATGTATTTTAGCCTTGGGCTTTTAAGACTGGATGAGAACTCCATTGAAAGCTGCAACATCATTTTAAAATATGGGTTTTAAGACTGTCAATCTTCCATTTTTTGTTACTAAAGAAAATCTGTGGAAAGAAAAACCAAGTTATTTTCAGAGTATGTACAATGATTGGAATAATGCGATGTTTAAAGATTGAGAATGAATTTATAAATGTAGAATAGCAATATTGTATTTTGATCTTCCTAATTACAACAAATCTGCTATTTGATCTACTTTAGAATCACTTTATGATAATTCCGCCACAGAATATCATAAACATGGACTTTGCTTTCTTTATAATAATTCCACCACAGAATGTCATAAACATGGACTTTGCTTTCTGAAACACCAAGAATACCATATTATGAGATTCCTTGAATTTACACCCTTGCCCACTTTCATATTCCATAGCCTTGAGAAGGCACTTAGAAACTTTTTTTACCTCCTGGCCAAATACTCCTCGTCCTTCTTAGAATTTTTTTAAGTCCAGCAGTCCTATTATAGTTGACTTATTAGTTGGGTGAGTTGCATTTTTTTTCTTAGGTAATTGAAGATCTGATCATTTGCATATTGAGCTGAACAAATCATGTAGGTTCTTACACTATTTAAGAATTCTCAGAAGGGCATTATTCTAATTCACATTGCAACATTAGCAGCAAACGGGCTCAGGTTGCTGACTGAATCTGCTTGACTGTGCAGCTCTCTGGTTCATGGAAGTGAACATGCAGATTTTAATTCCTCTCTTCAGGTATGTTCAGCACTTTGTTTTCTGAAGATCTGCCTTAACCACAGTTTAGTTATTTAGACAACTCAGATTTAGATTACTTTCAGTATTCTTTGGAGAAGGCAATGGCAACCTACTCCAGTACCCTTGCCTGGAAAGTCCCATGGATGGGGGAGCCTGGTGGGCTGCAGTCCGTGGGGTCACTAAAAGTCAGACATGACTGAGCATCTTCACTTTTACTTTTCACTTTCATGCATTGGAGAAGGAAATGGCAACCCACTCCAGTGTTCTTGGCTGGAGAATCCCAGGGATGGGGGAGCCTGGTGGCTTGCCATCTATGGGGTCACAGAGTCAGACACGATTGAAGCGACTTAGCAGCAGCAGCAGCTGTATTCTTTAGTTAGCCTTTCAATGTTTGAAACTATTAAACATTTGTTGAATGCTGTTGACCCTTGATCAACATGGGTTTGAACTGCACGGGTCCACTTATACATGGATATTTTTCAGTAGTAAATACTGCAGTGCTGTTAGATCCATGGTTGGCTGAATCTGCAAATATGGAGGGCCAACTATAAATTATACTTGCGTTAACCCCCCTGTTGTTCAAGGATCAACTGCACTGAGAAATCTCACTAAACTTAATGGAGGGGAAGACAAAGCAGTTTGATAAAACCATTTTCATAGAGTTGTGAACTGACAAATTTAGAAGCCCCATTTGTATACCTGGGGTTTCCCTGGTGGCTCAGACGGTAAAGAATGCCTGCAGTGTGGGAGACCCAGGTTTGATCGCTGGGTCTGGAAGATCCCTTGGAGAAGGGATTAGCTACCCACTCCAGTATTCTAGCCTGGAGAATTCCACGGACAGAGGAGCCTGGTGGGATACAGTTCATGAGGTTGCAGAGAGTTAGACATAACTGAGCAAATACCCCTTTTCACTTTGTATGCCTGTACTATATAAAAACGGAGAAGGCAATGGCACCCCACTAGAGTACTCTTGCCTGGAAAATCCCATGGATGGAGGAGCCTCGTAGGCTGCAGTCCATGGTGTTGCTAAGAGTCGGATTCGACTGAGCGACTTCACTTTCACTTTTCACTTTCATGCACTGGAGAAGGAAATGGCAACCCACTCCAGTGTTCTTGCCTGGAGAGTCCCAGGGATGGAGGAGCCTGGTGGGCTGCCGTCTATGGGGTCACACAGAGTCGGACACGACTGAAGCGACTTAGCAGTAGCACTATATAAAAAAGTTATTAAAAGTTTGTATCCCAGGTAATCTATACAATCAATAAACTGAATAAACTCACTTTTTCATTATACTACAGAGATCTTTAATTCCAGATTAGCAGATACAGAAATGGTAAGTTTTGGGGTTTTTTAATTTTTTGCACTTCTTATTTTGTATGGGGTTATAGCAGAAGGGAATGGCAGAGGATGAGATGGTTAGATAGCATCACCGACTCAATGGATGTTAATTTGAGCAAACTGTGGGAGATGTGAAGAACAGAATAGCCTAGTATGTCCATGGGGTTCATGGGGCTGCAAAGAGTTGGGTACAACTTAGTGGCTGAACAGCAACAACAAATAGCCGATTAACAAGCGATGCTGTGGTGGTTTCAGGCAGTGACTGGACTCAGCCATACATACACATGTATCCATCTCCCCCAAACTCCCCTCCATCCAGGCTGAGAAGTGGTACAGTTTTGCAGTGTCAGAATTTAATTTCGCCTTTGAACTTGAAATTGTATAATTAAAATTTAAATACCTAAAGATCTGTATCTGATATGTGACATGGTTTGAAGAACTTTTTATGCTGTGACTGGGTCCTTCTTCCTTAATTATATGTAGATAAACTAGTTACATATTTTTGATAAGTTAAAAATGTTACTTCCATCTTTCTATGGAATATAATTTAGTCCCTAGAGCTATTTATTAACCATTGAGTTATAATACCAGGAGTGTTATATTGCTTTTTCCTGAATAACAATGTGAGAGAGAATGTTTTATGTTGTAGGGCATTCAGCTTTCCGTTTAGCTCACTAGGAATCTCTTACTTTAAAACAAAATAAAGCCATGGGTCCAGAGACTGCGCTAACAATCTAAATGTGTTTTCAATTATCTGGAAATAGAGCTCTGGCAGCAGCTGGCTGAGAGACTTCAGATGTGGTGTCTCTCTTCTTGGTTATGACTGGAGGGGGTGCTTCTTTCAGCAAAGGACAGAGAGACTTGTAGAACGAGGAAGCATTTGTTTGCAGGGGTCTGAAAGGGGCATTTCTGTGTGGAAAGCAGCCCTTCCCCACCCTGCCTGATATTCTCATTTGGTGGAAGCTGGGATGCAGGAAGCCAAGACCCTACAGTTTAACTGTTGTTGGGATCCTGGTCTGGTAGAACCCTGAATATTGACATTCAGTATTGCTGGCCAGGTTACAGAAACTGAGCTGTTAGACTTTACCTTTGTGCACATTCCAGGTTACCTGACCGATGTAATAAATGTATGTTCCAACATTTGAAGGAACAAAGGTCACAGTAGCATTTTGCTGGGGGTGAAAGCATGTCTTGGCACAGGGCAAAATCGATTCTTAAACCGTTGGTTGGCCACTTGTGTATGAGACTTGCCCTGTGAATGTTGATAGCTGGTGACTCTTCCCCTCTGATTGACTATCTGAGAAATTAATGTGGTAGAAATTATAGTGTGTTATTCCTTGTGGCTTTAAAAATGAAGACATTTTTATATAGGAGAGCATGAAAGTGGCTTTAAGGTCTTTGGAATTTTAAAAAAAATTTTTTTTAATTGTTATTTTAGACTGTTTATTTTTAATGTGTCCCTTTAGGTTGACCATTTCTCTTCATCATTTTTCTGTTTCTTAAAGTCTTTTCTTCCCTTGAACCAANCTGTTAGACTTTACCTTTGTGCACATTCCAGGTTACCTGACCGATGTAATAAATGTATGTTCCAACATTTGAAGGAACAAAGGTCACAGTAGCATTTTGCTGGGGGTGAAAGCATGTCTTGGCACAGGGCAAAATCGATTCTTAAACCGTTGGTTGGCCACTTGTGTATGAGACTTGCCCTGTGAATGTTGATAGCTGGTGACTCTTCCCCTCTGATTGACTATCTGAGAAATTAATGTGGTAGAAATTATAGTGTGTTATTCCTTGTGGCTTTAAAAATGAAGACATTTTTATATAGGAGAGCATGAAAGTGGCTTTAAGGTCTTTGGAATTAAAAAAAAATTTTTTTAATTGTTATTTTAGAATGTTTATTTTTAATGTGTCCCTTTAGGTTGACCATTTCTCTTCATCATTTTTCTGTTTCTTAAAGTATTTTCTTCCCTTGAACCAAATGACCCACATCTTAATGCTTTTCTCTGATGCTTGAATGTAGCAAAACATATAATATGGACTTAAGTTGCTTTCAACTCTTCAAAACCATGTCTTTGAGTGACTGGATTATGTGATAATTGTGAAGAAACTGCACCCCCACATCCCACAACTCTGTGTGTGTGTTTTGAAGAGTCAGACTTGAGTAAGGGAACCATTGCTTTTACTGTGTGATGAGAAAATAGTTCGTATTTTTTCTGCCTTGTACCTGTGGTCACGTGTTTGCCTAGTTTGGGGTTTCTGGCTTCAAATCTCTTCTAGGGGAGGGTAAGAGCTTTGGGGCGAGGGATCTGGAGAGAAGTAATTCAAAGTTAATTTAAAAAAGGCCTCTTCTTGTTTTTATTTTTGTTGTGTGTGTCCAGGATTTAGAAGAATTCTGCTTTAAGTTTTGCATCAATCATTTGACAGAAGTCACACAGACTGCAGCATTTTGGCAAATGGATGGCCCTCTCCTAAAGGAATTCATTGCTAAAGCCAGTAAATGTGGAGCCTTTAAGAACTGAAGCCCAAGACTGCTGGGTTTTGTGTGAGTGCTCTGGGGTGGTGAAGGCGTGTCGTTTGTGGTCTATGGGGGATGTAATTCTGCAGGTAAAAAAAAAACCATCACATGTCTTGCTCACGTGGGGATACAGTTCTCTGTGTAGGGATATGTGAAGAGTGCACAGCTCTTCCTGAACCCATTTTAAACTATTTCCAGATGTGTGTATTTTGAATGTGACCTTAACATGGCTGGGACATTGTAAGGGGCTGAAAGTTTCGCTGGTTGGTTGTTTTATTGTTTTTGATTAGAGGAACTTCTAAAGTTGGAAAGCGGACGTTTGTGGCAACTCTCCTGGCTCATGTATCAGCAGCCCTTTTGATCCCAGGAGTTGGGGTAGTGCACAAATTGTGAGAGGTGTAGCGGGCCCCCCCCCAGAATGAAAGGTGCTGACTTGGGACTTGGCTGAAGAGCTGCGTTAGTTGATAGGTCTGTAGCCTCACTTTGAAGGGATAGTTAAGATCGTTTGAGGTTTTGCTTGTGTGTTTGCATCATTGATGACTTTTTTAAACTTCAAAATCATATTCAATTTAATATAAACCTATTGAAATGATAATTACGTGAAGACGAATTTCTCGATTAGTCAGGGTTTCTCTTAAGATTTAAGTATGTTAAAGAGTAGTAATGTAGAGCTATCTATGAAAAATTAATAATGGAAGGAACTTCACTTGGGTGAAGGTGAATATTTTATAAATCAGAGTCTCCACTTCTATTTAACAGTGTTTTATTAAGGTTAAATTTGAGAACCCAAATTTAAATGCCCCCACCTTTTCCCCTATAAATGCTAATCATGTAAGAGGATAATAGTGACATTCAGCATTCTCTTGCTTCCTAAATCATGGTTGCTGAATCATCAGATTTGCTATATCTGACTCAAATAAGTAGTACTGAAACCCAGGTTTCTTACAGGACTTAACAGAGTTTGTTTTTATTGGTTTTCATCTGTGCCAAATACCAACATACATTTTGCTTATTTGAAATTTCACCAGCTTTCACATTTGACTTTCCTTTTGGTTGTGTTAGGTATAATATTTAGCACAACTTAACTTTGAAGAAGGGTCTAAATTACGGGGTGAGTGGTCTGGTTATGAAATGTGGCTTTGGGAGTAAGAGTGTTCGGTGTGTGTCTTTTAAGCTTGCTTCATGTGTGTCTGTTGAGCTTGCTTTGAGAATAAGGCTCTGTTCTTCTCTCTGGCCAAGACTCATTTCTCTCTGTGGAAGCTCCCTTGGTGAACTGTTTGCTGTTTGGAAGGTCTCCCATCTGAATTGAGACTAGACACATTTTCAGACTCAAATGAACAAGAGGGTGAAGAGGTGCTGCAGCTACTGTTTTTAGCAGTTTCTGTGTGTGTGTTGGCGGGGGAGGGCCCAAAGATGGAAATTCATTGATGGGGGCAATAAACACAAGCCCAGAAATCCCAGCCCCCTTTTCTTGACTGTATCGCAAGTGATCAAAGCCCAGTGAGTTACTACATTAGGATTATTACTGCAGCATGATAGAATTTTCTTACTAGGTTGAGAAATGTACATTAATTTGATTATTAGCTATGATGGGTAGTATTTATAACAATCACTGTCATAGGCTTATGATACGGGCAAAACAAGAACTTCAGTGTGTTTACTATTGCTCTTACTTGAAAAAAAAAACACTTTAACAAAAGCACAAATTAACGTAGTATATCCATTTCCATAGACAGTTCGTTCATTCAACAAATATTTGCCGAGTTCCTAATAGGTGAAGAACCACTTCTCAGATTACTGAGTTATTTGTGTGAGTGTGTATTCAGTGAAGAGAACAGGAAAAAGTCCTTCAGAAAGTACTTGTGTGTATGTGTTTTTTTTAATTATACTCTTATTTTTCTACCTGGTTTTGTTAATCACAACAAGAGGCAAAAACTATTCTTTGAGTTATTTTCTTCATCTGACATAATTATGAAAGCCGAAGTATTCATATTTCTTAAAATAGCCCTAAAATGTACTCTTGAACTTCTTACTGGAACATTTGATACTCTAGTTATACAGGTTGTATTTATGCAGTGTTTAGAGTGACATGTTAATAAATAAAGCAGTCTGTTAAAATGGACATCTAGAGTTATCTTTTCCCTCTCAAAAATCAATAATACGCAGTCTTAAAAAGGAAAGAAATTCTGACACGCTGCTGCTTGGATGAACTTTGAGGGTGTTACGCTCAGTGAAATAAGCCAGTCACAGAATGACAAGCCCTGTATGATCCTACTTACATGCGATCCCTCGAGCAGTCAAGGTAAATGGTTGTTGCCAGGGGCTGGGGGAAGGGGTCCGAGGGGTTATTACGTTACAGGTTCAGAGTTTCAGTTTCGTAAGATAAAAAGTGTCCTGTGCACAGATGGTACACAACAGTGTGAAGGGACTTAATGCTACTGAACTTAACCACGGTTAATACAGTAATGTGTATTTTGCCATGAAAAATTTTAAAAAAGCAGTACTCTGATTCTTGGATATTAGGCTAAAAGCAGGTACCACTCTGAGCATTTCCCTGGTGGCTCAAAGGGTAAAGCATCTGCCTGCAGTGCGGGAGACCTGGGTTCGATCCCTGGGTCAGAAAGATCCCTTGGAGAAGGAAATGGCAACCCAATCCAGTATTCTTGCCTGGAGAATCCCCATGGACAGAGGAGCCTGGTTGGGCTACAGTCCATGAGGTTGCAAAGAGTCGGACACAACTGAGCAACTTTCACTTCACCATGAGTTCTCAGCTATGCCCCAACCCCAGCAAATAGGCTCTAGTTTTATTCCTGCTGAAAGACACTACAGTTGAGTCATCACAGTGGAAAAATATTAATATATCTGGATCCTTTGGGGGACTNTTTTATAGCTTATAGTCCATTTATAGTGATTATAAAATCTTGGCTATATTGTGGTACAGTGTATCCTAATAGCTTATTCATTGTAAAACATAATTGTTGCAGCTCTTGATTCCCTAAGGCTGTGTAGATGTGTATAAGAGACAGGGGGTGAGACATAGTCCCTGTCCTCAAGGAATGTAAACATTGTTAGGAGAGAGGAGTGAGATTTAGGAGTAAAGACGGTAACAGCATTTATAAACAGCTTCTCGTAAGTCATTGACAAGAAACCCAGTCGGGTTAGTGTGAGAGGTAGTCGTTCTGAAGGCCCTGTTTATGCGGCACTGGGGCGCACACACAGTGGCGTTTTAGCTCATTTCCAAAATAGGTGAGCAGCCCAAGCAATGGCTTAGGGTGGGGGCTAACATGCCTTCTAGAACGTTACCATCAGCAAGCTTGTTTGGTCAGAATGGAGAAAATAAACCAGGGCTCCTCAGGCAGCAGTGTTGGCAAGGGGAGGGTGTGTGGACATGTGTGGGGTGG
>SJYW01053067.1:80820-98449 GCA_006410735.1 Raphicerus campestris
CCCAGGCAAGAATACTGGAGTGGATTGCCATTTCCTTCTCCAGGGGTTCTTCCCAATCCAGGGAATTGATCAAACCCACATCTCTTGTTTCTCCACCATTGGCAGGCAGATTCTTTACCACTGTACCACCTGGGAAGCAAGTTGTAATTTTGGTATGCCTGAGAGATGAGGTGAGCTCGAGAGTCTTTCTGCTCTGCCATCTTCTAAAGTGTGTGTGTGTATATATATATATATTCTGGTTTCTGCACTTTGTCCTCTGATGATTCTGATGTAGCCAAATTTGAAAACCACTGAGATTTTGCTCCCAGTTATTACTGACTTGGGCTGGGGTTGCCATTACAGCAGGGATGGATGTGTTCTTCATTTACATCATATTCTTCAACAGATATTTTTTGAGTGTGTTATGTGCCAGATACCATGTTGGGGACTCAGATCAAACTCATGCTGAAATGTGTAGCACTGTTGTGGAACAGATAGTGTCGTAAAAAGGTAGATATGTGAATGTGAAGTTTTCAGAGGTCAGACATGAATAGGACATAACATCTGAACTGTATATGGTTAAGTTGAAAAAAACCTCCAAAGAGGCCAGTTTTAAATGTTTATTTTGAAGATGATATTGTACTCACATGGTGACTGTGGATGAAGAGAAATTTCAAAAGCAGACAGGTTTGGTAATGTATAATATTAAAATTTATTATATCAAAGAGGTATTATGGGCTGGAACTAGAATCAAAAGATAAAAAGTTTATGCATTTAACGTTTACTGAGCATGCTAGCTGCTGGAAGCGTGACAGGGAGAAAAATAGGAACAGGCGTTTCTGCCCACAGGCTGCTCACACTCCAGTGGTCTAATGTGTGATACAGTGGCTTGCACCGAGGAGAGACGGGAGGAGAAAGGACGATCTCGGTGAAGACCTCACAGCAGAAGGTGCAAAGGGCCTGGGGCAGGAGCACCTGGCATCCACTCCGCTCACTGGAGTAGGGGCGGGGAGGCCACTAAAGGATCTTTAAGAGCCATGGGACGCATGGTCTAATTTACTCAAGCGGACTCGGAGGAATATTTCACTAGTGGGAGAGAGGTAGAAATGAGATGACAGTAAGGAGGGGAAGCAGATGGGCTTCAGATGCCCATTAGCAACAACAGGTAACAGTGGGCAGGGCCAGAGACTCCCCGCGGGCCGGGGCTGAGGGCGTGTGGCTTCACAGGCCGCCCTCCAGCTTTCACCCTGTCTGCAGCTGTGCTCGATTCCTGGCTCAGGAAATGGCCCTTCTTAAGAAGACAGAGAAGAATCTGAAGTGGAACTTGACTGAAGCCCAGAGCACAAGGTTTGTTTTAAGTCCTGGAGCAGCTCGATCTCTTCCTTCAGCTGCCGTCGCCTCTCTTCAGATCCGTGAATGTGATTCTCTATTGCTGTGAGAAGGAGATTATTTCAGGTCATTCAGTAATTCTATATATAATGTACCATTTCTAACCTCTTTGGAAAGTGCTTAGTAAACAGCACTGTGCCCCAGATGAAAAGGGTCCAGTGTCCTGTGAGCCTTGATGCCTTTGCTGCCTCTTCTAGTTCAGGATCAAATTCTAGTATTTATCACACTTAAGTGGGTCCATAAACCTTTAAAATTTTGTACACAATTAGAAAAGGTAGCTTCTGTATATCTCTGAGGACTTGAAAGCAGCAACTGTGTAACCTTAATGCTGCACATTATCCATTTATTGGGAGAGGATGTGGTTAGACTACCGAGGGAAAGGCAAATGTTCTAGACAAATGCATCCTAGTTTTAATGTTACATAAAAGCTTCTGGCTTTATTTAGAAACAGGAGTGCTTTTATTGTGGCAACTGAGAAGCTACTTTAGTTAGGCTTTATGAATTTATAATACTCCTCAATGGCAATGTCAATTTTTAAAAACCTGAAAATGGAAGAATATTAAAATATATACATACATAATCTTTTCTTAGAGTATCTGTATATATGTAGTTAATTTTCTGGAACATTGGAAAGGCTGAATTAAGCACAAGAGTTACCCCTTGGAGTGTCTGTCAGAAGTTAAATCTTCTAAGTTGGTTCTCATGCAATTCCAAATAGTGTCTCCTCCTAACGGTATCTCTCCCTGGTGCTCACACCCCACAAATAATACACTGTACTGCTCCCACCTGACTCACCTAGGTGCTGGCATGTGTTCAACGTGCCACTTTTATACAAAAGAAAAATGAGCGAAAGTCAAAATACAAAATAAAGTGGGTACTTTCAAAAAAAAAAAGGTACTCCCATTAAAAGTATGCAGACATTCTCAAGAGACTGGTAAAAAAAAACCACACACACCACTGTTGGTAAATTAAAAACATTTTCCTGCCAATTACAAATGTAACACAAAATTCAAACAGAAATGTGTATTATGAAAACAAAAATGAGAAAGGCTTGTGCATACTGAGAGAGGAATATTAACTAATATTTTCTTCACAAGGAAAGTATTTTCTTAATACATTTGCTGGAAAGACAAATACACCTCCGGAAAAGAGTGTAAGCCATTGTTTGTTTTCAACTTCAGGGGGAGCCCTTTGCCCCGGACCCTCTGCCCGTGCCTGGGATTCACAGGGCACAGCCTGCCGGCCGTGTGTGGCAGCCTTGGTGGAGAAGTCAGGCAAGACCCATCAGTGTGGAAACTTAGCCTCTTTGAGAGGCATCTGGGGCAGTGGTCAAAGGACTGCTGCTCGGTGCTGCCTGGAAAAACTATGTCTCTCTTTCCAGCAGGTTTTCTCAAAAGTTTCTTGGCGGTTCTTTTTTGATGATGAACTTTAGAGTCAATCACAACTTCCCCTCTCCTCCGTTAGATCTGAAGATTGATGTTGGCAGAACTGAAATTTATACACGTCACACCAAGTGAGAGGGAGGCGGTGGCGTCGTGATTTATCACAGCTTCACCCATTCCTGCTGATGTTCAAACACAGTGCCCAAATGCTTACATTCTGCAGTCACTTTTTTTGTTGTTTCTGCTTTTTTAAATGAGTTTTTTTCTGATGAGGGAGGTATTTTGTGTCTATTAAAGGTGGAAAATACAATGAGCACTGAGACAAAAGAAGTTACTGTAACCCGGGCACTTGCAGGTACCTGCTGTTTCCCTCACGTGCAGTCTTTCTGTGTGCACGTGTGTCTCCTGCTGGGTGTGGGGCTCATGTTTGTAATGGGCTTTTTAATTGAATGAAGCTGAACTGAACATTCTAGAATAGGACTTTTATCACCTGACTAGTGTTATATTATTTCAATATGGAAGTATTTATGAACTCTGCTGCTCAGTTATAACTCACGTACCTGCTTGAAAGTTTACAAGTGTGTCTTCAAACAATCTACAGTCAAAAAGTGAAGTCCCGATTTCCTCATAGTCTGGAGGGAGGAAAACATTTTCAGTTTTATATAGACAAACTCCTCACAGAGGAACCCCAAGTAAGGAGCAGCACATAGAGCGGGCACCCCTGCAGCAGCCTCCCCCGGAACCTGCTGGAAGTGCAAGCTCCCGGCACCTTTACTGGACCAAGAAGGGGCCACCATGTTAAGCCCCCCAGGTGGTCCTAAGGGGCATGCTCAAGTTCACATGTGCTTGATCTAGAGACAAGAATAAACAAAAGGATGTAATGAGTGACCTTTGGCAAACGTTTGCTTATAACTTCACTTTTTGGTTTTGTCCTATAGAAAAAAATCCCTTTCAAATAATCATATATTTTACATTGTTCCTAAAATACAGTCAGGCCTTTTCCTTTTAAGACAGCTATGCTGCTGACCTGTGCCATCAAAAATCCAGGCTAGGGCTTCCCTGGTGGTCCGGTGGTTAGGACTCTGGGCTTGCAATGCAGGGGGCCCAGGTTCAATCCCCGATCAGGGAAGTAAGATCCCACATGCCGCACAGCGTGGCCAATAAATAAATAAATTTAAAAAAAAAAAAAAAATCCAGGCTAAACTTTATAGCCAGCCCCCCAAAATGCACGGTTCCTCAATCTGTGGTTTTGTATCCACAGATTGGGTAGTATTTTACTGTGTAGAATTTACTGAAAAAAATCCAGGTATAAGTGGGCCTGTAAAGTACAAACCTGTTATTTAAGTGTCAGCTTTATTTATAATAAAGCTTTTAGGCTAACACAGCTTATAAGAAGGGTATGTGGCTATATTCCTGCGTGTACAGATGGCAACTTAAGCTGCTAAAAGAGCTGTTTCTGAAACGCATCTTTAAACCAAAATCAACAAAAAACTTAAAATTTCTTGCTTCTATGTTTCGTAGTTTTTTAAAAAAAGGCAACTAGCTTTTTAATGAACAGAATCTGAGTCAAATCAAAACTAACAATGAAGCCCATTCTCAGATCTTAGTAGTAAACATGCTCAGTTGCGGGGAGGGGCAAGTGTGTGGAGTGAATCTATTTCTGAGCTCTTGCTGGTCACTCTCAGTTATGAACCTCTGGGGAAAAAACGTTAAATAACTTCCAGCGCACCAGGCTATGTTTTTTTTTCTTTTACTACATTAATGAGTTTGTGAATTACTTACATCCTGTTGACTTATAGAGATCTGGATCAATAAGCTTTACTAAAGAATGAGATAAAGAAGGAAAAGAAAAAATAGCATAGAAAGAAAATGTGTACTTTAGGGGGATGTTTTGTTCACAATGTAGGTCTGTGAGACATCTCTATATGTAGAAGATTTGTTATTTCAGTACCTGATTCTGCAGTGGTCTCATCCATGAGTCTTTCCTGAATCAAATGAAGTTTGTCTAATATTTCTTCAAATAAAGCATCAAGAAGCCCTGCTTCTTTACATTTCTTGAGAAAAGCAGCTTTCACAATTGCATCTAAGAATAAGAAAAGAATTTTAGAAGGACATGGTACATCTCAGGGCAGCCATCCTATATACCCTCACTTCTTCAGACCTTCCCTAATGGCGGATGAGCCTTATTAGATAATACATACTCAGCACTTTTGGGCTTCCCTGGTAGCTCAACTGGTAAAGAATCCACCTGCAATCTGAGAGACCTGGGTTCAGTCCCTGGGTTGGGAAAATTCCCTGGAGAAGGGCATGGCAACTCACTCCAGTATTCTTGCCTGGAGAATCCCCATGGACAGGGGCCTGGCAGGCTGCAGTCCATGGGGTCACAAAGAGTCCGATGTGACTGAGCACAGCACAGCACCTCTTTTATCTTTTCTGTTAATTGCACTATCTCTTTTTTTTTTTTNAGCTTATAAGAAGGGTACGTGGCTATATTCCTGCGTGTACAGATGGCAACTTAAGCTGCTAAAAGAGCTGTTTCTGAAACGCATCTTTAAACCAAAATCAACAAAAACCTTAAAATTTCTTTCTTCTATGTTTCGTAGTTTTTTAAAAAAAGGCAACTAGCTTTTTAATGAACAGAATCTGAGTCAAATCAAAACTAACAATGAAGCCCATTCTCAGATCTTAGTAGTAAACATGCTCAGTTGCGGGGAGGGGCAAGTGTGTGGAGTGAATCTATTTCTGAGCTCTTGCTGGTCACTCTCAGTTATGAACCTCTGGGGAAAAAACGTTAAATAACTTCCAGCGCACCAGGCTATGTTTTTTTTTCTTTTACTACATTAATGAGTTTGTGAATTACTTACATCCTGTTGACTTATAGAGATCTGGATCAATAAGCTTTACTAAAGAATGAGATAAAGAAGGAAAAGAAAAAATAGCATAGAAAGAAAATGTGTACTTTAGGGGGATGTTTTGTTCACAATGTAGGTCTGTGAGACATCTCTATATGTAGAAGATTTGTTATTTCAGTACCTGATTCTGCAGTGGTCTCATCCATGAGTCTTTCCTGAATCAAATGAAGTTTGTCTAATATTTCTTCAAATAAAGCATCAAGAAGCCCTGCTTCTTTACATTTCTTGAGAAAAGCAGCTTTCACAATTGCATCTAAGAATAAGAAAAGAATTTTAGAAGGACATGGTACATCTCAGGGCAGCCATCCTATATACCCTCACTTCTTCAGACCTTCCCTAATGGCGGATGAGCCTTATTAGATAATACATACTCAGCACTTTTGGGCTTCCCTGGTAGCTCAACTGGTAAAGAATCCACCTGCAATCTGAGAGACCTGGGTTCAGTCCCTGGGTTGGGAAAATTCCCTGGAGAAGGGCATGGCAACTCACTCTAGTATTCTTGCCTGGAGAATCCCCATGGACAGAGGGGCCTGGCAGGCTGCAGTCCATGGGGTCACAAAGAGTCCGATGTGACTGAGCACAGCACAGCACCTCTTTTATCTTTTCTGTTAATTGCACTATCTCTCTTTTTTTTTTTTTTCAGGCTGAAACAATGAAACGTTATAAAAAGGGAAAACAACTTCTCTGCTTAGAATAATGATATAAATAGAATTTTCTAGAATTTGGCTTCAAATCTTTGAGATAATAGTCTCCCTCATTTTTTTCCTGTCACAATTGACTGCTTATCATTATGGAATACCTGTTTGCTTAACTGGACACTGGAGTGGGCAGCCTTTCCCTTCTCTAGATCTTCCCAACTCAGGGACCAAACCCAGGCCTTCTGCATTGCAAGTCGATTCTTTATCAGCTGAGCTGCAAGGGAAGTCCATTTCCTTATCAGATAGGTATAACTACTGGCTTCAGCCTCCTGAGGTGAGGGGAGGGGATCACAGGGTGAGGGGTGGCATGTCATGGGACTCTGAACTCGGGCAACCCTGGCTTCAGTATCAGAAACTATCCTTTCCTAACTCGGGCAACCCTGGCTTCTGTATCAGGAACTGTCCTTTCCTAATACTGAAGAGCAGTGGGCCATCCCACCCTGTTACCTTGATCTGTTGAGATTGTGATGGAGTAGATAGTCATGACAGAAGATTTCTACTCTCACAAGTCACTACTACAAGTCCAGAAGAATAAAGTGGGATACCAACTCTCAAATTCATGGTAATAAGTACTGTAAGTCATATTTGTTACTGAAAACTTATAGCAAACCTGTGTGTCTGCCGTCCTTTTCCTTCTTCAATGCCATTCTCTCAGGTGGCTAGGAGAGAAGAATCAAGACTACTTTACACTGATTTTTTACTGCTGATATTTAATACAGTAAGTCCTCTACATATGAACAAGTTCCAGTCTGAGAGCGCGTTCCTAAGTCCAGTTTGTTTGTGATTCCAACAGTTATCCTAGGTACCCAGCTAACACAGCCGGCTATACGGTACTGTAATAGGTGTATAATACTTTTCACAAAAATAATACAGAACACACCAAAAAAACATTTTTAGTATTACAGTACAGTACCTTGAAAAGTACAGTAGTACAGTATAACAGCTGGCATACAGGGGCTGGCCGAGTGAAAGGAAGAGTTACTGACTGGAGAAGGGAGAGGAGGTGGGAGATGGTCTAGAGCTGAAGGGTCAGCAGCAGGAGGAGGCGAGGGCAAGCTGCAGCTTCACTCACGCCTGAGGTTGATGGCACAGGCTCTGGCTCCTTGCTGGGTTCAGTTCTATCTACCCTCTTGAGAAAGCGGTGCAGTGTTGTCTGGATAGGAGCTCTCTGTTTCTCATCACAGGCGACGGCGCAGCACTGGACTGCATTCTGCACGGCTGCTGCAGCCTCCGTGTGCCATCCTATGTTCGGGTCCTGTGCTCGAAACAGAGATACTGTACTACTGTAGTCTCTGTAGTACTGTGACGTGCACAGCAGAACCAGCGCCTGTAGAGGCTACACACAGGTGACAGTGTGCGCCAGACAAGTAAACCAGCTTATGTGACTGGACATGTGAACACACGTTCGCATCTTTGAAAGGGTGCAACTTGAAGGTTCATATGTAGGGACTTACTGTATTGCATAAAGTGAGAAGTTTTATCAAATTCAGTGATATGCCTATGGTGAAAGTCATGTCTGTAGGCATAAACATCAAATGTATTTTTGTGTTGTCTAACAAAACCTTAAGAGGTGTAACAAGCCCCTCTTGTATAAAGGGTGAGAGGTGAAGGCTGCTGGCTCATATTCATTTAGCTTATATGAGCTACTGCAAATCCCCAAAACATTTTCATATGCTTTACCCATAACAGGAATCAGAAAATTATGAGTCATGTATTAGGGCAAATATGGATCCTATAGCTGGGAAATACTTGGCTAGGTAAGGATGTTCCACTGTACCACGTGGGCTCAGATCCTCACTGATTTGGTACCAGGGCACATATTACAGGAGCCATGGGATGGTCACCTCCTGGAGGTTGTGTGCTTGGACACCCAAGACACATCTGACTGCCCTTCCGCATTCATCTTGCCATCTATCATTGTGTCACCCACAATTCAGAATGGTTTAAGAAAAAGACTATATGGAGAAAATTAAAGCTGTAATAAAATGAAGTCAGATTACCTGTACATGATGACGTTTACGTCTTCCTCTTTTTCTTTTCACTCCTGAAAAGTAGGGTGAAAACACAAATTATGTAGACACTGGAATTCACAAAGGAAAAGGCTAATGCTTGACTGCATAAGTGTATAAAGTCAAACTTGGATATGTCAGACTTCAGACTAAATGTATGCAAAACAAATGACAAAAGGGCAAATTTTAAAATATAAAAAGACCATATAAATCAGTATGAAAAAGGCAGCTTAGGCAGAAAAATGGGCAAATGGGGAGCTCTGGAGAAGAGGGTTCATTAAACAGAAAAACAAATTAGGTCACAGGACAACAGATGTAACTGATCAAAAGTAAGGGAAATACACTCAATTTCACCCACAGCAAAGGTATGCAGAGGGAAACAGAATTTTTCACTGACCAGACGAAGACGTTTAATATATAAAGTTTGCAAGAATTTGGGTCATTGTGTGTACTGCTGGTGTGGCCTCTAGAAGATAACTAGCCCACAGTTAACCCAGAGTGTCACTCTCCATACACTTTGACCCAGCTATCTACTTACAGGAAGTCGAACAGTATTGTTACATACCTGCACAAGGATGAATCCAGAAGAATGTTAACTACAGTATTTAATGTGATAGAGAAAGCTGGAAACAAGTGGTTCAGCTATACAACTAAGTAAGATACACAGTGGAAGACTATGAAGCCTATTTTTAAAAATGAAGTAAGATCTACTCACAGCCACTGACAGGAAAGAATCTCTAAGATACACAAAGTGAAAAAAGCGAAGTACAGTATATGTTTGTATACACAGAACACTTTTGGAAGAATTTAAAAAAAAAAAAAAAAAGATGGTTTCACCAAGGGAAAGGATTCATTACAAATGGTGTTACAATTTGCTTTTTGAAACACATGGTCATCTTTTCCTGTCAATAAACACTGATTGACAGCAGTATTTTTTATAGTATTNAAAAAAAAAAAAAAAAAAAAAAGATGGTTTCACCAAGGGAAAGGATTCATTACAAATGGTGTTACAGTTTGCTTTTTGAAACACATGGTCATCTTTTCCTGTCAATAAACACTGATTGACAGCAGTATTTTTTATAGTATTATCTGATAAGTTGAAAGGCTAATGGTTGAAGAATGAGGGTAACTCTTTGGTTTAAAGAGCATTGTTTAACACCGTACAATGCAGCTGGCAGGACAGGGAACTAAGCCTTCACCCGAGAGGGCTGACTCCCATGCAGACAGCATTCCAGATAAGTGTTGGCAAGACGGCTGTTCCAGCAGTACACAAAGGCTACCTAACTCTAGGCAGCCAGGACCCAACTGTCCTCAGAACAGAAATGCTAATCATGCATTCTTAGGAAAATTGCATCCAGGGAACATACAGCACTTTGTCAGTTTTATCTACTGAAAATTGATACTCATTTTACAAGATGAATCGGAGAAGGCAGTGGCACCCCACTCCAGTACTCTTGCCTGGAAAATCCCATGGATGGAGGAGCCTGGTAGGCTGCGGTCCATGGGGTTGCTAAGAGTCGGAGACAACTGAGCGACTTCACTCACTTTTCTCTTTCATCCATTGGAGAAGGAAATGGCAACCCACTCCAGTGTTCTTGCCTGGAGAATCCCAGGGACAGGGGAGCCTGGTGGGCTGCCATCTATGGGGTCACAGAGTCGGGCACGACTGAAGTGACTTAGCAGCAGCAGTTAGAAGACAAATAGTCATAAAACCCACAGCTTTTACCGTGTCTTGGTTTGGTCTGCTCACTGTAGTGAGAATGGAAGACACCAGACAAAGGCTTCATCAATGGTAGATCTAGTTACAGAGAGAAATTTAGTCCATTATATACTGCAAACCGCACAGGGACCAACAACTTAATTTTAAAAGTACTTAACATTTTAAAAACTTGTATTTTAACTTACTGAGGTCAGTACATCAAATTATTCCATGTCTTACCTAAATGTTTACCTTTTTTAAACTCACAACACTGAATTTTAGATACTTACCATTTTGAGGGTCAGCATGTTGTTGGCAAAACACTCTGAAAACATGAAATTTCAGAGAGTCAGATATTTTGATTTACACTTTTCAAGTATTATGCCTATTGCTTTGTAACTTAAAGGGAACTAACTTGTTTTTCATGAGGGCTTAACCCTAATTATTTATTTTAAAAACAAAATTGCTGGGCTTCCCTGGTGACTCAGTGGTAAAGAATCTGCCTGCCAATCCAGGAGACACAGGTTTGATTCCTGATCCAGGATGATCCCACATGGCCTTGGAACAACTAAGCCTGTGTGTGCCAGAACTACAAAGCCTGTGCTGTAGAGCCTGGGAGCCCCAGTTACTGAGCCTCTGTGCCCCAACTGCTGTTGCCTGCTTGCCCTACAGCCTGTGCTCTGCAACAAGAGAAGCCATCACAACGAGAAGCCCCTGCTCGCCACAACTGGAGAAAAGCCCTTGCAGCAACGACGACGCAGCACGGCCAAAAATAAATAAAATAATTAAAAACAAAATTGCTGGGATTTCCCTGGGTGTCAAGTGGTTAGGACTCTGCACTCCCAGTGCAGGAGGTGAGGGTTTGATCCCTGGTCAAGAAACTCAGATTCCGCATGCTACGTAGCATGGCCAAGGAAAAATCCCCCAAACGAAAAATCGCCGCTCAATCACCGTTCATGATTGACTCACATCAAGTACAGATGGAGCCCATACCAGCATCCCCGGTGCCCTTGAACCACGTGGACCGTCAACGTGTTCTCTGCAGGGGTGAGTGCTGATGACATATTTTAAACAATACGTTTATTACATAGGAGTCAGTGGAATTTTATTGTATAAAGATCCCGAGCAATCCAACAGCTAAGACACACATTTTCATCTGACTATACAAAGTTCTGCTGCTTTTCCACAATAAGCACAAAATTGGACTTCCTTAGTAGTCCAGTGTTTAATAACCCACCTGCCATTGCAGGGGACACGGGTTTAACTCCTGGTCCAGGAAGATCCCACATGCCATAGGACATCTAAGCCAGCATGCCACAACTACCAATTCTGCACTCCCCCAGCCCACGTGCTCCAACTGCTGAGCCCATGCACCCAGAGCCCGTGCTCTGCAACGAGAAGAGTCACTGCGATGAGAAGCCCGTGCTCTCCACAGCCAGAGAAAAGCCTGTGCAGCAACAGAGACCAGGCGCAGCCAAAAAGAAACCAGAAACTGAAGCCGCAAATTGCATGCGTTCATCTGCGGCCGAATAGTTTTCTAACTCCACAGCATCGCCCCCAGGCCTTTGATTTGAGCTGCACACGCCTGGAACTGGTCAGCCATAGAAGAAAAGGAAGAAGGGAAGCTGCAGCCGAGGAGTGCTTGAGTGAAGGAGCTGCTCTGGCCCCATTTTTCTCTGCAGCCTTTGTTTCTCCTCTGCCCCCAGATCTGTGTCTTTAAGGTGCTGACCCCCAGATGCAGGGTCCCCCGCACCTAGGAGAATGTATGAATTCTTCCCATCTTACTTATACCAGTGCCCACCTCCTCCATGCAGTTCTCCCAGCAAACCACCCTCCATCCCCAGTCAATATTAATCTCATCCTTCAGATTCTGGTATCTCCAAGCACCTTTATTTGCCAGGTATACTTAATTTTTTATGGAATATTTCAAACAGAGAGGTGGAGGAGATGTGATGAACTCCCATGCCCCCATCCATTTTCAACTATTGTCAAATNGTTTGCCAGGTATTTGCCAGGTATACTTAATTTTTTATGGAATATTTCAAACAGAGAGGTGGAGGAGATGTGATGAACTCCCATGCCTCCATCCATTTTCAACTATTGTCAAATGAAGGCCAAGCAAGCTTCATGCAAGTCTCATCCTGCCACAGGCTTATAGTTCTGACCTTCTGGTCTTCCTATGAGGTGATGGGTTTAGTCCATGTCTTGCTCCTCCTTATATCACAGCACCTAACAAGGGGTCTTGTGCGTGACAGGCACTCTGTTTCAATTCAATAAAAAATGAAAGTTCACCTGATACTTGATAGTCGCTCAGTTGAGTCTGACTCTTTGTGACCCCGTGGACCATAGCCCGCCAGGCTCCTCTGTCCATGGGATTCTCCAGTTAAGAATATTGGAGCAGGTAGACATTCCCTTCTCCAGGGGATCTTCCTGACCCAGGATGAAACCTGGGTCTCCTGCATTGCAGGCAGGTTCTTTACTGTCTGAGCCACCAGGGAAGCCTGATACGTGATAAAAACTATGACAAAAAGGATTATTTTATGGAGTCTCTCTTCAGTGGTTCTAATATATGATCAGTATTTTTTCAGACTTTAAGGTATAACAGGAACTTCTTTTTGTTTGACCTTGTAGCTCTGCTAATAATAGTCTTTCACAGTGGGTGTTTCAGGACTTTGGAGAAGTCATAATAAAACAAGCTCTTTGGGAAGGTAAGTAATAAAAGTGAAATAGAATATTACAACCCATGGGTTTCTCTGTAAATCAAATATAAAAAGAATATGAAATTAACATATTCATACATTTCCTGTCTAGTCTCAAGCAAGAAAATACCTATGGAACTTGTAAAATCAGATATCAAATTATTTTATAAATTATTTTAAACTTCTTGGAATGTTAGGTTTGCACATATTTTAGCATATATGGCCCCTAAGCTTAAAGAGGATGTGGTGGCAAAGAGCAAAGTCTCTGGAGCCCTTTAGCCCAGCTCTGCTACTTGCCAAAAGTGTGGCCTGGGTACAAATTACTGTCCCTCAGGGCCTCAGTCTCCTCATAATAGTATGGGAATAACAGTATCTACCTTACTGGGCTATTATATGAGTTTTAAATGAATTAACCTTTGCAAAGTACTTTGAAGTATTCCTGGCATAAAGTAAGTGGTTAATAAAGTAATAAAATAGTGTTGGAAGACTTTGATAAAATTGGGGGAGGAAAGTCTACCCTCCATATGGAATTTTAAAATGTCATTTAGGAATGTAATAGGTCTTATAAAAATCGTATTAAAAGTAACCCTCTGGGAGGGATAAATTAGGAGTTTGGGAATAGCATATATATACTACTATATATAAAACAGATAATCAGCAAGGACCTACTGTGTAACACAGGGAATTCTGCTTAGTATGTAACAACCGGTAAGGGAAAAGAATCTGAGAAAGTCTGAGCTGAGCCACTTTGCTGTACACCTGAAACTAACACACCACTGTAAATCAACTATACTCCAATGATACAATAGTAAGCCTCTCAGCACTGATCCTATTATTCAGACACCACGACTGAAAAAAATGTACATATCTCACTGAACTTTAAAATGTCCAGGACTTCCTTGGTGGTCCAGTGATACAGAACTCACCTGCCGATGCAGGGATCACGTTCGCTCCGTGGTCTGGGAAGAGTCCACATGCTAAGGGGCAACTAAGCCTGTGTGCCACAGCTACGGGGCCTGTGCTCTACAGCCCTCGCACCCGGGGCCCGAGCTCTGCAGCAAGAGGCCACCGCCAAGAGAAGCCCCTCAGCAACTCGAGAGCGGCCCCCCTCGTCACAACTAGAGAAAGCCCGTGCGCAGCAGCGAAGACCCAGCACAGCGGAAGTAAATAAAATGTCCAGTTCGATCAGAATCTATTCACATGCCCCAAAGAAGTGACAAGTGTCTGCCTGGCTTGTCCACGCTAGACCATCAGTCTCTTTTATTCCTAACATTAAAAAGGTCAAAACCATTAAGACCATTATATAACTTTCTTCACCTTTATATAACATATTCTAGACTGCATCTATGTATGAAAGAGTTCACTTTAAATGACCTGAATCAATTAACAACTGGCTTACTGACTTCCTCTGACTAAATTGTATAATGACTTAACTGACATCGTTCATCAGAAGGAAGATCAAGTTTCTCCGGGTAAAACAAACACACTTGTAGACTTGAAATACACCTCACTGCATAAAAATTAGCATGATAGAATTATTTAAAGACAAGGAACAGGATTTCAAAGCCAAACAAGTTTTTCTTCAAGGACTTGATGTCTGATAACTGTACTTGCTGCCTAGCTTATCATTTTCAGAGGGTATTTATAGTGAAGAGGCTGGTGACATTAGTGGGAAAATGCATCCATTTGGAGACAAGACGGGCATAGCGGGGACCTGTGACTAAGAAGGCTCCTTTCCTGTTTGCAGACAAGAGCGAGTGTGAACTGGTTCCCAGCCTCATGGCCACCTGTTAGGTCACTAGCGCCCCCATGACAAGCAGCACTTTGTACCAGGAAAGACACGATGCAGGGAGAGCAAACTCCAGACAAAACCAACCTTACTTCTTTTCTTCCTGTGACTATTGCTGTTGCTGTTCAGTTGCTAAGTTGTGTTCAGCTCTTTGTGACTCCATGGACTGTAGCCTGCCAGGCCCTCTTGTCCATGGGATTCCTTCTCCAGGCAAGAATACTGCAGTGGTTGCCATGCCCTCCTTCAGGGGATCTTTCTGACCCAGAGACTGAACCCACATTCATACACTGGCAGGTGGGTTCTTTACCACTGAGCCACGTGGGAAGCCAGGGATGGTCTTTTGAAGTCAGGTTCCTAACTGGGCATCTCCCAAACCACATTCCTACTTGGAAACAATTTGTATAAAACTAGCTTTAAAAAATCTTCTCTTAATCTAACCATTCCATATTCCAATCCACCCCTTCCCCAAATGTGGCTTTAAAACAGTTTTATTAAATACTTATAAATTCCTGTACGTCCATCAGCTTGCAGAACTGCGTGGTCATTCTTGGCACAGAAAAAGTGGTAATTCTTGAAACAGGATTTTAAGTCACATCCCACGGTGGCTCCTTTTTTCCCACAAAACGTGCATTTCTACAGAAGAGGAGATTTACTGAGTAAACACCTGCTTTTTCAGTTTTTGATAAAAATTAAAAGGTCGTCAAGTGCTATTTTTAAGCTGGCTGCCCTCATGTCCTCAGTTACAAACACTGGGTCCTGAAATCTGGCTGCTCGTTTTGGAATCTCAGCACAACCTCAGCTAACGAATGTTTTGTAATGATCTGATTAAAAGCAGAAAACTCCTGTCCCCTCTCTCTTTAAGAGATTTCTAAAAAACAGGGCTGGCAACACTGCCTGGCTCTAGGCAAGAGGTTCTGCAGGTGACACTGAGCCTGTGGCCAAGGGCAGCTCCAGGGGGTGCCCTAACAGCTGTGCGATCTTGAGCAGGCCCCTTCCCCTCTCCTAGACCTGCATTCTTCCCTGGGGATAATAGCACGTGGCTTATAGACGCTTGACTGAGGAGACATGAGAAAAAGGAAGGGAAAGCTCTTTGGCATCTATGCAGAAAGGCCAAAAAATGTAAAAAAAAAAAAACAAAAAAAAAACCCACACATAAAAAAGCTTCTGAAGAGTAAGTTTTTCCCTTACTTCAATTCATTTGATCTCTTGCCTCTGTATTAGTCTGTTGGCCTGATAGGAGGGTGGGGTAGAGACGGCTAGAAGGACAGAAACCTAACCGTTTACGGGAATCCGCGCCATGACCAAGGCTGGTTTATATCACACTCTGGCTGCACGAAGTACAAGCTCAAGGTAACCACCTAGCAAAATAGGAGAAAGCTCACACAGTATCCCAAGAGCAGCACAAACAACTCTAAATAAACAAAATGCAAATATGGGAGAGCAATTAGATTGTGCAGAAGGCAGGATGTGAAGTCAGAGTACAAAGAAGGACCATTTAACGTTGGGGGGGGGCATCTAACTAGATGCATAGAAAAGAAGAGGAAGATCCCTACCTCACAATATATTTCTCAATAAATTTCATGTGGAATAAGGCTTTATATAAAAAGTAGGTTATTTTTAAAAACCTACTGAAATCTGGAAAATATGAGAAAGAAGAAAAAAGTATAGTACTGAGGTGAGGAAGGCTGTCTAAGCAAGGCAGGAAACTCAGAAGCCACAAAGAAAAAGACTGATCTGACTACATAGGAAAATGTAAGCGCCACCTTTAAGGTGATAAGATACCATGAAAAGAAGAAAGGAAGACTGTTGGCTGCACAGTTGATAACGGGTTAAGAATCTACTAACCCAGAGAAAAACAGGAAGAGGCAAATCACACCAGAAATACAAACAGCTAATAAACATCAAATTAGAAGACGCTTGCTCCTTGGAAGGAAAGCTATGACAAACCTAGACAGCATATTAAAAAGCAGAGACATCATTTTGCCGACAAAGGTCCACATAGTCAAAACCATGGTTTTTTCCAGTAGTCATGTACAGGTGTGGCAGGTGGACCAAAAAGAAGGCTGAGTGCTGAAGAACTGATGATTTTGAATTGTGGTACTGGAGAAGATTCTAGAGAGTCCCTGGGACAGCAAGGAGATCAAACCAGTCCATCCTAAAGGAAATCAACCCTGAATATTCATTGGAAGGATTGATGCTAAAGCTGAAACTCCAATACTTTGGCCACCTGATGTGAAGAGCTGACTCACTGGAAAAGACCCTGATGCTGGGAAAGATTGAGGGCAGGAGGAGAAGGGGACGACAGAGGATGAGGTGGTTGGATGGCTTCATCAACTTAATGGACATGAATCTGAGCAAACTCCAGGAGGACAGAGGAGCCTGATGTGCAATTCATGGGGTCACAGAGTCAGATATGTCTTAGCAACTGAACAACGATAAACACTGACTCACTCAAAGACCACAGAGTGGCTGCTGACCTGGCAGGCCCTCTTCTAGGACAGGGGAAGCCGGAGTGGATAAGGTAGCTGCCATTAGGAAGTAGACTTTGTGGTGGAGACGGACAATGATCAAATAAAGCCAACTTTAAAACAATGACATAGGCTTTGTAGAGAATTAAGGCCACGTGATAGAGTGTCTCTGGTTCCCTACTTCAAATTGGGTGGTCAGTGGTACACAAGGCCTCCCTAAGCAGGTGACATTATAAGGGCTCCTAGTCTACATCAAAGCAGGGGTAAGGACACTGTCAGCAGAAGACCTTGTGTTCTTGTGACAGGAAAGAGCTTCCGTACTGGCCAGCTTACAAGAGGGACGGGCAGTGTTGGAACAGAGGGGAGGCAAGGGGGAGAGTGTGAACTAAGATCCAGGGGGTAACTGAGGGCTTGGACATATGGGCCTTATGAACCACAGTGATGAGCTGTGGTTTTATCTTCGTGCAAGGGGAGCATAAACTGACGCGTAAAGATGTGTATAAGAGACAGGCTTATAGACGCCTGACTGAGGAGACATGAGAAAAAGGAAGGGAAAGCTCTTTGGCATCTATGCAGAAAGGCCAAAAAATGTAAAAAAAAAAAAA
>SJYW01053067.1:98500-134769 GCA_006410735.1 Raphicerus campestris
GCGGGAGAGAGAGTGGGATGGGTTTCCACAGTGTGCAGCAGCCTCCGAGAGAGCAGGGTTAGACTCCACCCTGGTGGATGGGTGGTGGTGAGAGAAGAGGAAGGGGCAAGGTCTACAGGGCGACGCTGATGGGCTTGATGCTGGGCTGGGGCTGAAGAGCAGATGATGGCGGACAGGCGATGTGCTGTTTGCAGAGGAGAAGCAGACAGGTGTGGGTGGACCGTGTGCGGGTATGTGCAGAGGATGGAACTATTTTTTTCTGGGTCAGTTTAACGGGAGATGCAATTAGACATCCAGGTAAGTATGTCCAGCTGGTCTTCAAGGCTGGAGATAAAAGAGTCCAGGGATAAGAGTGGTCCTGAAGCCACAGGAACTGGATGAGGTCATGGAGGAAGGATGTTCAGATTGATGAAGGAGCCCAGGCCAGGGCCTCGGGCACTCCAAACACAGAGGGTGAGCAGAGGAGGAAAAACGGCCCAGGCACCTGGGAAAAAGCAGCCCGAAAGGTAAGACATCCCAGCAGAGTGTGCCCAAACGTGAGAAGAAGGAAGCGCTGCAAGATGCAGGGCAGGGACCAGTGTGTGAGGGTCCTGCCAGAAGGTCACCTAAGTCAACAAGTGACCCTGTAACTGACCAGCTTCTGGCGTATGAGGGAGGATTTTTTTTTAAAAAGATGACATGATTAGTTGATCATGTTTATATGCTGACAGGAATAATCAAGT
Source organism: Raphicerus campestris (assembly GCA_006410735.1). NCBI lineage: Eukaryota > Metazoa > Chordata > Mammalia > Artiodactyla > Bovidae > Raphicerus > Raphicerus campestris. The sequence continues at coordinate 99,223 of SJYW01053067.1, forward strand.
AGAAAGAGGGGACACTGATATGAAGGGGCAGGGGAGGAAAATGCCAAGGAGGGGAAATGGTCAACCTCTCCAGGAGTCAAGGAAACACAATGTAGAACTTGGTGAGACTGGCAAAAATCAAGGTCTGTGACACTCATTTTTGTCTATGGCTGGGAGAAGCGCTCTTTCATCAAGAACAGACATATAAAGTGGTACAGTCTTCCTGGGGATCATTTTGTCAGCACGTTTCAAAGATTTTAAAGGGAATTCTCTCTGACTCAGTGGTTTCTAGGACTGTGCCGTACAGTACCCCTCACCCCAGCACATAAGGGTAATGCTCAAAGAGGTTTACTACGGCTTTGTTGTTCCAGCGAAAACCAGAGTCAACCCACTATCTAAGGGCAAGGGGATGGCCTCACACCTTCTATTACATCTATATAACTCTGTGAGGTCAGTAAAGAGAATGCCAGGGAGAGTCCTATGCTTGCGGTTCTATGAACACACCGCATCTTCTTTCCAGCCTTCCATAAGCTTTTGCATACCCTGTCCTCTCTCTCTGGAATTCCCCGCCTTCATTTTCACCCCCACCCCCAGCGAGGAAGGCTTCCTGAGCCCCAGGGGTGCTGAGCTGCCTGCTCCCTGAGCGCCCAGAGCAGGCACATCTCAAAGTGCATCAGGTGCTGCGGAAACTGCCCCCGTATATGCTGAAATTGCACAAGGACTAAGAGTTTGCTCTGGATCACTGACCTGACCGTGGGTTGTGGTGGTGCTGAGCATGTCAGTGCTTAGTTGCTGTACTGCTGACTAAGCTGGGAAGGGTGCTGTCACTAGGGGAGTCTCCTGCAGCAGCTCTGGGAGGGTAACTACCCAGGGTGCTTCCTTCCCAAGGAGCGGACCCCAGCTCCAAGGTAGATCCTGATTACATATGGTGGCCTCTAGCAACTGGTACAGAAAGAGAAATGTGGCCTAACTCAGCTTTCAGGAGGGCTCTTAGGCCATGCTTGGGGAAGAACATTTTATAGACAGGAAAACAAAAACCTGATGCTTCAGCAGCTGCCTGTGGCCACCCTAGGATCACAAAGGGACCAGCTGCAGGGTGCAAAGGGTGATAGGCCCTTGATGATGTCATTGAGCCCCTGAATCAACCAACTCTGAAGCCAGTTTTTCCTCTGGCTACGTGAGAAAATGAGCATTCTTCTTTTTAAAAGCCAGTCTCAGCTGGAATTCCTTCTACTTTTAGCCAAAGCATTCTGACTCGTTATCTATTGATACTTTTTGCTGATGAAACACATTGTAGCTTATTTTAAAATAATATATTCAATTGAATGTAAGTTTCCAATACAGACCCTACATCTTTCAGCTCTCCAAGATACACTGGTATCCCTGCTTTATTAATCAAACGGACTTTCTTTTGAAGGCATCCCCAAGGGTCTGTTCATCTTTCTAAGAAAATCATTCATACTTACCAACTTCCTTCCTCTCTTGATTTCTTTCTTTACTGATTCCACATCAAAATTTCTATCATTATTAGATGGATCATAGTCCTCACATTCCACAAGTGCAGAGGAATACAGCTGCAGATTGGGAAAAGAAAAACAATCCAGATTATGTACAAAGAAATGTTGAGAGCTACAAGTCAGAAAATGGTACCAAAAAAGTGTTCATCAGGAATGGAAGCTGACAACCTCTTGGGGTGTGTGAGCAGACCTCAAGCCAGCCAGCTTTTCTCTGGGAAGAGTCCTGATCCCCGGGCATGTTTCACACTACCTAACCCTGACCCTCAGTGGCTAACTGGACTTGGTCAAGGCCCAGATCCCAAGCTGGGCCAACCAAAGTTCCTATTCTAGGAAAGTTAAATAGGCTCTGAGGCACATGGTCAGAGAAGAGAAAGTCTCCCGAGAGAGGGAAAACAAAAAATGAGGGCTGGACAGGACACCCCAGGTTCTTAAGGGCTTCTCAGCTCCTGTTTCGGGGCCACACCTCTGGGCCTGCCTTCAGGAGCCACATATGGCCCTGCACCTCACTATGAAGCCTCTTGTGTATTCAGGTTGGCTCGAGTTTCTAAGAGCTTCTTGAGACCAAAAGCATCTAAATTACTTCCTAATGAAAGACCAACATTACAGTATACTTAAATCATAAAGTGCATGAAAAACATAAGGAAAACATTCTGACCTGACAAGGCAAAGATTTCTAATAAAAGCAGAAACTATAAAAAAGTTGTCAAGTTGGTTGGGACTTCCCTGGTGGTCCAGCAGGTAAGAATCCACCTTCCAGTGCAGAGGACATGAGGGGACAGGGATCGAGCCTGGTCAGGGAACTAAGATACCACATGCCAAGGAGCAGCTAAGCCCGTGCGCTGCAAAAAAAGGCTCCACATGTTGCAACCAAGACTCAACACAGCCAAATAAATAGATATTTTTTAAAGTTATCAAGTTGGAATTCATCAAAATTAAAAGTTTTTGCCCTTTGAAAGACATTGCTAAGAAAAAAGAAAGGCATGCCAGAAATTGGGAGAAAATATTTACAATTCATATACCTGACAAATAACTTATATCTAGGATATAGGAAAAACTGTTGCCACTCAATAAGACAATACAATTAAAAATGGCCAAAAGATCTGGACAGACACTTCAGAGAAGAAGAGTTACAAATGGTGAATAAGCACATGAAAAGATGTTCAAAATCGGTAACCCGCAGCCACAGCCACAATGAGATACCAATACACACTCACCAGATTGGTCAGAATTAAACAGACTGAAAAATAGCCAAGTGTCAATGCAGGTATGGAGCAAATGAAATGCTTACACTGTTGGTAGAAGTGTAAAATAATGCAGTCACCTTAAAAGTTAAAAACATTCTTTATGACCCAGCATGCCTCTTCTAGGTATTCACCCAAGAAATAAAAGTGTATGTCCACATTTAAAGAAGGCAGGAATATATAATGGAGAAAAGACAGTCTCTTCAATAAGCAGTGATGGGAAAACTGGACAGCAACATGTTAAAAAATGAAATTTGAACATCTCATCATACACAAAAATAAATTCAAAATGGATTAAAGACCTAAGTGTAAGATGGGGCACCATAAAACTCCTGGAAGAAAACATGGGCAATATTCTTTTTTATCTCCAAATGCAAGGAAAATATAAACAAAAATAAACAAATGGGACCTAATTAAACTTAAAAGCTTTTGCATCAACAAACCATCAATAAGACAGAAAGACAACCTATTGCGTGGGAGAAAATATTTGTATATGATAATGACCAGTAAGGGGTTAATATACAAACAGCTCATAAAACTGAAGATCAAAAAATAACCTGATTAAAAGATGGGCAGAAGATCTGAATGGATATTTTTCCAAAGAAGACATGCAGATGGCCAACAGGCACATGGAAAGATGCTCAATATCACTGATCATCAGAGAAGGGCAAATGGAAACCTGAAAGAGATGTCACCTCACACCTGTCAGAATGGCTGTCATCAAGAAGACTGCACACAAATGTTGGCGAGGATGTTGAGAAAAGGGAACCCTGTGCACGGATGGTGGGAATGTAAGTTGGTGCAGCTGCTATGGAAAACAATATAGAGGTTCCTCAAAAAAAAAACCTGAAAATAGAACTATCATATGATCCAGTAATTCTACTCCTGGGTATGCATCCAAAGAAAATGAAAACTAATTCAACAAGATGCATGTACCACAATGTTCATAACAGTATTATTTACAATAGCCAAAGTATGGAAGCAGACCAAATGTCCATCAACAGATGAACGGATAATAAAGATGTGCAGTGTGTGACTCTTTGTGGCCCCATGGACTGTAGCCTGCCAGGCTTCTCTGTCCGTGGGATTCTCCAAGCAAGAATACTGGAGTGGGTAGCCACTTCAGAAGATCCCTTCTCCAGGGGACCTTGCAGATTCATGGATCAAACGCAAGTCTCTCACACTGCAGGCAGATTCTTTACTGTCTGAGCCACCAGGGAAGCTCCTATATATACATATACACACACACACACACACACAAACACACAATGGAATACTATTCAGCCATAAAAAAGAATGAAATTTTACCATTTGCAACAACACGGATGGATGTGGAGGGTATTATGCTTAGTGAAATAAAGACAGATAGTACATGTCATCACTTATATGTGGAATCTAAAAAAAACAAACCAGTGATATAATACGCAAAAAGCACATCTACATGAAGGCACATATTCAGATGTTCACAGCAGAGTTATCTTAAAATCCCCAGGTGGCGCTGTGGTAAAGGACCCACCTGCTAATGAAGGAGACACAAGAGAAGCAGGTGCCGATCCTGGGTTGGGAAGATCCCCCGAGGAGGGCATGGCAACCCACTCCAGTATTCTTGCCTGGAGAATCCCATGGACAGAGCCTGGCGGGCTACAGTCCATAGGGTTGCAAAGAGACAGACACGACTAAAGCAGCGGAGCACAGCACATAGCATAGCCCCACAATGGAAATAATACCCATGTCTATCAACAAACAAATGAATAAACAAATTACAATAGATCCATACAATGGGATACTATGCAAAAATAAAAAGGAAGAAAATACAGATATGAGAAACACCATGGAAGAATCTCCAAAGACTGTTAATGAGCAAAAGATGCCAGACACAAAGCATACATACTGCTTCCTTTCATACGAGATGGAGAGACAGGCTCAGCCTAGAGGTGCAGGGCTAGGGGGCCAGTGGTTACAAGGAGGCATGAGAGAACCTTCTGGGGTAACAGAAATGTTCTACATCTTGATGGCGGTAGCTGTTACACTGGCAAATACATGAATTAATACTCTGAACTATACATTTAAAATGAGTGCTTTTTAATGTAAATTATACCAACAAAGTTAACCAAAAATAGAAAATGAACATTAAGAGTATATTAGGATAAACATCACAATCAAATAGTGTTATTCTCAAAATGGCTTAACAGCAGAAAATAAACAAGCACATACCTTACAGTAACAAATTAAAAGGAGAAAACTTGAGACATGAAAACCAAACGTAACAGAATCTTCTGTTATAAAGCAAGTTATTAGGACACTTGAACCGGAAACCTGAGTGGTCGGAGGATCAGGTGATAGTCATATATTAACGCTAAATCCCTGATTTTGATGGTTACATTGTGATTATGTAAATATCCTTGTTTGTAGAAAAGGCGCACTAAGTGTTCAGGAAAGACATCATGTCTCAATTTCCAATGGTTCTGTCAATGAAAATAATCAATAAACAATCTATAATAAGAATGGATTTGAGCCAAATGAAGGCCTGGCCCGGAAGTCCATTTCCCAGATTACTCTAAGAAACTGCTCTGCAGAAGCACTGTTTCCAGTACAGTTTCATACTTTGTCAGAACAAAGAGCGTTAAACAAGTCAGCGTTAACATTTCTTCAAAAGTATTAAAAAAAAAAAGAAGACAAAGAACAGACCAGCACATACGCAGTGAGTCAGTATGACCTTGGTACCTGGGAAGGGAGGTATATCATCAAAGAAGGGTCAGCGTTGGCATGCCAGGAAGAAAGATATTTAATCTTTATTTTTAACATGGACATTCTTTACTTCTGGTCAATGTGCCCTTATCTCTTAACAAATAAAGCAGACGTACAATGTATATTTGATAGTCCACAGAAAGACTATTTTAGTTAGCATAAAATTCAAGTTAACTCATGTATAAGCCAGAATGACTTTCCTTTATCTCAATCTGTGAATATTTCTTTGACCAGTTCCAACAAAAAAGATTGTTTGTACTGTATGTGCTTTTGTACTGTATGTTTATGTACTTTTCTATAAGTTTGAGATTTAAGAAAGTCAAGGTATGTATATTAAAAAAGAAAGCTTCTAGCATTGTGCATGGCCAGAGAAAGAGAGGGGAAAGAACCCAGATTACAATAGATGCAGAAAAAAGCACTTCATAATATTCAATACTTTAACTTGTAGAAAACTAGAAATAAAATGGAGCTATCTAATTTTAATAAATTGAAAGTATTAAAAACTTAAAGTAAATACAAATTTAATGATAAAACCTAGAAGCATCCCAGTAATATAAGAACAATCAAGGCTCACTAAAATGCTTCTAATCACCAGTATAACACAATGTTCTAGAAAAATGTGGTAAAATAAGAAAAAGAAATTAAGAGGCCCAAAAAATTTATAGGGAAAAAAAGTTTTCATTTATAGATGAGGACTGTCCAAATAAAATACCCAAGTAACTGATTTTTAGATGCAAGAGTTTGGCAAGATTTTTGGATGAGTTAAAAAAAAAAATAGTGTTTGTGTATATCAATTATGTTGTTGTCTAGTTGCTAAGTCATATCCGACTCTTGTGCAAGCCTGTGGACTATAGCCTCCTCTGTTCATGGGATTCTCCAAGCAAGAATATACTGGAGTGGGCTGTCATTTCCTCTCCAGGAGATCTTTCTGACCCTCAGACTGAACCTGCGTCTCCTGTATTGCCACGTGGATTCTTTACCTCTGAGCCACCTGGGAAGCCTGCATACCAATAATAGTCCATTTAAAGAACGTATTAACAAAAACAAAACAAAAACCAACCCAGGAAGAGACCTAACCCAAAGTTCTGACAAAAATTGTTGGACATTTCTGAAATTCATAAATGGCCTGGCTAATTGGAGAGACACTCCTATTAATGGAAAGACATATTGTGACGGTGTCTATTTTTCCCCAAATTTATCTATAAATTCCATAGAATTCCAGTTAAAATTCCAAAAGAAATTTCTGTGAAACCTGATAAGCTGATCTCAAATTCAAAGTGCAAAAAAAAAAATAGCCAAGGCTTATCATAAAATTATAGTAATTAAGAGCATTGTATCAGCTCAGGGATTCATAAGTGACCAATGGAACAGAATGGACAGCCAGAAAGATCTGTGCCCATATGACAATATGTTAAGAGCAACAGGTAAGGATGAAGGTTCAAGAACTAGACATCCAGGTGAGAGTCCTGGCTCAGTCACTTACAGCCTTGTGACCTTGGGCATATCACTTAATTTCTCTCTGCCTCAGTTGTTCCACCTTTAGTTTGGGCGTAATTACAAAACCTCCGTCTTAGGGTAGTTGTGAGGATGAATAGTTAAACACAGCTAAGCTCCCGGAGTATTACCTTACACACAGTGGACACCAAATCATAATAACAACAGTGACTATTATTATCACTACAAATCAGTAAGGAAAGGATAGTTTGTTTTTTAATAAGAGTGCAGGAAAGTGAAAGTGTTAGTTGCTCAGTTGTGTCTGACTCTTTGCAATCCCATGGACTGTAGCCCACCAGGCTCCTCTGTCCATGGGATTCTCCAGGAAAGAATACCAGAGTGGGTAGCCATTTCCTTCTCCAAGGGCCTTTCTAACCCAGGGATCGAACCTGGGTCTCCCGCACTGCAGGCAAGATAGAGCTGGGAGAAGTAGTTAATCACATGGAAAATACAAAAAGAGGTGAGAGAGTCAATTCCTAGGTAGGTTGATAAGAAGTCCGGGGTACTCAAGGAGGAGAGAGAGGTCTGGAGTTCCAAAAGAGGAGAAAAGGACAAATGTTTTTTTCTACATTGCTTAGTCAATATAACAAGGAATCTTGCTCAAAGACATGTTTCTCCTAACAAAACCTTCTGACTAATCTTGTTATCTTAAGATGTATGTTGCAGGAATGCATCTGGTAAGACCCTTTATTGTAATAAGGTATATAGCGCCTTTGCAAAGACCAGTGAGCAGGGTACTCTTCACCCCCACTTCTGATGTCTGTGTCAGAAGCTTTCTCTGTTCCTTTTTCACTTTAATAAAACTCTGCTACACAAAAGTTCTTGAGTGATCAAGCCTGGCTCCTGGTCCCAAAGCTAAATCATTTTCAGATACCATGAATCTGACATTGTTCACCATAAGCTGTCAAAAGTAGATCCCTGCTTTTATATGGTGATCCAGATAAATTCAGTTGCATCAAAAATATCACTTCCCTTATTTATTTCAATCTTTCCTTTAGCTTTCTAATATGTTGTTGTTTAGCAGCTAAGTTGTATCCGACTCGTTTGTGATCCACAGACTGTAGCCCAACAGGCTCCTCAGTCCATGCGGTTTCCCAGGCAAGAATACTAGAGAGTGTTGCCATTTCCTTCTCCAGGGGATCTTCTCAACTAGGGATCAAACCCCCATCTCCTGCATTGTCAGGTGGATTCTTCACCCGTGAGCCACCTGGGAAGCCCATAGCTTTCTAATTTACCTCAGTCCTAAATGAGCTGTTTCTAAATCCAAAGGCATTCTTATTATCAACAATAAACTGCTTAGCATAATTTTTAAAAAAAGCTAAATGAGAACAACACAATTTTAAAACTTTTTGGGAAACCGAAACTTAATAGGAAAAAAAAATTCTTAGGGTGAAAATGCTACAAATTATAAAGGAAAACGATGAATGTTAATTATATTACAAGCTTCCATGCAACAGGAAGCACCATAAATAAAATCAAAAGCCAAATATACGATAAAGCATTGAATTTATTTTTATGTAAATAAACATATATAAGCGAAATTAAGATCTCAAAAATAAAATGTAGGCTCTGAACAGAAGTCATAGAATCAATAAACAGAACTGCATAAAGAAAGCAAAGCAGAACCACACAGAAGCAGCACAGCAAAGGAGGTGCAAGCCCACTAAGTCATCCAGGAACTGCAAATACAAACAAGAGACTATTGCACACCCATGGGAAAGGAAAACATTAAATTTCGTAGTATCATGACAGACACCAAACCACAGACCCAAAGAAGAAATGTGAAGAGAAAACAGAAGAGCTACAGGTTGCGGGCAAATACGTAAAATATATCTGTCCAAGGACGTCTATCCAAGATATAAACAGCTCTTAAAACTTAACAACAATAACAAGCTAATTAAAAACAGGACAAAAGATCTGAACAGACACCACCAAAGAAGATATACAGATGGCAAATAAATGCATGAGAAAATGTTCAAAATCTCATGTCATCAGGCCATTACTGATTACAATACAAACAACAGGAACTCTCACTCATTTTGGGTGGGAATGCAAAATGGTACAGCCACCGTGGAGGATAGTTTGGCAATTTTTTACATAATTACGCACACTTTTACCATACCAAAATGAATAAATCACACAGAATTAAGTGTTGACAAAGAAGAAAGAACAGTGGAAGTCAAACTTGGCGCAGTCCCTTTGGAGAGCAGTTTGGCACATTTCGTGAGGTGCAGAGTGCACTCTTCCCGAGCCCAGCAGTTGTGCTTTTCGCTAAGTACCCCCCACCCCCTAATCAGAGGAAAGCTCCCATGAATTAGGAGACCTATCCAGGGATATTCATGGCAGCTGGTCAGTCACACAAAAAACTAACCCCAAATGATCATTCACTTTAACAGTGATTATGGGGACTTCCCTGGGGGTCCAGTGACTAAGAATGTGCCTGTCAATGTAGGGGACTTGGGCTCGATCCCTGATCCGGGAAGATCCCACATGTCTTGCAACTATGCCTGTGCACCACAACTGCTGAGCCTGCGCCCTCCGGAGCCTCTGCTCTGCAACAGGAGAAGCCCCAGCACTGAGCAGCCCACGCCCCGCCAGCTAGAGCAGCCCCTTCCTGCTGCCACCAGAGAGCCCAGGTGCAGCAACCAAGACCCAGCACCGTCAGAAGATAAATAAATACTAAAGAAAGAAAAACAAAATCATTTTAAATAGACAGTAATTATAGTCATAAAATGGAATACTGTAACATTTAAAATTAGAGTGCCTATCGACATGGATAAGTCTCAATAATCCACAGAATCTGACAGAAATTCTGTAAAGTCCAAGAACATGTAAAACAGTATCATATTATTGTTTAGAAATACTTAAATATGTGGTGGAAGCATAAAATTAAAAAGACAAGATAACAATAAGTACCAAATTTGTGTTGGTGAAGGAATGCCGTGAATGGGACAGAGAAGGCAGAGTCCTTAACTATCTACATCGTTTTTCCTTTAAAAAAAAAAGCTGAAGTGAGTATCATATATCATTTTATAAATGTCTATGGGTATCTGTTATATTTGAAATATTTAATTAAAATATCTTTAAAGAAGCTTCTTCACCATAATTCCTTATGTTTGATCAGTTATAAATAAAACCAAAAGTAATCATAAAGTATTATCTGACACTTTAGAAAGAGAAAAATATGCTCCCCAAATCCCCACTTCAGAGCCCAAACCATGGGCAGCCAATGTGTTGTTCTTTGTTGTATTCAAAGTACATTTATCTATTTCGGGATGTCCTTCCCTGAAAGGACTCATGTGTGTTCAAACTTACCAAACAGTTTTCATGAGCAGCTATATTCTCTGACTGTGCAAAGTACAGGACACTACACTCGAGGTCTTTGGGGCAGAGCGCGCATATCCTTTTTTGCAACCTTTCTGCAACCTGGAAGACACCTACAAAGTAACATCCCTCATGAGAAATGGAAAAGTGGAATTTCTTGGTCTGTAACTCCGCCACCCATCTTAAAGGAGAGGGCTGGGCACTTGTTTTTAGAAGAGAGTCTCAGCTCCCAGGGAGAAAAAATTTGGGACCCAAGCAGAAAAGCACCTTTGCAATTTTTTAAATTTTACTTTTGCATTTCTTAATGGATTAATAAAAAAGAAAATGTTTTATTTAAAATGTCCAGGGACTTTCTAAAACAAAACAAAACAAAATAAATAAAAGATGGAAAGATGAGGAACAGTGGGGTTCCCAGATGGTGCTAGTGGTAAAGAATCCGCCTGCCAATGCAGGAGACATTAGAGACACAGTCTGACCCCTGGATCAGAGAGACTCCCATGGAGGAGGGAATGACAACCCACTCCAGTCTTCCTGCCTGGAGAATCCCATAGACAGAGGAGCCTGGTGAGCTAAGAGTCCACAGGGTCACAGAGTCAGACACGACCGAAGAGCCTGAGCACACACATGAGGAAACCCTCTGCCTAACAAGCATAAGTAGGAATTTAAATACAAAGTTCTCACATCACTTCCCTGCCCACAGGAAGCTCTCAGTTATAACCAGTGACATTATAAGTCAATTGAATTCAAGAAATAATGCTCTGATTAACTACCTATAAAAAAATTTAGATCCTTATACTATATTCAAAAATAAATTTGGGGTGAATTAAAGAAGTAAATGAACAAAGTACTTTAATGTGATGTAATCTAGCATTATAATAAATTAGGAGAGAGAGATACATGATAGGAAGCAGTTTTTTGTTTTTTTTTTAAGAGAAGAATGAAGAAAGGAAAGAAACAGAGGAGGAGAGCTAAGAAGAACAGGGAAGAGTCAGAGATGGAGAAAAAAGGCATCTGTTCCCAACATCCCACTTGGACGCACCAGTGGAAGACAACTTTAATCTATTAGTTTGCTGTGAATTTGGTCACAAGCATCCATGTAATATTTATTTGCCCTTTCCAATGCTCATCCTCTTTATTCACCTGGTTTTCCATAGCAGAAAGCACTTTCAATTTTACCTTCAAATTTTAGTTCTGAAACAAAACTTCATTTAATGGTGAAACGGTTTAATTTAGATGAAGTTAAACTGCTTAAGCGCTTCTTAAAAGTCTTTTTGGTTAAACCAAAGTGTAAGATCTCTCACCACCTCTCTTAAATTAGATTTCGCATCTCACACTGTCCGAAGACCTCACTTTGGAGCTAGCATTCGTTTCACGGTCAGATGAGTTTCTTCTTTAATTATCATCTATTTCCTGGATTGCAGTCCTGCTTAGTGGGGCTCCAAATGAGTGATCCTCCTGCTCCTATCAACCAAGAAAACAGGAGTGGGGGAGACTGAGAGAAAATGCCTCAGATGAAATGGAACCGGCGAACTGCTGCTTTTCATTCCTCTCAAACTACCACCGAGTTGGGAGCGCCTCTTTGTACAAGAGTCACTGTGTTGAGGGCGCTAGACCAGTGCTATCTGTAGAAACACCATGTGAGCCACAGGTGCAGATGGAGAATTTCTAGAAGCCTCATTTAAAAAAGCAAAGGAGGGACGTCTCCGGTGGTCCAGTGGCTAACACTCTGCTCTCCATGCAGGGGGCACGGGTTTGATCCCATTGGGGATCTCAGATTCCACACGCCCCATGGCAGGTCCCCCTCAAAAGGAAGTTGGTGAGATTAATTTTAATAGGCTTTATTCCATCAAATATATCCAAAATACTACCCTTTCAACATTTAATCAATAAAACAGTTAATTCATCCTTTGTACTGAGTTTTGAAGTCCAGTGGGTTTAGTGGTTACTGCACGTCTCAACTGGACAATCCACATTTTCAATGCTCCAGAGGCAGAGGCGGACGATGGCTACCATGTGGAAGACACGGTACAGATGGAAGAAGGCACAGCAGAGGCTATAAAAGAAACTTGAGACAGAACTGTTGCCTGCAAGAAGCTTACAAGGTAAACAAGGAGACGAAGTAGCAACTAGGACAGTAAAATAACAGAATGCATGGCACAGAGTAATGTAGCTGCTGAGCAAGAAATAAAATACATGCTACGGCCAGAGGAGGAAGTGCTCCCTGTGGGGTGGGGTGCTGTCAAGGAGCCAGTACAACCTGGAGATGGAAAGGGGAGTCAAGGTGGGAGGGACGTTGCAGACAGAAGCACAGATGGGGGGGGGAGAGGCCAAGAGGTCTGACTGGGAGACAGCTCATCCGCGGGACTGAGGAGGAGAGTTCATGCAAAGGAATCGGGATAAGAATTTGAGGAACAGATGGTGAAAGGCTGCCAGGAAGGATTTTTGAGGAGGGGAATAATACGATGAAAGAGTTGTTTTAAGCTCCATTTCAGTACAAGGAGAGAAATACGGTGCACCTGGACAGAAGGCTGGATGTCGTAATGCTGTCTGTTCCATCTCAAATAAGGGCACACAAAAACATGCTGCCTGTCATCAAGCCATCAGCCACGGCAGCAATCCCCACCCCTAAAAACGGTGTGCCCTCAGAGGGGTTCAGGATGGCGAAAATGGAATACTTGCTCTAAATACTTAAGATGCATTTCTAAGGAATAATTTCCACGAACCCAGATTCTTGCATCTTCCCATACTTAGAAAAGCTCTAAAATCATTAACTTAGCAGTAGTCTTCTGATGTTCAACCACATGTTTGTTTTCAGCAAAAACTATATATCCAGGCTCCTCCCTCCTCTCTTCAAAGCAGTTCCTCAGAGTCTGGCTCCCAGGCTACAGTCCTGAGTAAGGTCCCCACATGAAACAAAACTTGCAGTCTTTAGGTTGTGTTTTTCTTTGATTGGCCTAAGTTTTAGATTTAACGTCATTTCAAGTTGAATCTCAAGAAGGTTATTTTAAAGAGGTTGAAAAATATATTATTTGGAAGAATAAGTGATTATGGGCAGTGAACAAAACTTAGGGAAAAATGAAAGTGTCTGTCTGATTTTAAAACATACTATAAAGGTACAGCTGGGACAGAAAGTTAGATGACTGAGTCAAAAAAGAATACAAAGTGCAGAGAGAAATGAATCATCATTTCTAATCATGAATATAGGCTATCACAAGGTGGCATCTGCATTTCTTCTCTGGCACTGACATCCTTAGCCCATTTTTCTACTGGGTTATTCACTATTTCCTTCCTATTTCCTGAGTTATAAGAGCTGTACTATCTCCTGATTTCTCCAGGTTCACCATCACACACAGGAATGAGCCCCAGCAGACATGCTTGTACTAAGTGACTCTTTCCCTATGCACAGCTAACAGTCCTCAAGGACCTACCTGCCCGTCCCAGATAAACAGAATTCAGAATAGAAGATTTTAGTTCAGACTGGGCTGGCTTCTTGAAGGAGATGTAAAAAACTGAGAAGCTGTGAGTGTGGCCATCTTCTATCCCATTAGCAGGAAAACTGGACCAAAGAAAGAGAAGAACAAAGCAGATATGCTGAGTGCTGTCAAAGCGTATGAAGACTTTTCAGGCCCTGGTTCCTGGCTCTTTCTGGAAAACACAAGAGCATCCATGCTCCTGGGATGAGTCTGGTCTCCCTGCTTTCCAGTAACAAGCATCCCCGTTGCTTAAATGGTACCAGGTTAATTTTGCACTATTGGGAGCCAACAGGCCCTGATTAACACTGGCACTACCATGACCTGGTCTCTGTCTGTAGGCACACGTGCACCTGAGAGTGAGCTCTGGCAGCAGTGTGGGAAAGGGGGCTGCCTTGCCCTCACTGTCTTTTATCTGGTTCATTCTGAGAAGCTCACGTCCCTCCTCCTGCTTTCCCTTGTCACGTCTCCACTTCCTTCTTCACACTGGTGCCAGAGTAGGCTATCTAAAATGTCCACTGTCTGTGTTTCTCTCCTGCTAAAAACCCTTCTCTATCACCTGGAGAACAGAAGCCAAGCTCTTTACATGCAGACTCACTGGTTTCAGCTCTTTACATGCAGACTCAATACGTGATGAGCACCTATTAAGCATCCTTTTAGGCACTAGAAGTAAAGCAGGGAATAAGATGTGAATTTCAACACTCATGAAACTTACAACCTAGTAGTTGAGACAGACCCTCAAACACATTATTTTCAGGTAGTAATAAGTGCTATGAAGAAAAAATGAGCAAGGGAAGGAGGGTGAGATTGATGAGGGTCAGGGGAGGGCTCTTCTAAACAGGGTAGGCAGGCAAGGCTATCTGTGGAGGTTACCGCTGAGCAGAGATTTGAATATGGTGGGGGTTTAAAGGACTCACAAGGCAACGAGGGGTGGCAGTCATCAAGATGGGGACTGGATCAGATCAGGACACGGGGTACACAGTAGCCACAGTAAGATTATTCAGAAAGCAATGAGATTACTGGAGGGCTTTGAGCAGGAGAATCACATTTGCATTTTGTTTTACAAGGTCCTTTTGGCTTCTGTGCAGTCCTGTCTGCATGAGAGGCAGTGGAAGCCAGGAAACCCACAGTCTAGGCCTGAGATGATGGTGGCTTGGGTGGTCCTGACAGAAGTGGCAAGAAGAGGTCAGGCTCGAGATATATTTTTGGAGACAGAACTGACTGGTCTGACTAACACGTGAGGTGGGAGGCAAGGAGGAAAGAGCGGCACCGAGCGTAGCACTAGGGTCTTGGCCTGAGTACCTGGGTGAACAGAATGGAAAGGCCGCTAGTGGTTGAGCAGGTGTGGAGAATGTGGGTGTGCACAGGCAAACAGGAGTTTGAGATCGCTCCAAGCATTGATTAAACTGGTGATAGGAGTCTGGAGTTTGGGGAAAAGGTCGGGAAACAACCTCATCTCCAGTAACTCATCTTGCATTCTGTATGATCAGTAGTGCTAGTGTTAAGTCGCTCAGCTGAGTCCAACTCTTTGCGACCTCATGGACTGTATGCAGCCCACCAAGCTCCTCTGTAGGGGATTCTCCAGGCAAGAATAATGGGGTGGGTAGCCATTCCCTTCTCCTGGCGATCTTCCCAACCAGGGATCAAATCCAGGTCTCCTGCATTGCTGAAAGAGTCTTCACCATTTGAGCCACCAGGGATGCCCACTAGCTAAATGCTTGCCAGCTAAAATGAAACCGTCAACATGTTGCTTCACTTGTGGCTGCGATATTTGATGTTTTGTGGCTGGCGCCTTTATTCGAGTCTTCATCTCTGGACTGCCCTTTCACCCTTTCTACCCCTGGGTGACTGACTATTGCCTTTTAAAACGAAGACAGGGTGTCCCCTGAACACCAGACTGAGCTGAAGGAGCCCCTCATTTGTGCCTCTGTGGTTCTCAGCAGCTCACGCACGAGTTGCCTATTAGATTCTCTAGGGCAGGGTCTGCCTAGCTCATCTCTGTATTCCTGGCACCTGGTCCTGAGCCTGCACTGGGAAGAAGGTCTGCACAGGTTAGAAGATCCACACCTGTTGAACTGCAAGAAAGGTGCCCCCTCAGGAGGCTATCTCACTTAAAGACAGGGCCACAGACTTGAACTACTAAATGGAAAGGAGGGCACAGTTCCAAAACATCGCATTCTCTGTGTAAAGTTTCCAAACTGCTTCTTAAACCCAGCCAGCCCGCCCCGATCCCCCTTCCCCGCCCGGCTTCTCCGACGGCTCAGCGGTTAAAAAAAAAAAAAATCCGCCTGCCAAGATCCCCTCCCTGGAGGAGGGCATGGCTACCCACTCCAGTATTCCTGCCTGGGGAATCCCTTACATAGAGGAGCCTGGCAGGCTACAGTCCATGGGGTCACAAAGAGTCGGACGAGATTTAGCGACTAAACAACTGATCCTGAGACCCAACTGACCAGTTCTCTTCAAAACGGGTCCACCTCCAGCCTTGCTCCCCTCTCCCTGGGGCACTTCTCCGACCGCATTGTTTTAGAAGCGGGTGGAGCCGCGCTGGGAGAGGAAACGCACAGGCTTTTCTTTCGCTTTCCCAAGCTGGCTGCATTCCTAGCGCCGTAGGACCGCAGCAATGGGATTTCCCATCTGCAGTGGGGGGAGGCAAAGCACACGGTAAACGGAGGCAAACGATCGCCCCTCCGAGAGGCCCCCGGTAGTGGTCTGGGCGCGGGGCCGCTGGCGGTGGACGCCCGGGGGCCGGGGGGCAAAGACTTCAGCGCGGTTTCGGAGACGGGGCCGGCGACTCCCGTAAGGCGGCGACCGGAGAGCGGCCCTGGGCCCCCACCGAGCCCCACCCGACCGCCCTCGGCGCGGTACTCACCGGTTGGGAGCGGGACTAGGTCCCGCGCGGCGTGGGCCTCGGACCAGCTGGCGCCGCGGGTGGATTCGGGCGCGGAAGGCCCCGCCGGATCCATGTCTGCGCGCTGCGTCCCCGCCGCCGGAAGTCCGCTTTGGCGCAATCAAGCTGATGGATTTCCCTTGCCCGGGAAGCGCACCGAGGCTTTGCAGACGGCTTCCCTACCTCCGAGTCTGAATTCGAACTGCTTTAAAAAGAAAAAACGAATCACGCCAGGGGCTCCCCACCCTGCGCCCACTTGTCCGATGGCCGGAGGGAAGGTGGCCGAAACCCCTGGACTCAGCTGAAGTGATGGGTCTCCCTGAGGGATTGCCCGTTATTTTTAAAAAGCCGTTATCACGTGAGGCTTCCCCGGCGGTCCAGTGATTGAGACTCCACACTTCCACTGCAGGGGGCCCGGATTCAATCCCTGGTTGGGGAACTAAAATCCCACATGCCAAGCGGCACAATCAAAATAACACTCCACACTCCACCTCCTAGTATTAACTGAGTGCAATGCCAGTTTCCAGTGGTAATCCTTTATTTAGCACCCGTAGTGTACACAGCACCATACAAGATGAGGTTTCTGGCGCACGGAACAAATACACAAAAGAACACAGACGTGGGTAATTAAATCGCAGTTACAAAATAAGTTGCTCTGTAAAAAAGAAACATGTAATAGCTCGTGGTTTGCTGAGGCAATCAAAGGAAAAACTTGACGTCTTGATTTTTTGAGGAGGTTTTAAAGTGAGGAAAAGAGGCAAATTGGGGACAGAAAAGAGAAACTGTTAAAAAGGATAACTTAGTCTGGATCAACACATATGAATTACAGAAGCAGATGTGTGGAGCTGCAAAATGAGAGAAAAAAGGGCAGGCTCTGGGATCAGTGTTTTGCCTTCAAGCAGTTAAGACTGACTCAATGCCAGGCAAAAAAGAAAGTCCTAAAGAGACTGAATAAGAGATTGAATAGCTCAGCTGGGCCAAGTGAAGCAGGTGAAGGGCCCCTTCCCCCACTCTCAGATCATAATCTCAGCTTAGTGTTCCACTCTTAGGGAGGAGCAGACTGCCAAGATCACTAAACTAAGGAAAGCCTAAAACCTGAAAGACAAAGACCAAAGGAAACATACAAAGAAAACAGAAATCTTGCAGGTCACAGATGCTCAGGAGGAAAATATAGGCACGAAAGCCTGTGTGTGATGTACTATATAAAGTGTTTTCCAAGAGACAAAATACTGCAACCATGAACCAAAAATAGGATACTACTGAAGAAAAACAAAATGTTGAGAGCTCCAGAAATAAAAAAATGAGACCATGCCCCCAAATAAACTAAGAAACCAAAAAACCCACCACAATAGACAAACTGGAAGATTACCTTGAGGAAATCTCCCAGAAAGTAGAGCAAGAAGACAGAGCTGGAAATTAACAGAGAAGGTAAGAAAATCAGAGAACCAATCCTGGAGGTCTACGGTCTGGGTAACAGGAATTCTAGAAAGTGAGAACAGATAAGGTATCATTAAAGAAACACTTCAAGAAAAGTTCTCTGAACCAAAGAACAAGGTTTTCAGATTGAAAGACCCCCACCAAGCACCTAGTATCAGGTATAATAGACCTTTACTGGGAACAGAACACTGGGTCGAAGAGATTGCTGCAAGTTTCAAGAGAAACACTAGTCATGAATATAAAAGAGAAAGAATGGCCTCTGACTTCCAACAGTCACTCTGAAGGCCAGAGGTGAGAACATTTTCAGATTTCAAAGCAGCAACACTGGAATGTAGCAGGTATGTTCAAAATTGGGTATGAAAGCTACTCATGAACTCTCTGCCCTGCCAAAACAGCAATCAAGTGTAAGGGCAAAAGAACATATTGAAAAATATAGTCTCATTTTTTCCCTTTCAAAAGGTACTGGAGGATGTGCTTCACCCATACAGTGAAAGTCATTCAGTTGTGTCCAACTCTTTGTAGCCCCATGCCTATATGTGGCAGTAAATCAATGAAAGGAGAAATAAGGGGATTTAACTATAAATAGACCTGACGTTGGAAAGACAAAGGGAATCTCTAGGATGCTGACGGGAGATGACAACTGGGAACCACTACAGATGGAGGAGATCAAGATGTCAGATCTCTGTACAGATTTCCCATACTTTTCAAGTGTCTTCATTTTATTTCAGTGCGTTGCCTAAAATTCCTGCATCTTTACTGTGAATAAATGAACTTCTCAGCTTTCCCCATTTGTCTATGGCTGTCTGGTTACAATTTCTTGCTCCCTTTCCTAGCTCTTTGGTTTCCCACTCTCTAAACCACCTTCAAGTTAAATTTTTATTTAGTTCAATATTTTTAAGAAATTAAATCTGGTACAAATTTAGATTCTTGTTTGAAAGGTGCTGCTGCTGCTCTAAGTCACATCAGTCGTGTCTGACTCTGTGCGACCCCACAGACAGCAGCCCACCAGGCTCCTCTGTCCCTGGGATTCTCCAGGCAAGAATACTGGAGTGGGTTGCTATTTCCTTCTCCAATACACGCATGATAAGTCGCTTCAGTCATGTCTGACTCTGTGCGACCCCATAGGCAGCAGCCCACCAGGCTCCCCTGTCCACAGGATTCTCCAGGCAAGAATACTGTAGTGGGTTGCCATTTCCTTCTCCATTGTCTGAAAGGTAACCAAAGGTAATTAAACCCAGCAGCTGAGCAAAAAACAATCTCTAAAAAACCCAGAACTACTTCAATTACTCCTTTTTGAGCTAGTATTCCCATGCTGGTTCCAAGGGCGAGAATAACTTCCTGACAGCCAAATGTACATCTTTGTTTTAACTCTTGGAGACTCTCACCCCCTTTTCACTAGATGATCATGGTCAGGAAACCTACAGCAGAGTAAATCTTTCCCTTTTTCTCTAGGAAAATAATTTGCACAACATGCCCAGGAAACTCCAACGGTCTGTTTCAGACTCTTTCAACAGAATTGTAAGTGAAATTTTTACCCAGCACCATCTCTTCTGGCAATAAATAAGCCATGTCTGACTGTTCTCTTAAGTTTCCTTTTCTTACAGTTCTACTCTGTCTAGAACAAAAATATTTCAGCTCATCCAAGTTTCTATTCCCTCTTTTCCTGTGTTTGTATAGGAGTGAAGACAATCTGTGGAAAAGAAGTTTCATTTCAAAAAATGTGCCAAAACTTTCCCCTAGGAGAGTTTCTCTTGTTTCTCATTCAAGTGGACTTGAATGAGAATGATGTGAGTGATGGGACACTATTTCATGGAGCTTATCCAATTAACTTAAAATACTTGGAAGTAATTCGCATAATATTAATATTCTTCAGGCTCTGATGCCCATCTTATGACTCACAACGGTAAATTATTTGCCAGGAACTAAACATAAATAAATTTTGTAGGTAAAGAGGTGAAATTTGGCCCTGTGGGGCCCTGAAAGTCAAAGATAATAATTACAAAAGCAGTAAGAAGTGCTGAAATCAACTGTGACATTTGTTCTTCTGAATATATAATTTACAAATAAGTTACAAATTATATACTGGTATTTCATATAAAATATATACATCCATTCTACTCATGTACAGTTGAAGAGCAGTAAGAATACAGAGATAGACTATGCATACGAAAATGTCCCTATTTTGTTCCAAGCATTTCTAAGTAATGCAAATAAACACTCCCAATAAGGGTAAACTGAGAGGAATTCTCTTGACAGATCATAGTGTAAATTAATTCCACTGGCCACAGGGGTTTCTTTTGCATGGCCCTAGTTTCAGTTTGATCAGCTGATTTCATGAGCAGGTATTAACGACAGATTTATAATATTTTTTTCCTACACTTATTAACCCCACATTGACAGAGGATCTCTTTCTCAGGCATAGTTCCAGCTTCATAACCATAATCCCATGTTAGTTCTGTTCTTGCTTTCACATACCTAGAAAGTAGAAATTTTAAAAACAATCATAAATTATCCTGAATGAACCAAATTTGATTATAATCGATTTTCATATTAACATCATCAATTAACCATCAACAATATGGTTTTCTCTCTCCAACATCTACTACTTAGGAATGCTCTTTTTGAGTTTTATTTCAAATCTACTAAAAAATCCCAAATAAGAAGAAACTTGTCAATATCCACAAGAGAGGAAGTGTGTTTTTAAAAAGAGGGGGGCCCAGCAATGCGCTGAGGCTCGAGGAAGTAATTGGGGGTAGTTTTGACTTAAAGATGTAGCATTCTGCATCATTTATTCTCTGAACTGAACTGGCTGAGACCTGTCATTCTTAGCCTTTTTGGACATTAATGAGAGGAAATAATTAAAATTTCAACTATTTAAAATTTTATCTCCTCTAAACAGTTTGGGATAACTGAGTATTCTAGGGTACCAGAGAGTTGGGGCTATAGCATATATCTTCTTTTAATATTTTTGTACTGTTATTTATAGCATATATCTTCTTTTAATATTTTTGTACTGTTAAAGTAGCAACTTCAAAATTAATCATATTAAAAAATTTTTCAAACCTGTTAGTGAAGAACGCCACCAAGGGAAAATTTCTGTCATGTGTTTCTACAAAAACACTCTGTACCAAAAGATTTGGGCAACAACTATGCTGTTAACAAAAATAGACAAACACATGTTAGATACAGCATAAAGTCTGATACATTGTTCTTTGAAGCATTAGAATACCATTCTGTTTCCAACACATCTTATTTTTATTTTTTTTTCCTGACTAGTATGCAAAATATCATAGCTCATTACAATTTTGTTGATGGTAAGAATTCATTCAGAAAGCCCTGTTTTGGCATTTCTTACATCTTGCCAGTAGAAATGCGAAATAGTAAAAACTCCTATTTATCATTATTATAAATGCATATATCTTTTGATTCAACAATACAGTATGAGAGTGTATTCGACAGATATATCTGCATATGTATCCATGTAAGATTATTTACTGAACATTGTTTTCAACAGTAGAGGTTTTGAAGCAATGCAAATGTCTATCTAAAGAGGATTATTTAAACTTCTGGATAGCCACACACTGGAATCATATGCACCTATAAACAAAAACAAATGATGTGTACTCATACAGAAAGATCTCCAGGGTATACTGTTAACTTAAAACACAAGGTGTAGGACACTGAATGTAATATGCTGTCTTTTAGATAAGGGGTAGGAATAAGAACACATCCTTACGTTTACTTGTATTTGCATAAAGAAACACTGTAAGAATATACCAAAAAGTAATAAAAAATGATTTTACTATAGAGGGTGGATTGGGGGCAGGTTGAACAGGGGCAGAGTACATTATTTTTAAAACAAAAGAAAAAGTTTAATATGAAGAATATGTTATGACCTGAATTTTACATCAGAGTCAAACAGATCCTTTGGAAAGGGTATCTGTGTAAGTAATCGATTTCTCTGCTGAACACAAGCATTATTTACTGTTTTTCCAAGGCTTCTAACACGGTGATAACTATCTCCTATCACCAGTTTCAGTGTTGTTTTGCTGCACATGAGCTGTTACTGCTACACAGTCATCTATCACCAGATTCATAAAGGGATCGAATCCCAGCAATATTCCTGACACATTTACCACTGTTAGAGTTCAATGATAACTTCCTATCATCCATACATTTTTTTTCAGTTTGAGCCTGGTGAGCTTTACTCAGGGTACCTACTTGGCAGGGTCACAGCTGCTGTGAAACAAGTCTGTTTGTATGTATTTTCTAAGGTGTTTTATTTTATTTAAGTTTTTAAATCATGAGAATGGATTATCTATGTAGAAAACTAAATTTAAAAAGACAGAAAAGCCTTGTTTTTCTCTTCCTATAAACAAGGGGAGATCCAGCTAGTGAGACCAACCATACCATTCCACTGCAGCCACTATTCAATGTGACTGACTGGAAAGAAAGCCACAACAGTCCTTTGCTAGGGATCATTCTTTACTGATCTCCTGGCTCTCCTGGCATGTTTAGTGGCTTCCGGCATGTTTGGCAATAGTGTAGAGGTAGTGAAAGTGCAGGAGACCCAGGTTCCATCCCTGGGTCAGGAAGATCCCATGGAGAAGGGAATGGCAACCCATTCCAGTATTCAGACGCTCCTCTTGTTAACCAAGTATCCTTCTAACTAGGAGAGAGAAAAAGAAAAAGGCCAAACAGATTTCTCTAGCAAGGAAAAAAAGTTCTTTGGTTTCAAAGATTTTCTGACTTGAGAGTACTTTTTCTTCTGATGGCACATGAATTACATTTAAAATTATCACTAAACAGCAATTTCAAACCATTCAAACATCATATTTTAAAGAGATGTTGAGGGAATTCCCTGGTGGTTCAGTTCTTAGGACTCTACTTTCACTGCAGAGGGCACAGGTTTGAGCCCTGGTCAGTGAACTAAGATCCTTTGAGCCAAGTAGTACAACCACAAATAAATAAATAAATAGGTCTTGAGTTTAGCAAAGGAAACACATAAAAGAATTTTGGGCTATGCATGCTTTCCACTATTTTAAGGGAAAAGTCAAAGCTGCCCATCCCACTAACTGAACCCCACAGAGAGGAGGAAGAGCTCTGATACAGAGAAAGAGAAAAATTAACGCCACATCCAGAAATCAGTGAACCTGAATGGACTTTTCCAAAGGATGTGTGGAGGTTATCATAAAGTTCCTGTCCTGCTTCCACGACTCCTCGTCACTCTCCTGGGTAGGATAAGTCAGAACAAAGTGGAGCCCAGAGAGGAGGAGGAATGCAGGTGGCTTTTGCACGGTCCAGCTGGCCAAAGACAGGACAGTCTATACAGACACTGGGACTAGTGGCGAAGGTATTTCTCTTTTTTCCCCTGGAAAATTTCTGGGACTATATACATTCTTTGAAAAGCATGTATGATGGCTGGAGACAGGAGAGACGAGACTGGCAGTCTGATGGGA
This sequence comes from Raphicerus campestris, assembly GCA_006410735.1. NCBI lineage: Eukaryota > Metazoa > Chordata > Mammalia > Artiodactyla > Bovidae > Raphicerus > Raphicerus campestris. The sequence continues at coordinate 122,779 of SJYW01053067.1, forward strand.
AAAGCTATCTCCAACTCCACCCTACACAGTAGTTATGGCCAATAATGCAAAGTATCCCTCTCATCTTGAAGATGCCAGGAGTCTTAAGTGTCAATGAACCTTGTGAAGTGAAAGTCGCTCAGTCGTGTCTGACTGACTCTGTGACCCCATGGACTATACAGTTCGTGGAATTCTCTAGGCCAGAATACTAGAGTGGGTAGCCTTTCCCTTCTCCAGGGGATCTTTCTGACCTAGGGATCAAACCCAAGTCTCCCGCATTGCAGGCAGTTTCTTTATCAGCTGAGCCACAAGGGAAGCCCAAGAATGCTGAAGTCGGTAGCCTATCCCTTCTCCAGCGGATCTTCTAGACCTAGGAATAGAACTGGGGTTTCCTGCACTGCAGGTGGATTCTTTTCCAACTGAGCTAACAGGGAAGCCCAATGAACCTTAAATCAGAGAAATCATAAATATTCCTCTATATAAATGAAAATAAGTCTCGTTACATATATCCCAAACATACACAGAAACAGCAAATGACTATGGCTTAGGAATAAAAAAAACAGTAAGATAGTAAAATGCAATATTCTGATAAATGTACTGGTTTTCTGTACTAAGCCACTGCTGCCGCTAGGTCGCTTCAGTCGTGTCCAACTCTGTGCGACCCCATAGACAGCAGCCCACCAGGCTCCCCAGTCCCTGGGATTCTCCAGGCAAGAACACTGGAGTGGGTTGCCATTTCCTTCTCCAATGCATGAAAGTGAAAAGTGAAAGTGAAGTCGCTCAGTCGTGTTGGACTCTTAGCGACCCCATGGACTGCAGCCTACCAGGCTCCTCCGTCCATGGGATTTTCCAGGCAAGAGTACTGGAGTGGGGTGCCATTGCCTTCTCTGGTACTAAGCCACTAAATCACTCAAAAATGTAGTGAGAGTAGTAAAACATAAGTGCTCCCAACTAAATTTTTTTAATAGAGGCATTTCTGAGTAAGACATTCTATCATATGAGACACAAAAGAAAAACTTATTCTATGTGCCCCATTGTTTTATTGAAGGAATGCATCTTAAAAGCCTTTCAGTAAATATATATGATTTTCTTACTTATAATTTCTTATAGTTTCTTTAAGCAAATGTTTACTGTGTGCTAGATAGTTTAAGCACTTTATATATAATACAGTTAATCTTGACAACATTCTGGACAGTTATTAACTCCGTATTACTGAAGTGGGATATACAGCATGGATAGGTCAAGTATGATGTCCAGGGCCATGTAAGTAGAGGCCTGGCATTCTAATCCAGGTAGTGTGGCTTTGGAATCTGTCAGTCATATTTTCCTCGTGATTTTGTGAAGAAGCCTNGGGCTATGCATGCTTTCCACTATTTTAAGGGAAAAGTCAAAGCTGCCCATCCCACTAACTGAACCCCACAGAGAGGAGGAAGAGCTCTGATACAGAGAAAGAGAAAAATTAACGCCACATCCAGAAATCAGTGAACCTGAATGGACTTTTCCAAAGGATGTGTGGAGGTTATCATAAAGTTCCTGTCCTGCTTCCACGACTCCTCGTCACTCTCCTGGGTAGGATAAGTCAGAACAAAGTGGAGCCGAGAGGAGGAGGAATGCAGGTGGCTTTTGCACGGTCCAGCTGGCCAAAGACAGGACAGTCTATATAGACACTGGGACTAGTGGCGAAGGTATTTCTCTTTTTTCCCCTGGAAAATTTCTGGGACTATATACATTCTTTGAAAAGCATGTATGATGGCTGGAGACAGGAGAGACGAGACTGGCAGTCTGATGGGAAAAGCTATCTCCAACTCCACCCTACACAGTAGTTATGGCCAATAATGCAAAGTATCCCTCTCACCTTGAAGATGCCAGGAGTCTTAAGTGTCAATGAACCTTGTGAAGTGAAAGTCGCTCAGTCGTGTCTGACTGACTCTGTGACCCCATGGACTATACAGTTCGTGGAATTCTCTAGGCCAGAATACTAGAGTGGGTAGCCTTTCCCTTCTCCAGGGGATCTTTCTGACCTAGGGATCAAACCCAAGTCTCCCGCATTGCAGGCAGTTTCTTTATCAGCTGAGCCACAAGGGAAGCCCAAGAATGCTGAAGTCGGTAGCCTATCCCTTCTCCAGCGGATCTTCTAGACCTAGGAATAGAACTGGGGTTTCCTGCACTGCAGGTGGATTCTTTTCCAACTGAGCTAACAGGGAAGCCCAATGAACCTTAAATCAGAGAAATCATAAATATTCCTCTATATAAATGAAAATAAGTCTCGTTACATATATCCCAAACATACACAGAAACAGCAAATGACTATGGCTTAGGAATAAAAAAAACAGTAAGATAGTAAAATGCAATATTCTGATAAATGTACTGGTTTTCTGTACTAAGCCACTGCTGCCGCTAGGTCGCTTCAGTCGTGTCCAACTCTGTGCGACCCCATAGACAGCAGCCCACCAGGCTCCCCAGTCCCTGGGATTCTCCAGGCAAGAACACTGGAGTGGGTTGCCATTTCCTTCTCCAATGCATGAAAGTGAAAAGTGAAAGTGAAGTCGCTCAGTCGTGTTGGACTCTTAGCGACCCCATGGACTGCAGCCTACCAGGTTCCTCCGTCCATGGGATTTTCCAGGCAAGAGTACTGGAGTGGGGTGCCATTGCCTTCTCTGGTACTAAGCCACTAAATCACTCAAAAATGTAGTGAGAGTAGTAAAACATAAGTGCTCCCAACTAAATTTTTTTAATAGAGGCATTTCTGAGTAAGACATTCTATCATATGAGACACAAAAGAAAAACTTATTCTATGTGCCCCATTGTTTTATTGAAGGAATGCATCTTAAAAGCCTTTCAGTAAATATATATGATTTTCTTACTTATAATTTCTTATAGTTTCTTTAAGCAAATGTTTACTGTGTGCTAGATAGTTTAAGCACTTTATATATAATACAGTTAATCTTGACAACATTCTGGACAGTTATTAACTCCGTATTACTGAAGTGGGATATACAGCATGGATAGGTCAAGTATGATGTCCAGGGCCATGTAAGTAGAGGCCTGGCATTCTAATCCAGGTAGTGTGGCTTTGGAATCTGTCAGTCATATTTTCCTCGTGATTTTGTGAAGAAGCCTAGGGAAAAAAATGTGTTTAGATATAGGAATCTCAGCCCACATACTCACATTAAGGAAGCGGCCCACATTTCCTTCTTTTGTGGCATCCAATAAAAACACATTCCCTTTATTGAACTTCTCTAGAGAATCAGATGAAGCATCCTTGATTTCATTCAGTAACTCTTTACCACAAAAGACCTGCTGGTTTTGACATGCTGGAGATTTTTCCTCTCGGGGTTTTTGTATTTGAATCTCATTCTTGTTATCCAGCGTGACTGCTTGGTGACATGTGTCCCCTGGTGGAGCGTCTTCTCTACACTTGGTTATATCTATCACGTCGGATTCAATCACAGGGTTGTCTTCATAACCTTCAACTTGGTTTGACCTTGAGTCCTCTAATAAACATTTTGGAAGGAATTGTCAGGGAATGTAAATGGCTGAGCAATACTGCTGAGAGTAACAATACTAATTAAGTGCAAGTTGTGTTAATTATTGCTAATCTGTACAATGTATTAAGGTACACAGTACTTCAATTTTACAAATGAAAACTCTGAACTTCTGAAGGCTTAAGGGATTCACTCAACTAACTAGCAATAATAATGAGAAGTGGGGTAAGAAACCCAGAATCTGATTCTGAAGTCCACCTTCTTTCTACTACCTAACAATGCCTTTTTATGAATCTGTATACATGTTGCTTCCTGTTACTATAGTTAAGCTCTACTCCTTACAAACTGACTTCTCTTCAACTTTGTACTCTGCATTTAAGTATGTTCTAAACAGCTGTAACAGAAAGGGTTTAGGGAGCATTTTAGGCCTTTATGATACCAATGAAAGGCTGGGGAGACCCTGATTAAGAGTTACCCACTCTAAGGCCCAGTAGCAATAACTACCACTATGGGTTTTGTATATGTGTTTTTGCTAGATGATCATTCAGTAATCACACTTTTTCAAACAACAGTACTTTAGAAGATGAACTGCTTATTTTTCTTATCCAATAATGCAAATAATTTTCCAAAATATTCAAAAGTATGAATGCATGTCAAGTGGAATAAGTAAAATTATTTATTGTTAAAAAGTCATTTGTGCCTAATTCAGTAGCAGAAAGAAATTACACTTTTCTAAAATTAATGTTTTTGATGTAATCATCACTGTTTCTGGCTGCTTTTTCCTATCATAGGTTACTTGCAGCAATATTAATAGTACATAACTAATTTCGTAGTATCTGCTATATGTACTGTAGTGGTCAATGAAAACAACAAAAGAACCAAGAGCAATAGTACTCAGATGACTTTCATGCATTAAATAATGGTGATATATCAGAATGCTGTCCCAAAATACACATCTTTGACATAAGAACTATTTTGAGCTAAGGGCAATTTGAGTTAATCAGTGATACAGGAAATGCTCCAAGTCCTCTCCCCTCTCTGCCTAAAAACAGGATTTACAAAGGTGTCCCTCTTTCTAGTAATACTAGGAAGGTGGGGAGTTGGGGGTGTATATGCCAAGGAAGCCCAAAGGGAGAAGAGGCCACGGTCAGTCAGTTCTTCACAAAGGGTCATGTCTCAGCAACATCTCTCCACTGAGGGATATACTGAAATGCAAATGAACTAAAGCCCAGTGTTGTCAGGTTTTAATATTAAATTGGGCTTCCCTGTGGCTCAGCTGGTGAAGAATCTGCCTGCAGGGCGGGAGACCTGAGTTTGATCCCTGGGTTGGGAAGATCCTTGGAGAAGGGAAAGGCTACCCACTCCAGTATTCTGGCCTGGAGAATTCCATGGACTGTACAGTCTATACCATGGCAAGACTGGTAACACTGAAAGATGAGCACTCAGGGTAGCAATATTTTCACTTTCTGCTAAGCATCCTCTGGAGCAGCACTGGCTAGAATACTGTAGAATGTCATGTCTTTATGTTTAAAGGAGCCTAAACAAAGAGTCAGGAAATGGCTACACTGGGCAGGGCTTCCAAAGCCAGAGATGGACTGTGAGTTGTCCACACTATTCTCCTGCCCAGCATAAGGTCACGGTTGGCATCTAGACCAGGGGTCAGCAAACTTCTTCTGTAAGGGGCCAAACAGTAAACACTGTGGGCTACACCATCTCTGTTGTGAGTATTCAGCTCTGCTATTACAGTGTTAAAGTAGAGACAATATGTAAATCAAAGAGTGTGACTATCTTCTGATACAATTTATTTAGCAACACTGAAATTATAATATCCTGTAAGTTTCAAGTGTCACAAAGTATTATTTATCTTCTCATCTCTTCTCAGTTATTTTAAAAGGTAAAAATTATCTTAGCTTACAGGCCATACATAAACCAGTGGTGGGCCGGATGTGGCCCACAGATCACGGTTTGTCGACCTCTGATCTAGACATACGGAAAGACTTGTGATGAATGCAGCGTTTTTGTAATGGTGTCTGCAAAAATGAGCTACACGTATTGAGCATGAGAGGCGAAGAGGCAGGCAACCACAGAATGAAACAAAGCCTACTTCTCATTTCCTTGGCTTTAGAGTTCAGATGTAGTTGAGCTGGTTTAAGTTCCCCATTATCTTCTGAGGTGACAGACTCTGAGGAAGTAAATCCCTTAAAAGAAAACAAGGAAGATGTCTTTACTTTCTAGGTTAGGAAAAAGAATTTAAGTTAGCAGTAAGGCCTCTTTCATCAAGTTATCAATCTTCATAGGCTGCAGCAATTAGATTAGTTTTCAAAGACTCAAACCTGATAGCCTGAGGAATCGCTGACACGTCAGAACCCTTTTAGCTATGTTCTACTCCCAGGCACTTTCGTGAGCCACAGCTATGAAAATTATAAGGACTGTCAAGACATTCTTGAAGCATTATAAATTCAGAATGAAATACACATATATCTGTCGGTATCCCTCAATTCTGATACCAGATGATAAATTTGGCTTCCACTATAAGATGTGCAAAGATTAAAAACACTCTTTGGCTAGTTACTTGAAATGAAAGGTTAAAGGAGCTGTCTATCTCCATGAGTTGAGGATACTGCAGTCACTTTATATGGTAATGATAACTTTCAAAAAGGGATATTAGGTTTAGTACAATGCTTGGCACGCAGCACATCTGACCATTATTCTTCTTATCCATGTACTTCAACGGTCAACATGTGTTGAGCACTTAGCTGGGTGTCAAGCATTGTGCTACACTAAGTTTCTGACATTATCTCATTTAACCCTCTTAATTCTGAGATAGATACTATTATTCTAATTTTTCAGAAAAAGAAATGCAGACAGAAGATGTTAACCAGTTAGTTAAGGTGCAGTGTTGGAGGGCAAACTAGGTCTATGTGATCTCCTGGCCCAATCTTCACATGATGATGTGGTATTAAGGAGTTATCTTCTGTATGTTACTAGGCAGAGGGCAAGTATTTGTGTACCACCCACGTTAGTATTTTTCACCAACAAGCCATGAACTACCATTTTGTCTGCCTATTCTGTTTCTTGCATCGTTCTCTAAAGTTACAGTCTCTGACTAGCTGTTCTTCTCAGGACAGACTGAAAGTATATCTTCAGAGGCTATCATGTGAAGTGCTGCTTTCCGGATGATCCTCTCATTAGACTGCTTCTGTTCTTTCTCCTACATCTTACAACCATATCTCCTCAACCTAAATTACTCCATCCTTCTTTCTTATGTAATACTATCACTTTAGCTTCTTCCATGAATTCTTATACTGTATAACTCTCAGTCTCAGTAGAATACACGGTCAGATCATGATCAATGTTCTCCTTCTATATCTAAGTTGGGAACATGCCAATCATTACTTAGGATACAAAGTCATTAAAAAACATAAGTCCTAACACTTTAATAGCACCACATTACAAAATAATAAAAGAAATCCTACACATTATTAAGTAACACAAACAATTTGAATTAAGTAGTAATGTTCTCAGAAGGGCACCATCTATGTTTTGCACTTTTTACCATATTTTTCCCATTGTGTTGAATAATGACCGTCTTGGTTTTAGGACTTCTAATGACTGAATGATATCGAGTTCTTGAAATGCTGTTATATTTCATTCCTCTGAAAAGGAAAACAAAGTTATTCTGTAAATCACTAAAAACGCTATTTACCGTGCCCTGAAATATAGACAGCATCACTGTTATGTAACTATTCATTAGAAATTAATCTAAGCTATAACACCTATGCCTACTCCTCACTAGAATAATCATATTTTAAAGTCATTCTGGAAGTATATTTAAAAAATGAAGAAAATCTAAGAAAACCTTTGTAAATAAAATGGTGATAGAAAATAAAAAGAACTGCCAAAGTCATGACATCCATAAACAATCTGATCAAAGTCAAAGTTTTTAAAGATGAAGTTCCACAGATGGAAACTGAGGAAATACAGTATGTTGGTTAGATTTTAAAATTTAAGTGCCCTAGATTTCTCAGTGTGAAACATACAACTGGGAAGCAAATTGATATATAAGAGATATAGAAGTTGGAGTGGAAAGTAAGAAATAAGAAGAACAACTACTCTTAATTGGTATGAAACAGTATAGATCAATCTTGACTGGGTTCCTATGATCTCACTCACATAATAGGCTCTTTGGTATTATTATGGAGCTTAGGCGGATACTCCTGAGTCTCCATATTTCTAGGACGTGCTTCCAGTTCTATTGGGATAACTTCAACCTCACAATCTGCAACTTCTATTTTCCTCTTTTTGGAAAACATATTTTTCATAATATTCTCTTCTTTTCCATTTTCATCAACAGCATCAGGTTTCTCAGTGTCAGATCTGCTTAGTAATCTTCCTAAAAGAAAAAGTAAAAGAGCTAAATATGACAAAAAGTAATACAGTTACTAAGCAACAAAAGGGCATCTCTTCTGCTCTATTAGAACCGTGTATGGTGCACCTCATTTCTAGAATGAAGATAAACATTAGTCCATCCCAGAAAACTACTGTGAGAAATAATAAAAATGAAAGACCAAGAAGAGATTTCGTATCTTCCAGTACATGAAAAAACATAGGAACAAGTATTTGTCTGAAGTGGAATAACACAGAAGACAAGAGATTTGGCTACAATAATATAAAACAAAAATACAGGTCAGAAAGCACTCTAGAAAATTAGAGGTGAACTCTAGTCTTATAATTATAGCTTTTGTGTCTAGTTATGAATGCTTTATCATTTAAAAACTTTATTTATAAAGTGATATATTTAAATCTGTGGTGATATGTGCCTGTTCTTATCTTAAGCCTTAATGTAATCAAAATGTTAGTCTTAAGTTTATGCATTTTCTTTCAAGGAACTTCAAATTACAGTTAACAAGTCAAAATTTACAGCTAGATTAGAGAGATACCCTTAGGTGCATTTTCTAGCAATGCAGATAAAATCAGTAAATGATACTTCCCGGACACCATCTGGCATTTTATGGTAATGAAACTTTTATCAAAGAGTTATTTTGAGAAATATGAGAGACAAATGTCCAGGCAAGTTGTGCAGTATTTGTGTCTGTAACTGGGATGTGGCAGGGATCCAGCTGTGACTGTTCTGAACTCTGAGGATTCTTGCCCTCACTAAAGGGAACCTGGAATTCCAGATGAGGAGGAATGCTCTGGCCCCTGCTGCCTGGTACATTTCCTTCAGACTGCCTTGAGAGTGACATTTCACCAACTGTTCTCACTTTGTGTTACACACAGAAAGTGAGGACTTTTGCCTGACACTCTGGGATAAAAGGAAGAGACTACTAGAGATGGACCTGTCTGGCCTGTGGGCTATGGCCTGCAAGAATCAGTAATTTGCACAACTGTAACACACAGTGGGGAGGCTTTGCTCAGAACATGGGCAACTCTCTATAAAATCCCTGAAATGGAGTGAACTGCCTTGACTGACTTGGAGAAGGCAATGGCAACCCACTCCAATACTCTTGCTTGGAAAATCCCAGGGACAGAGGAGCATGGTGGGCTGCCATCTATGGGATCGCACAAAGTGGGACACAACTGAAGCGACTTGGTAGCAGCAGCAGCCTTGACTGAATCATCACCTAAAGGTATTCATTATAACATTAACTTGTTAAATTCTAATAGCTCAAGATGTTGACAAAGACAGTCTCTGACCAATAATCTTTACCTTAGTAAATCAGTCATTTTTCTATGTAAAAGTTTTCTTACTTTACCCCGAAGCATCTGTAGCCACAGAGACTAAAAAACACATTTCATGCAGTAACCCAAGTTTTATCCTTTATCCTTTCTCTTCTGGAACATCTGGTACCTCCTAAGGCATGTCATCCCTTCAGGGCTCGATTTCCCAGTCACTTGCCTTCCTCTGATAGTCCTCCTACATTGTCGCTCTTGTCCTTGCTATAATATCTTGGTGGCCCTGACTAGTAAATGGAGATTCAGAAACGCAGATCTTACCACAGCCTAATGTGAAAGTAAACCTTTGCTTTACCTGAATAAATGCAAACAAACGTCCCTCTGTCAATGTCATCTAGACAGCGCACTCCCCATCCCTTCTTCTCAGTTTTGAACACTTGCAGCCTCACTTGAGGTCCGTGCTGGACAACTCGGTTTTGACATATTCGTCGATCACACTTGCATAACAGGCTGCATTCATAAATGCTTATCAATAAAATATACAAGAGAAAATCAATTAGACAAATTAAAAGCAAAAGCACTTGCTATTGCTACCTCGCTAATAATCACTGAGGGAAAGAGACTAAATGTGAAGGCTCCCAGGTCTAGACTGCCTAGTTCCCATCACAGCTCCAGCACTCACTAGCTGCATGCCCATGGATTTAATCTCTTTGTGCTTCAATTTTCCATTTTAAAATATGGGGATTATATGGCATAGGGTGGTTTTGTGAAGATTAAATGAATTGGGTAAGTCAGACAGAGAAAGACAAATATCACATGATATTGTTTATATGTGTAATCTAAGAAAATGGTATAAATGAACTTATTCATGAAGTAGAAATGGAGTCAGAGATGTAGAAAACAAGCTTAAGGTTACCAAAGGGGAAAGTTGCAGGCGGGGAGGATAAATCAGAGATCAGTGGTGACATATACACACTACTATATATAAAACAGACAACTAATAAGGACTTACTGTATAGCACAGGAACTCTACTCGGTTCTCTATGATGACCTATATGGGAACAGAATCTAAAAGCAAGTGGATAGATGTATAACTGAATCACATTGCTATATAGCTGCAACTAACACAACATGGAAATCAACTACATTTCAATAAAATTTAAGTCTATTTACAAGGTGCTTGAGACAATGCGTGGCACACAATAAGGGTTAGCTCTTTTAAAATGTCTCCCAATGTCTAAGAAGGGAAAGTCTAGGAAGAATACTTTTCTGTTTGTCTTTTAGCAATAACAACCTTGAAAAGAAGAAAATTCCCAATTCTCAGATGACCTCTGCACAGTATATGTCTTAATGGGGAAACGTCTACCCAAAGTAAGCTAACCCAACAGGGCTAAGAGTCAGAGGCAAAGCAGATGAGTGTCAAGTACAGTCTGCACGTTACATGTGTGTACTCTGACTTCCATTTCCAAAAATGATATACAGGCTTTAAAAAAAATTCTTTAATTTAGATTTTTGGTATAAGAAATTAATTCCAACTGAACTATTTAAAATCCTAAAAGATAATGCTGTTAAAGTGCTGCACTCAATATGTCAGCAAATTTGGAAACTTGCCAGTGCCACACGACTAGAAAAGGTCCGCTTTCATTCCAATCCCAAAGAAGGCCAATACCAAAGAATGTTCAAACTACTGTACAAATGTGCTCGTTTCACATGCTAGTAAGGTAATGCTCAAAATCCTTCAAGTCAGGCTTCAGCAGTATAGGAACCAAGAACTTTCAGATGTACAAGCTGGATTTAGAAAAGGCAGAGGAACCAGAGATCAAATTGCCAACATCTGTTGTTGGAAAGCAAGAGAATTCCAGAAAAAACATCTACTTTTGCTTCACTGACGGTACCAAAGCCTTTGACTGTGTGGATCACAACAAACTGTGGAAAATTCTTAAAGAGATGCAAATACCAGACAACCTTACCTGTCTCCTGAGAAACCTGTATGCAGATCAAGAAGCAACAGAACCAGATATGGAAAAATGGACTGGTTTCCAATTGGGAAAGGAGTACATCAAGGCTGTATATTTTCACCCTGCTTATTTAACTTATATGCAAAGTATATCATGAGAAGTGTCAGGCTGGATGAGTCAACAGCAGGAATTAAGAATGCCAGGAGAAATACCAACAACCTCACATATGCAGATGATACAACTTTAAAAGCAGAAAGCAAAGAGGAATTAAAGAGCCTCCTGATGAGGGTGAAAGAAGAGAGTGAAAAAGCTGTCTTGAAACTCAAAACCCAACAGAGATCATGGCATCTGGTCCCATCACTTCATGACAAATGGATGGGGAAAAAGTGGGAACACTGACAGACTTTATTTTCTTGGGCTCCAAAACCACTGTGGATGGTGACTGCAGTCATGGAATTAAAAGATACTTTCTCCTTCAAAGGAAAGCTGTGAAAAACCTAGACAGTGTATCAAAAAGCAAAGACATTACTCTGCCAACAAAGTCTATATAGCCAAAGCTATGGTTTTTCCAGTAGTCATGAATGGATGTAAGAGGTGGACCATAAAGAAGGCTGAGGGCCAAAGAATTGATGCTTGAAGAATTGATGCCTTTGAATTATGGTGTTGGAGAAGACTTGAGAGCCCTTCGGACTGCAAGGAGATCAAACCAGTCAAATCCTAAAGGAAATCAACCCTCAATATTCAATGGAAGGACTGATGCTGAAGCTGAAGCTCTAATACTTTGGCCACCTAATGCGAAGAGCCAACTCAGTGGAAAAGACTCTGATGCTGAGAAAGACTGAAAGCAAAAGGAGAAGGGGGCAGCAGAGGTTGAGATGGTTAGATGGCATCAC
>SJYW01053068.1:51306-62319 GCA_006410735.1 Raphicerus campestris
CGGCACCCAGGCCTGGCACACCTGCCAGGTCATGTCCGGTGGGGGACAGGTCCGGGCTGATGGGTGCCAGCTGTGGAGGCCCCAACCTCGGGCCCTGGGCAGGAGACAGAGATGGAGCTGTGGGCAGAGGGCTGCGGGGGCAGGGGCCTTGTGGGGGGGTGGGCAGGCACTGGGCACAGGCCTGGGCATCCCCCTCACCAGCCATTGCCTGGTCTGGGCCCCAAGCTGGCCCTCCCAGCTCATCCCCCCCGACAGTATGCATGCAGCCCACCCGCTGGGGAGGCCCTCAGCTGGAAGGCTGCTCCTGAGGGCACCCTAGCTTCTGGGGGCCCACCCGACACGTGAGCCCAACACCCTGCCTTGCTCCTGTAGCCTGCCAGGGATTGAACCTGGGTCTCCTACACTGAGGGCAGACTCTTTACCGTCTGAGCCCCCAGGGAATCCTCCGAGAATTTCCCATGATAGTACAGTGGGGGGCTAGGGGGTGCTCGGGGAGCCCTGGGCTGGACCCAGAACACCGGTGTGGGCCCCGGCCTGGCTGGGGTTCACTGAGGAGGAGGAGAAGGGGAACCAGCCCCTCCAACAAGGGGGCCAGCGTGGGGGCCCAGGGCTCTAGCCGAGCTGGGCACTCCTGGGTGTGGAGCGGGGCAGNTCGGGGAGCCCTGGGCTGGACCCAGAACACCGGTGTGGGCCCCGGCCTGGCTGGGGTTCACTGAGGAGGAGGAGAAGGGGAACCAGCCCCTCCAACAAGGGGGCCAGCGTGGGGGCCCAGGGCTCTAGCCGAGCTGGGCACTCCTGGGTGTGGAGCGGGGCAGGGGTCCCTCACTCAGGTGGCTGTCACGGGGCGATCACGGGCGCAGAGTCCCTGAGGCTGACTGCGACCACTGATGAGGCAGGTCAGCGCCTGTGACCTGGAAAATATTTGCCCACGGGACGAGGACTGACTGAGGCCGGCGCGCTCCGGGCTGGGGGCTGTGCCGTCACGGGAGCTGCCTCCTGATTAGAGGGTTTTGCGGGCTCATTTCCCGGGCTGTTTTCTTAGGCCCCCCATGTGTGCTCTCCCGTGGGCACCGTTCTCCAGGCCATTAGTTTAATGGGCCCCTGCTTGCCCTCCCCGGGCGGCCCCGCCTGGGGGACGCTGCCATGACCTCCAACTGCCCCAGTCCCACGGGGCTCCTCGGGNTAAATATTTGTCCACGGGACGAGGACGGACTGAGGCCGGCGCGCTCCGGGCTGGGGGCTGTGCCGCCACGGGAGCTGCCTCCTGATTAGAGGGTTTTGCGGGCTCATTTCCCGGGCTGTTTTCTTAGGCCCCCATGTGTGCTCTCCCGTGGGCACCGTTTGCCAGGCCATTAGTTTAATGGGCCCCTGCCTGCCCTCCCCGGGCGGCCCCGCCTGGGGGACGCTGCCATGACCTCCAACTGCCCCAGTCCCACGGGGCTCCTCGGGAGGAGGCGGGGCAAGTGGGCACCCAGGACCGGGCAGGGGTTGGGGTCCCTCCCACCCTGATGGCCGCACACGGGCACGAGGGAACTCCGCTATGATTTGGGGCCTCTAGGAGCCTGGGGTCACCTGGGCAGGACTAGGGGGTGCAGGCTCCCAGGGGGCCAGTTTTCAACACCACTGTAGCTGCCAGGCTGAGCCCCACTGTGGCAGCGCCAGCCTGGGCCAGTTTGCTGAGGGTCCTCCCCCTCCCTGGGTCTCAGGGTGGACCCCCGGCCAGCCCCTCCCTGGGAGCCCCCCGCCCCGTGGGCAGAGGGTGGTTTGCTCACTTACAGGCCGAGAGGGAAGGCATCCGCAGCCTGTGGTCCCACTGGGGTCCTGGGAAGCCGTGGGAGCCGGCTCCAAGTGTCCCGGGCAGAGGCCCCCTCTGGGCTCCAGGAGGCCCCGGGACCACCCATCTCCCAGCTGGGCCTGGCGGTGCCTCTGAGAGTCCCGGGGGAGATGCAGGCGCCTCGTCACCACGGAGCTGCTTCCATCAGACATGCAGGCTCTCTAGGCCGCTCGGGGTGCCCAGGGCGAGAACGGATCTGCAGGCCAGGAGGGCGGGGGCAGCTAGGGAGGGGTCTCACACGGACCCCCCAACCCCCAATGAAGTACCTCACTCAGGACAGGCTCATCCCGTGAGGGAGACAGACATGGGAACAGGCCCTACCAGCCTGGCACGCGAGCCCAGAGGTGGGGACACAGCACACGCAGAAAAACAGCCCCCCCGTGCCCCCCACTGAGGCACCGCATGAAGGCAGGGGGTGGGGGGCAGTCATGAAACACAGTCCTGTGTCCAGGTGTGTGTCCAGGTCCACACACACACACACACGCACGGCCTGCGGAGGTCACCCCTGCAGCCTCAAGCCCTCCTGCCAGGGAGATGCCCCAGCCCCTGGGGCCCCGCACCCGTGCGCCCTACCCTGGCCTCCGTCTGCACATCCCTCCCATCTCCCGTGGCAGGGGCGGGGGCCAGGCTGGCCCTGCAGGGGCTGAGGCAGGCAGGGGACGGGCCCCTCGGGGATGCCAGCCCCTCAGAACCCCTCTCTGGGGCCTGGAGCTCAGCCTGCCCCAGACTGGGTGCCCACTGCCTGCGGCCCTCCTGCCCCGACGGCTCAAGGAACCGGCTCGTTCTCAAGCCTGTGGGCCTGTGTCAAGGGCGTTCTGCCGCTGCAGGCTTTGGGAAGGTGCAGACCTGCCCCACCTCAGACTCCTGTGGCGGGCAGCGAGCCCCAGGCCTGAGAAGTACTGCAGCAGAAACCCCACACCCTCGCCAGGGCCAGTGCCCCCCACACTGGCTGTGAGCAGAGCTTTGGGTGGGGGAGGGGTGACACGGGCTGGGCTCTGCCTCCAGAGCCCGGGGCCGCTGTGACCTCAGCCAAGCGAAGTGGGGGGACACGGGGCTGGCACGGCCAGACAGACCACCCAGGACCTAGCTGTCCCAGGACTTGGAGTCTGAGTGCCAAAGCCGGGACTGCACCCAGGAAAGCACGGGGACTGGCTGCCCCCCAAGCACCTCCGCCCCCACCCCGTCCCAGGTGGCCTCAGCCGCGGGGACACGACTCTAGACGCCCGAGGGTGCTGGAGGTTCAGGCCCGGCCCAGCCCCCCGCACCTGGCCCCTTGCGACTCTGGACGCCCGAGGGTGCTGGAGGTTCAGGCCTGCCCCAGCTAACCCCCCGCGCCCGGTCCTTGCAGAAGCCCGCGTGAACTGCTCCGCGCACCCGCTGCTGCTGGAAGGCTCGCCCTCCTGCCCCAACCTCTATGCCAACTGGGTGGTCATCCTCCTGCTGGTCGCCTTCCTGCTGGTCACCAACGTGCTGCTCATGAACCTGCTCATCGCCATGTTCAGGTGGCGGCCCTGCTGCCTGGCTCGGTCCACTCTGGGGGGGCCCTTGGTTCTGGTCTCCCCGGCCCAGACCTGTCCAGCCCTCCAGACCGCAGGGGACAGTCGTCTCTCTGCCCTCAGGAGTGGCTTGGATAAGGGGTGTCACTCCAGAGCTGGGGCTCCCCTCTGGAGGTCTCGCCTTTGGCGCTCAGGGCACCGAGGCGGTGGTGCAGGCCCAGCAGGCGTGTGCGGGCAGGTGCCTGGGTCTGCCAGGCTGCAACAGAGGGGCGGAGGGGGGCCCCGGGGGCGGGGCAGGGAGCAGGGCCGTGTGCCCACACCGCCCACCCCCGGCTGTCCACAGCTACACGTTCCAGGTGGTGCAGGGCAACGCGGACACCTTCTGGAAGTTCCAGCGCTTCCACCTCATCGTGGAGTACCATGAGCGCCCCGCGCTGGCGCCCCCGTTCATTCTCTTCAGCCACCTGAGCCTGGCGCTCAAGAGGCTCCTGCAGAAGGGGACCCCACAGAAGCGGGCACGCCTGGGTGAGGTTCCTGCCAGAACCGCGTACACGGAGGGGCCCTGGGCGGGGCCGGGGGCAGCGGGCTCCAGCCCCCTCTGCGGCAGCCCTGAGGGCCTGCCCACCGTGGGGCCTCCAGGCCTGGGTCCTGCCCTGAGGCTGCCCGGCTCCCCAGAGAGGGACCTGCCAGAGCCGCTGGACCAGAAGGTGGTCACCTGGGAGGCAGTGCAGAAGGAAAGCTTCCTGAGCGAGCTGGAGAAGCGCCAGAAGGAGAGCCCGGAGGGGCTGCTGCGGAAGGCAGCGCACAGGTGCGGGGGTGCCAGGCCCACAGAGCTGCCCACGGGGCCAGCGACCTCCCTGCGGGGCCTCGAGGGCTCCAGGCCCACAGAGCCGCCCACGGGGCCAGCGCCCTCCCCACAGGGCCAGGAGGTGCTGGGGGCGCTGGTGGAGGGCCAGCTCAGGGCGGCTGGGAGATCCCTGGCGGTGGCAGGCTGCCTTAAGGCTGGCGTGGCCCCTCACGTCACTGGGTCTGGGCTGGGTAGGAACGTGGCCTGGCTCTAACGAGCAGCTTCTCACCCTGGACTGGGCTCTGCTGGGCCAGGCCTGCCCTACCCTTGGGGGCTGGTGCCAGCGCTCACGGGGTTCCTCCTGCTCTGGGGTGAACCTCACACCCACATGCCTGGTCCTGCCTGTGGGTGGGGACAGCCCTGACCCCCCCCCCCACGCCCAAAGGGCTGGAGCACCCTGAACTCAGGCCCCCACAGAGGCTCAGTGACCCCCAAACGCACCCGAAGGGCCTAAGCATCAGGGCAGGGTGATGGGAGGGGCCCCGGTATGGGGCACTGGCCTTCAGCAGCCTGCTGCCTGCCCGCTCCCGCCACAGGGTGGACGTTGTGGCCAAGTGCCTCGAGGGCCTGCGGGAACAGGAGAGGCGCGTCAGGCATCTGGAGGCTCAGGTGGGCGGGTGGACCAGGGCACCCTCCCTGGGCAGGGCCTGGCAGGTGGGCGTGCAGTCAGGGGAGGGGCAGGGTGGAGAGGGCCTGGGGCTTCGGAACTTGTGCCCGCCCCTCCGGGAGGAGACCCTGCTGCTCCCTGGGGGTGCTGCACTGAAGACCCCTCCCCATCCACTCCTCACACACACACTGGAGCCTCTTCCTCCCTCTCCTCGAGTGACAGCCACCAGAGCAGGGTTGGGGGCAGCTGGCTGGCAGGGCGGGGGGGTGGCCGCGGGCTCGGCCCCGGAGCCCACAGCCTTCCCTCTTTCAGGTCGGCTACTGTGTGGCGCTCCTCTCCTCCATGGCTGAGTTACTGGCCCGCGGCAGCGCCTACTGGAGTGAGTGTGACGGCCCCCGTGCCCTGGGCACTCGGGGGCTGGTGGGCATGGGCAACCCCTGCCAGCCTGCAGGCCTGGGGGCTGTGTCCTCTGCCTCACCTCAGGCCTCCGCTTTCCACCTGCCCTGGGAGAAGACAGGCCCAGGTCTTGGAGAGTCCTTGGCTGGCCATGGTCTTCAGGGCGGGTGCGGCCCTCTGTGGGAACCCACCGAGTCAACTGGGGCGTGGTTCATGGGCCCCACTGGCTGCTCCCCCTGCCCACCCTGCCCAGGGCCAGCTCTCTCCAGGGCTGCCCCACTGGGTGCCCAGCAGCTGTAAAGGGGTCTTCCTTCCCCCCAGACTCTCGGAACTCCAGCACCGGGAACCCACCGGCCTCTGCTGACCACGGAGGAGCCCTGGGTAGCAGGGAGTGCCCAGAGGCTGGCCAACCGCCCTCCAACCCCTGAGCCACTTGGACATGAGCGCAGGGAGCCCTGCACTCCCAGGGTCCCAGGCCTGGAGGGCATGGCCCTCGGCTGGTCACCCTGGGCCTCGTGGAGGTGCCGGCACACCCCACCACCAGTCAAGCCCCCCGGGGGGAATGCACCTCCCCAGGCCTGGGAGTGCAGCGGCGTGTGTCACGGGGCCCTCGAGCCCCATCCAGAGCCAACCAGCTGGGGCCAGAAGAGCAGGCCTTGCCGGGTGTCCTGTGGGAGGCCTCCCTCTAGGGGGGCAGCTGCCTTGGGGTCCACGCCCAACCTGTGTCACCCACCAAGAGACGTCTTTTTCTGAAATGCTTGGAGTAAGGATCTCTGTCTTCAAGACCCAGGCTGAGTGTCCAGTGTCAGCTGCTGCCCCATGCCCGGCAGCGCGCACGGCGAGTGCAGGGCCATCCCGTCTGGGCAGTGGCGGCAGATCACCACCCCTAGAGGACCCAGCGCCACCCCCGAAAATGCTTCACGGTCAACGGGGACGGGAAAGCACCCCCACACCTGGGGCTGCAGTCCCAAGGCAGAGGGGACCCCAGGAACCGTGTGTTTAGTGAAGCACGTGACAAGGGACGGTGTCTAGGCCCCTCTGGGAACCCCACACAAGGCGAGTGGGCAGCCAGGCTGGTCTCCTCTTCCCTTGGGGACCCGCAGCCCCGGGGCAGGGGACACTGCGGCAGGGCCAGGCTGGGGTTTGGCAGCAGTCACCGGAGCTGCCCTGGCTCCCGTCTGCCTCCGGGCGCCTCTAGGAACCGGCTCAGCGCCCGGCACAGCAGTCAGCAGTCCTGGCGACACCGGTCATCCCCACACACGTGGATCAGCACAGCGTGCAGGGCCACCGGCGGCCGCTCCCCGGCCACGCTCACACTCGCTCTCCCCAGATCCACAGCAGCCCCCGTCCCCAGCCCTCACGCCAGCAGCTGGGAGTCCTCCCTGGGACGGGCTGGGGTCTCAGCCTCTTGCTCGGGAAGATGTGTATAAGAGACAGCTGCCCGCTCCCGCCACAGGGTGGACGTTGTGGCCAAGTGCCTCGAGGGCCTGCGGGAACAGGAGAGGCGCGTCAGGCATCTGGAGGCTCAGGTGGGCGGGCGGACCAGGGCACCCTCCCTGGGCAGGGCCTGGCAGGTGGGCGTGCAGTCAGGGGAGGGGCAGGGTGGAGAGGGCCTGGGGCTTCGGAACTTGTGCCCGCCCCTCCGGGAGGAGACCCTGCTGCTCCCTGGGGGTGCTGCACTGAAGACCCCTCCCCATCCACTCCTCACACACACACTGGAGCCTCTTCCTCCCTCTCCTCGAGTGACAGCCACCAGAGCAGGGTTGGGGGCAGCTGGCTGGCAGGGCGGGGGGGTGGCCGCGGGCTCGGCCCCAGAGCCCACAGCCTTCCCTCTTTCAGGTCGGCTACTGTGTGGCGCTCCTCTCCTCCATGGCTGAGTTACTGGCCCGCGGCAGCGCCTACTGGAGTGAGTGTGACGGCCCCCGTGCCCTGGGCACTCGGGGGCTGGTGGGCATGGGCAACCCCTGCCAGCCTGCAGGCCTGGGGGCTGTGTCCTCTGCCTCACCTCAGGCCTCCGCTTTCCACCTGCCCTGGGAGAAGACAGGCCCAGGTCTTGGAGAGTCCTTGGCTGGCCATGGTCTTCAGGGCGGGTGCGGCCCTCTGTGGGAAC
This sequence comes from Raphicerus campestris, assembly GCA_006410735.1. Classification (NCBI taxonomy): domain Eukaryota; kingdom Metazoa; phylum Chordata; class Mammalia; order Artiodactyla; family Bovidae; genus Raphicerus; species Raphicerus campestris. The sequence continues at coordinate 58,597 of SJYW01053068.1, forward strand.
CCACCGAGTCAACTGGGGCGTGGTTCATGGGCCCCACTGGCTGCTCCCCCTGCCCACCCTGCCCAGGGCCAGCTCTCTCCAGGGCTGCCCCACTGGGTGCCCAGCAGCTGTAAAGGGGTCTTCCTTCCCCCCAGACTCTCGGAACTCCAGCACCGGGAACCCACCGGCCTCTGCTGACCACGGAGGAGCCCTGGGTAGCAGGGAGTGCCCAGAGGCTGGCCAACCGCCCTCCAACCCCTGAGCCACTTGGACATGAGCGCAGGGAGCCCTGCACTCCCAGGGTCCCAGGCCTGGAGGGCATGGCCCTCGGCTGGTCACCCTGGGCCTCGTGGAGGTGCCGGCACACCCCACCACCAGTCAAGCCCCCCGGGGGGAATGCACCTCCCCAGGCCTGGGAGTGCAGCGGCGTGTGTCACGGGGCCCTCGAGCCCCATCCAGAGCCAACCAGCTGGGGCCAGAAGAGCAGGCCTTGCCGGGTGTCCTGTGGGAGGCCTCCCTCTAGGGGGGCAGCTGCCTTGGGGTCCACGCCCAACCTGTGTCACCCACCAAGAGACGTCTTTTTCTGAAATGCTTGGAGTTAGGATCTCTGTCTTCAAGACCCAGGCTGAGTGTCCAGTGTCAGCTGCTGCCCCATGCCCGGCAGCGCGCACGGCGAGTGCAGGGCCATCCCGTCTGGGCAGTGGCGGCAGATCACCACCCCTAGAGGACCCAGCGCCACCCCCGAAAATGCTTCACGGTCAACGGGGACGGGAAAGCACCCCCACACCTGGGGCTGCAGTCCCAAGGCAGAGGGGACCCCAGGAACCGTGTGTTTAGTGAAGCACGTGACAAGGGACGGTGTCTAGGCCCCTCTGGGAACCCCACACAAGGCGAGTGGGCAGCCAGGCTGGTCTCCTCTTCCCTTGGGGACCCGCAGCCCCGGGGCAGGGGACACTGCGGCAGGGCCAGGCTGGGGTTTGGCAGCAGTCACCGGAGCTGCCCTGGCTCCCGTCTGCCTCCGGGCGCCTCTAGGAACCGGCTCAGCGCCCGGCACAGCAGTCAGCAGTCCTGGCGACACCGGTCATCCCCACACACGTGGATCAGCACAGCGTGCAGGGCCACCGGCGGCCGCTCCCCGGCCACGCTCACACTCGCTCTCCCCAGATCCACAGCAGCCCCCGTCCCCAGCCCTCACGCCAGCAGCTGGGAGTCCTCCCTGGGACGGGCTGGGGTCTCAGCCTCTTGCTCGGGACCAAGGAGGGACTCGCCTCAGTCGAATAGAAAGACCTCCTCCTGACGAGCGCGGGACACTGGGGGCTGGAGGGCGGAGGGCCCCGGCTGCGGTCGCCGGGGGAGAAGTGGTCCACACAGACACAGAGAGCCAGAGGAACACGCGGAGCCTTTACTGTCTCCCGGGCAGAGAATGGGTTGGGCCTCCATCGCCCCCAGCCCACACCCTGGCGAGGTCTCCGTTCCCTGGTGGCACCTACAGGCATCCGGCGGGCCAGTTTGCTGCCCTGGAGCCCTGAGCCCGCTCCAGCCCTGAAGCCGCCCCGGGGGCAGTGGTGGCCAGCCTTCCAGCACAGCCAGGTCAGGGAAGCGGCTGGGCGCTCTCCCAGCTCACACCTCCGCACCTGGGGCCTCGGGGCTGCCACCCTTGCTCCGGAAGTGGTCCCTGCTCCGCTTCTTGCTGCCATGGAAACCCACTGTCTCCACCAGCGGGGGGCTGCACCCGGGGCCGTCGTGGGCCATGCCCAGAGGCAAACCCACCTCCTGCAGGCCCCCTCGGGGTCCGCTCCACTCCTCGGCTTCGGGGCTCCCGGGCCTGGCCAGGTGGGCCAGCTCCACAGGGCTCTCGCCCCCCGCCGCCCCTGGAACCCCAGGGTCACCCCTGCCCGGCCCCCCCGCCTTCCTGGGTACCCTCCTCCTGTCGGGCCGAGCCTCGCTGGCTCGGGCGGGTTTGGTGAAGACAAGCCGGCCCTCCCCGCAGCTGGAGGGGTCCTGGTTGAAGGAAGGCGTGTAGCTGCCAGGGGCGGCCAGGTTCTGCGTGCCCAGGAAGGCCTGGGCGGCGGCCCGGTTACTCTGCTCGCTGGCCTCGGCCACGTCTTCCAGGCTGTACCTGGTCCAGCGCTCAGGGTGGGTCACGTAGTCAGGGACAGGGGGCGCCCTTGGGGCAGCAGGGCTCCCAGTGGCCCTACCTGGGCCCCCCGCTGCAGGCTGGCTGGAGGGTGTCAGCAGCTGCCGGAAGCTCCCCCCGTCACCCGAGCTGGCTGGAGCCACAGCGGGCACGGCCCGCCTGGCGGCCCCCTCCAGCCCATCAAAGATGCTGTGGCTGCGCTGGGAGAAGGTGGAGCTCGTGCCTCTCAGGTGGAAGGGCTGCACCGCTTCTGTAGGGAGGCCTCTGGGGGGCGAGGGGGGCTCATCGGGGCCTGAATCCCCAGAAGCCTCCCCAGGCAGCCCCCCTGGGGACAGGGCATCCACCCCAGCACCATCAGGCAGACTAAGGTCGGAGTCCGAGTCGCTGAGGGAGACAGTGTCGGGAGGCAGGGCATCGACCTCCGAGTCGAGGAAGTGTTGGCTGTCCCCTGCCTCTGCCATGTGTCCCCAGACCACGCCACACCTGCACCAAAACAGCCCCGGGAGACACAAGCTCAGAGCCACCACCCCGGGCAGGATCAGCAGGAAGAGCAGTGTCCCAGGAGGAAGGGCCAGCCCCCACCCACTGCTCCGACCAAAACCCCTCCTCTTACCTCCCTGTCTGATGGGCGCCTGCTGGACGCTGGAGGGCAGGTGGGTCGAATGCTGACGAAGGTCCTTGGTGGCAAAGGCCCCCTGGCACAGCTCTGCTCAGCAGCTCGGTGACTGGCTAAGGGCAGGGATGGACAGCCAGCCATCAGACCAGATGGCAGACAAATGGAAGTGGTGCCAACACCCCCGGAGTGGGCCTGGGTTTACAAAGCCCCCAAAACAGCCAGGCCCCGGAGCTGGTCCTTTTGACTTGTCACCTCCCTGAGGCCTCGCAAGGCAGGCCTGACTAGAGCCACTAGGGGACCGCACGGGGCAGTCTGGTAGAGAGCAGCCAGCAAGGGGTAACAACCCAGGGTCACCAGCAATCCTTGCGCTCCCTCTGTCGGCCACGAGGGGTAGTGGCAGGCAGTACCTTAGTCGCTCAGTCGAGTCTGACTCTTTGCGGCCTTTTGGATGGTAGCCTGCCAGGATCCTCTGTCCGAAGAAGGCAATGGCACCTCACTCCAGTACTCTTGCCTGGAAAATCTCATAGACAGAGGAGCCTGGTGGGCTGTCGTCTATGGGGTTGCACAGAGTCTGACACAACTGAAGCGACTTAGCAGCAGCAGTAGCAGCAGCAGGCTCCTCTGTCAACAGGATTTTCCAGGCAAGAATACTGGAGTGGGCTGCCATTTCCTTCTCCAATAAATAAGGAATGAATGAATGACACATATAACATATAATTTTGTACTAAAGCAGGCATCCTCCTCCTCACACTGGCTAGCAGCTGCAGGTGTGAAACATTAAAAAAAAAAAAAAAAAGGATACCAATGAACTTATTTACAAAATATACCCAGAAACATAGAAAACAAACTTATGGTTTCCAATAGGAAAGGAAGAAATAAATTTGGAGTTTGGGATTAACATATGCCTAGAGGTTAAAGCATCTGCCTCCAATGCGGGAGACCCGGGTTCGATCCCTGGGTCGGGAAGATCCCCTGGAGAAGGAAATGGCAA
>SJYW01053068.1:83121-97776 GCA_006410735.1 Raphicerus campestris
ACCCCAGGGGGGTCAGGGGCAGGCAGTCAGTTCCCGGAGACTGTGGGAGGGGGCGGGCGGCGGTCAGTGCCCGGAGACCCCGGTGTTGGGGTGGGGTCCCTAAGCAGAGCCAGTCCGCCCCACTCACCATGATCACAGCGACCACGATGGCTGCGATTCCGATGAGGTACAGCTTCCCCGAGAAGAGCTCGTCAATCTTCCCGTGGCAGTCCTCCTGCAGGGGCGGCCAGAGGGCAGTCAGAGGCGCCCGTCCTCTGACCCCAGGAGGCAGCAGCCCGGGGCCCCATGAAGGGGCACAGCCCTGCCCCCAGGGCCCCCCAAAAGAGGTGTGAACGGGACAGGGCTGGCCTGGGAGGCCAGGGCACCCTCCACGCGGGGCTCGGCAGAGACCACGGCCCCCAGGCAGAGCAGCCCCAACTCCAGCCACCCCATGGCCCAGCATGACCGTGGCCCAAGGGAGCCCGGGAGTGTTGGCCACCACCCAGGACCCACCAAGAAGCGGCAGCCGAACGGAATGACCACGCACCTTGAACAAATTAGTGATGACGTTGCCGCCAGAGGGACACAGGCTGTTCTTGAGCACAGAGGTGGTCAGTGTCGTCAGCGTGTTGGAGCCACAGCAGTTAAGCTGCAGGGATGGAGGGCACCCGCCGTCAGCCCTGGGCACGTGCCCCAGGGGCCGCAGAGACCCAGAAGCCACCCTGGCCAGGGAGCTTGGAGCAGTCTCCTCCCGGGGAGAACCATGCCTCAGCATGAGGGGCCCACTCCTCCTCACCCTTCCACTCAGCTGCCCGGAGCTGGGGGCTGGGGGCAGTCCCCTCCCAGGGGAGAACCACGCCAAGGGGCCCACTCCTCCTCATCCTTCCACTCAGCTACACTGGCCCACCTAGTTCCCACCAGGGACCCCCCAGAACACCCCAGGTCCCCAAGAGTGGGGCTGCCTGGCCCCGGGGGCCCTCCCACCCCTGGGTCCGGCCCGGCCCTCTCCCTTGGTGCCCCAGCCCCCGGCCTGCTCCCTTGGCGCCCAGCCCCGCCGCACCGTCTCGTGGAAGGTCTTCACCACAGCCTTGGCATTGTTGGCATCGTCGTCCACTATGGCCTGCTGCAAGGCCTGGTCATAGAACTGCTTCACGTCCTTGGCGATCTGGGGAAGGAGGTGCTTACAGCGCAGGGGGACTGTCCCCCGCCAGACGTGCTTTCACCTGGCTCATTTGGACAGTCAGAATGGACCCACCCGCCCAGAGCTGGGAGGGGGCTCTGCCTTTCACTCGGCCACCACGCCCCCTCCTCCAGGAAGCCCTCTGTGGCTTCCTACCTGAAAAGCCCGCCCAGAGAAGTGCCCACAGGCCAAGCCTTCCCCACAGCCTGAGCCCCTGCCCTCCACCTGGACATAGCTCACCTGGTCCTTGTTGACAAAACCCCAGATGCCGGCAGCCACCTCACAGGCAAAGAGGATCACCAGGCAGGTGAAGAACTGGGGAAGGGAGGGGCGGGCAAAGAGGTCAGAGCAAGCCAGAGAGGGCCCAGGGCTCCCCGAGGCCGGCAGGGGCTCACCTGCCACAGACGACGAGCACCCCAGGGGCCCACGGGCGCGTGTGGGGCGCTCGGCGGTATCCACCTGCCCCAGCCCTGACGGGATGAACCGCGTGAAGCGGCCACCTTCTCATCAGCCCCGAGGGACTGGGCTCCGGAGGACAGCGTGGCTGGGTAGGGGGAGGGCAAGGCTGGCTCTCGGCGGGTGGGAGGGGACAGGGAGCAAAGCCCGTGGGAAGTGGGGGGTCACTGTGGGGCACACCCGGGACCCTCCAACAGAGACACAGGCGCAGACTCCCCAGCCCACACCGCCCAGACGCCTGGCCCTAGGCAGCACAGCCAGGCCTCTGCCTCCCGTGGGTGGGTGGCTTCCCAGGACCCCTGAGGCCGGCCCTGGCCGGGGCCCTCTACTGTCTCTACTGGCTCGTTTTAAGAGAGAGAGAGAAAAGCAACTTTGGGGCTTACAACCGGGAACTAGACAAAGAAACGAGACACAGCGGCAGTCTGCCTCGGTGGGGCCTGAGAACAAACCGGGGAGACCAGAGAGCCGGCACTCGGGGGAGGTTCGCAGGGCCGGGCTGGCACCGAGCTCCTGATTCTGCCCCTGGCAGCCCCCGGCCCCACCCCATGCCCAGGACCTTACCGTGCCCAGCAGGCACTGGGACTCCTGGATGGCCCCGTAGCAGCCCAGGAACCCAACGAACATCATCACAGCACCCACGGCAATGAGGATGTAGATGCCTGCAGGGAGAGGAGGCCACACCCTCAGTGGCCCGACGCCCCGGGCCCCGGCCTCTGAGGCCGTCCTGCCTGCGCTGGGCACGCACACCCCGCGCAGGGCTCAGGAGGGCCCACCCGGCGCCGGCACCCACCCTGCTGGGAGGAGGTCACATGCCCAGTGGCTTGGAGAAGAGCCTTGAGGGGGAAGCAGCCTGGCAGGGCCATGTGGGCACCTCTGTGGGCCTGTTTCCTCCACTGTGACGTGGAGCGAGTCAAGCATCACCAGGGCCAGGACCGAACGGCCAGTGGTGAGTGTTCAGGGGCCTCCGCCTGAAGCCGCCACCTCTGTGCACTGAGCCTCCGGGGCTTGGGGGGCCTTGGAGAGCCACCCACGTCTCGGTGCCAAGGGCCCGGCTGCTGGCCTGGGAGGCAGAGCAGCGCCCAGAGTGACACACGGGGTCAGCTGTCTCCCTGGCCTGCCTAGCACTCACTGCTGGCCACGCGGCCCATCCCTGAGTCTGTGGCCCACCCAGAGGGGTCCCTTGCCCCTTGAAATGCTGACCACGTCTCTCCAAGGACTTCCCACAACCCTAGTCCTTCCAACTGGGCCCACCCCCCCCAGTTGCCATGGTTACGCAGCAGGCGAAGCTAGGACACCAGGTCCCAGGGCTCTGGTGACAAAGGGCCCGCTGGCCCTGCCCAGCCATCTCTGAAGAAGTCTGGGAGGTGGGACCCACTGGCAGGCTCAGAAGCAGCCTGGGGCCCCCTCGGTGTGCCCCCAAGTGGGCCTGGCCGAGGGTAAGAAGCCCTGGGGGCTCCTCACTTGGACAGGGCCAAGTTCCAAGACTCCCGTCCCCACATCCCTCCCTGAGGTTCAGCGGGATGGCCCAGGGTGCCAGGGAGGGGAGTCCTGGCAGGTGCCGGCCCCCAGCTCCCCTAGCCCGCCTCACGGGGCCAGCCTTCCCACCGCAGCAGGTTCTGGCTCTGACCCATGAGGCTGGGGACCCTCCCAGGCCCTCCAGCCCGGCCTGGGTGCTGCTCAAGTCCCGCTAACCACCCCGCACTTCCCGGCAGTGGACACAGAGCTCGTGTCAGGGCCCATGTCTGTCCCCACCACCCTGGCAGGCCCCGTCTGCACTGGACGTCTGCATCCTTCTGCCAGCCAGGGGGTTCCGGAAGGCTGGCCCCAGGTGGGCAGGGACGCTGCTGCCAGAGGGGCTCTGAGAGGCCCCCACTCCTGGTGGCATGGTGGCACAGCAGAAGCCTGAGTCCAGGGGCTGGTACCCGGCCTGCCAGGTGGTTCAGCCCGCCTCACTCCTTCCCCGAGGGGAGCCCTCAGGCCCAGTGACGGCGTGTTGTGGCACAGGCTGGAGAGGCACCCGCAATGCGAGCCACGCCCCCACAAGCCTCCCTGTGGGACCCTTCCCACCGCAGCCTGGGCCCGGCCCCCAGCCTCCAGCCTTCTACCAAGGTCTCCCCAGACCCCCGGGCATCTGCCCTGGACTGTGTCTCCAGGGGGCCGCACGGGGCCACCCAGGTCTGCAGCCCGCTGCCACCGTCCAGGCTGAGGCAGGTAGCCTTCAGCTCCTCTCCCGGCTGCCAGGCCACACGCTGGGCTGAGAGCAGGAGCCAGCCAATCCATGAGGAGAGGGACCCCCTCCCCAAACGGTGCACCCCGGGGAGCCCACACCCCCTGCACCGAGAGCTCGGAGAGGGGGACGCGGACAGAAGAGCAGGGCCACGCGGAGGCAGCCCTGGGGAGGTGGGAGGAGACGCCTGGGAGGAACCCCGGGGAGAAACGCCCCTCGAACGTCCAGGGGACACCCTTGCATCCTCAGACGTGTGGGCAAGACTGGCCGCGTTGCTCTGAGGGTGCCTGGCGCGGGCACAGCGGGGGCTGGGTCACGGTCCCCCGTGCACTCTCGGGGCGTGCACACTCATGCTCTCCGCCTGAGACTCAGACCTGAGGGGGCCCCTGCAGCCTGGGGGGTGGGGAGCCTAGGACCCTGAGGACAAGGGCTCGAGACCCTCCCTGAGGGCTAGCCTGGGACCACCTCAGACCACGGACTCCCCAAAGAGGACCCCCACGGCCCCGGGGCGGCCGAGTGGGATGGTGAGTGTGGGCCACCCCCAGCCCAGCAGCCAAGCGTGCATCTCGAGTGTGGGGGCCCCCGAGCAGCTGGGAAGGACTGGGACCCCTTGCAGGGTCCACGCAGGATGGCGGGTAGTCACGCGCCCCACGTGAGCCCTGCAGGCTTCCGGCCTGCTGCTCTGCCTGTGGGCCCACCCAGGGGCCAGTCCTTTAAAGGACAGAAGCGACTCTGCACACGCTCCCTGAGCTCCCTGGGAGCCAGGCCCATCTTGGGGGGAGCGGGACCGGAAGGAGGGCACTGCTGCACACTGCTGGAGGCACCCCTCCCCATCCTCCAGAACCCCTGCCCTGGAGGCCCCCGCCCCACACCCAGCCTGACACACACCCTGAAGGGCCGAGGCCTAATAAGGCAGCCAATGTGCCAAGGGCCCCCAGGCAGTCCAGGCATCCAGCCCCACCCCGCCCAGGAGCCTCCCTGAAAGGCCTGCCACCTGACACAGCAGCCCCGCCCCACCCACTGTCCAGCTCCCGCCCTGGCTCTCCCCCCACCCAAGGACGATCTGGTGGGGTCCCCACAGGCCCCGCAACCCTCCCATCCAGCTTTCCCTGGGAAAACCCCGGCCCAGGCAGGCCCTGGGACAACTGCAGAGGGCACCCAGGCCCCTCAGGGTCCCCAGGCTGAGGCAACCCCCTACCCCACCCCCAGCTCTTCCTGGCGGGGCCCCTCCTCCCTGCCCCAGGGAGAAGCAAGCCCCACTCAGTGGCCCCCTTCTGGAAGCGCTCCCCGCCTGCCTGTCTGCAGCCTTAGTGAGCTGAGGATCACACCCCCAGGGGCCTGTTCCTGCCGCTCCCAGCCCAGAGCCGCCCAGCCCTTCCCACTTACCCACATAGAAGGTGTTGGGGGCGGGCCGGTCTCCGAGCTCCAGATACAGGAGGTTGGTAGTCTGCGGGTCATGGCGAAGCCACAGGGCCACGCCCAGTATCACACCTCCGGCCAGCTGGAGAGAGAGCAGGGCACTGGTCACACGCGGCTCAGAGACTGGCCGTGGCGCACGTGGGTCCCCCAAGGGGCAGCGCAGAGAGGTGGATCCCGGGCCCTCGCTCTGGCGGGTCAGCACCAAGGGCACGGCTCACCGGCCCTGGGCTCACAGACTCTGGGCTCACAGGCCCTGGGGTCTGGGCTGCCCACTGACTCATGTCTGCTTTGCCCCCTTGGTTTTCCAGACGCCCCAGGCGGGCTTTGGTACGGGGGACTGGGGGCTCATCCAGACCCTCCCACCAAGCACCACCTGAGACTGCGGGACAGGTTGCCAGGTGAGACTCAGACACCTGGTTATTCACAAACACTCCTTTGGTATCGAGTGTGTCCCAACCACTGCCCGGAACACGCTCAGGCCAAAAAAGCGCCCACTGTTCACCTGGAGCGGAAGTGTAACTGATGCCCTGTATTTTACTTGCTAAATCTGGCCAGAGGCCACCCCAGAGCCCGCGGCCTGGGGAAGGCTGGGCCCTCCTCCGAGGGGGTGGCACTGCCCTGAGCTAGCTCGTCCGGGAACTCCAAGGAGTGGACGCCAAGTCTCTGGTGCCAGGACATGGTGAGGGGTGGCAATCTGATGCCACCGGGCCCTGGCGGGGCTGGCAGGCGCTGTCTGAGAGAGGGAGACGGCTGGGGGCGGGGCCGCCCTGAGAGTGGGCAGGAAAGTGCTCTGCGCAGAGCCTGGCGTGGGGGTGGGGGCTTCCGGCTGACTCACCCCCAGAGGATGGTGGCTCAGGGGTAGGCGGGGTCTGCTGTTGAGGGCACATCCAGGGCAGGCCCACATCTGAGCATCCGACCCGGCCAGGAGAGCACCCCTGGGCTCCCCTACCAGTGAGGCAGTGACTGGAGCTACGAGCGCCGGCTCCTACCCAGACCATAGGCTCTGTGTCCAAAGAGGAAGAGAAACCAAAACACAGGCCCCCAAAAAACCACTTGGCTGGCCCAGCGCTGGGCCCCGGGCAGGGCCCAGTCACCAGTGGGGGCCAGGCTCAGCGGAGCAAGAGAGACTCGAGGCCCCGGCCCCACGGGCTGCCCCCAGGAAAGCCCCGAGCACCCCCAGGGATCTCCAGGCAGAGACACGGGACACTCCTGGGGCGGGAGGCTCGCAGCCCCACCCAGACCCTCCCACACTGGGCTGGCTCCGCGCACAAGGCGGGGACCGTTGGGGACCGTTGGTGCCTGGCAGCAGCTGGGCTGCCCCTGCCAGGGGAGGCTGCTGGCACCCTCCCTGGAGCGGGTGGCACCCTCCAAACCCCTGCCCCAGGATGGAGGCGCTCCCCGCCTGCCACCACTTCCCAACAGAGGGCAGCACCTGGGACCCACAGGGTCCTTCCCAGGGCACCGGGGCCTGCGCACCCTGCGAAGGGCAGTGCCCACGTGCCCATCACACCTGCGAGAGGGCAGGAGGGCCTGGGGGACGAGAGCAGGGGAGGTGGGTGAGGCAGGCGGCTCCGGAGGGAGTCCCGGCTCCTGGCTCAGCCGGCTGCCACCTGCGCCTCCAGGGGAGGCGGTGGTGAGGCTGAGGGTTGCCGTGGCAACTCTGGCTGGAAACTGCCACTTATTCTGCTTGGAAACTGTGGTCCAGAGAGCGCTTTGGGAGAGTCCACGCCGACTTGGCCTCACTGTCCCCAAGGCAAGGGGCGGCGAACATGGAGGGGCCCCTCCCGCCCCTGGCTGTGCTGGGACCACCTGTCTTCCCCTGCGCCCCTCACCTCAGGACCCCAGGGACAGGCCCATGTGGGCGCCTGGTCCTAACGGAAGCAGTGAGAGTCACGCCTGCCCCACCCCCAGACGCCGAGGCAAGGGGTCCGGGGGACAGGCAGAGCCTCCACCTCTCCTGCCTCGGGAAGAGCTTCCCAGCACAAGCCCCAGGATGTGCAGGGGGGCTGTGGTCTCCAGACTTCCCTGTGCTCCCCAACCCTCCGGAGGGGCGGACAGGGAAGCCCGTCCTGCCTACAGGGCAGCGGGAGCCAGGGGCTAGAGTGCCTCCTCCTCGGCCATTCCAGGCCCCGCACACGCCCACTCGGAGGGGCCTAGGGAAGGCAATGGGCAGTGACCAGCCCAGTCTGGGGGGCGCTGAGCGCTCACCTACAGAGGACGGGTAGAGCAGCATTCCAACCCCCCAACCCCAGCCTAGGAGGGCGGGTAGGGTCCCAGAAAACCCCCAAGTCTGAAAGAAGCCTGCTCTTCAAAGACGAGCATGGAATGGCGCTGGCAAATGGCTAACAAGGACCCTGGTCCAAAAGGCATCAAGAACTTCCAAAGCTCAGCAAGAAAACAAATAACCCGATTTTTAAAAACCAGGCCAAGAAACCTCACGAAAACCTAACTTCACCACAGAAGAAATGCGCACAGCATATAAACACACGGAAAGATGCCCAGCGTCACCGGCAGGGCATCACCGTCAGGGTCACCGTGATCACCAGGGGAGATGTAAAGGAAACCAGTGAGATGGAGACCAGGCCAGGGCAGGGGTGGGGGCCCAGAGACGGCGCCAGCCCCCAGGTGCACCCCGCAGGCCTGTGCCCCGCCCCTGCACCCCCAGGCACTGCCCTAAGTGGGGGGGGGGGGGGGNAGTCCAGGGGCTGGTACCCGGCCTGCCAGGTGGTTCAGCCCGCCTCACTCCTTCCCCGAGGGGAGCCCTCAGGCCCAGTGACGGCGTGTTGTGGCACAGGCTGGAGAGGCACCCGCAATGCGAGCCACGCCCCCACAAGCCTCCCTGTGGGACCCTTCCCACCGCAGCCTGGGCCCGGCCCCCAGCCTCCAGCCTTCTACCAAGGTCTCCCCAGACCCCCGGGCATCTGCCCTGGACTGTGTCTCCAGGGGGCCGCACGGGGCCACCCAGGTCTGCAGCCCGCTGCCACCGTCCAGGCTGAGGCAGGTAGCCTTCAGCTCCTCTCCCGGCTGCCAGGCCACACGCTGGGCTGAGAGCAGGAGCCAGCCAATCCATGAGGAGAGGGACCCCCTCCCCAAACGGTGCACCCCGGGGAGCCCACACCCCCTGCACCAAGAGCTCGGAGAGGGGGACGCGGACAGAAGAGCAGGGCCACGCGGAGGCAGCCCTGGGGAGGTGGGAGGAGACGCCTGGGAGGAACCCCGGGGAGAAACGCCCCTCGAACGTCCAGGGGACACCCTTGCATCCTCAGACGTGTGGGCAAGACTGGCCGCGTTGCTCTGAGGGTGCCTGGCGCGGGCACAGCGGGGGCTGGGTCACGGTCCCCCGTGCACTCTCGGGGCGTGCACACTCATGCTCTCCGCCTGAGACTCAGACCTGAGGGGGCCCCTGCAGCCTGGGGGGTGGGGAGCCTAGGACCCTGAGGACAAGGGCTCGAGACCCTCCCTGAGGGCTAGCCTGGGACCACCTCAGACCACGGACTCCCCAAAGAGGACCCCCACGGCCCCGGGGCGGCCGAGTGGGATGGTGAGTGTGGGCCACCCCCAGCCCAGCAGCCAAGCGTGCATCTCGAGTGTGGGGGCCCCCGAGCAGCTGGGAAGGACTGGGACCCCTTGCAGGGTCCACGCAGGATGGCGGGTAGTCACGCGCCCCACGTGAGCCCTGCAGGCTTCCGGCCTGCTGCTCTGCCTGTGGGCCCACCCAGGGGCCAGTCCTTTAAAGGACAGAAGCGACTCTGCACACGCTCCCTGAGCTCCCTGGGAGCCAGGCCCATCTTGGGGGGAGCGGGACCGGAAGGAGGGCACTGCTGCACACTGCTGGAGGCACCCCTCCCCATCCTCCAGAACCCCTGCCCTGGAGGCCCCCGCCCCACACCCAGCCTGACACACACCCTGAAGGGCCGAGGCCTAATAAGGCAGCCAATGTGCCAAGGGCCCCCAGGCAGTCCAGGCATCCAGCCCCAACCCGCCCAGGAGCCTCCCTGAAAGGCCTGCCACCTGACACAGCAGCCCCGCCCCACCCACTGTCCAGCTCCCGCCCTGGCTCTCCCCCCACCCAAGGACGATCTGGTGGGGTCCCCACAGGCCCCGCAACCCTCCCATCCAGCTTTCCCTGGGAAAACCCCGGCCCAGGCAGGCCCTGGGACAACTGCAGAGGGCACCCAGGCCCCTCAGGGTCCCCAGGCTGAGGCAACCCCCTACCCCACCCCCAGCTCTTCCTGGCGGGGCCCCTCCTCCCTGCCCCAGGGAGAAGCAAGCCCCACTCAGTGGCCCCCTTCTGGAAGCGCTCCCCGCCTGCCTGTCTGCAGCCTTAGTGAGCTGAGGATCACACCCCCAGGGGCCTGTTCCTGCCGCTCCCAGCCCAGAGCCGCCCAGCCCTTCCCACTTACCCACATAGAAGGTGTTGGGGGCGGGCCGGTCTCCGAGCTCCAGATACAGGAGGTTGGTAGTCTGCGGGTCATGGCGAAGCCACAGGGCCACGCCCAGTATCACACCTCCGGCCAGCTGGAGAGAGAGCAGGGCACTGGTCACACGCGGCTCAGAGACTGGCCGTGGCGCACGTGGGTCCCCCAAGGGGCAGCGCAGAGAGGTGGATCCCGGGCCCTCGCTCTGGCGGGTCAGCACCAAGGGCACGGCTCACCGGCCCTGGGCTCACAGACTCTGGGCTCACAGGCCCTGGGGTCTGGGCTGCCCACTGACTCATGTCTGCTTTGCCCCCTTGGTTTTCCAGACGCCCCAGGCGGGCTTTGGTACGGGGGACTGGGGGCTCATCCAGACCCTCCCACCAAGCACCACCTGAGACTGCGGGACAGGTTGCCAGGTGAGACTCAGACACCTGGTTATTCACAAACACTCCTTTGGTATCGAGTGTGTCCCAACCACTGCCCGGAACACGCTCAGGCCAAAAAAGCGCCCACTGTTCACCTGGAGCGGAAGTGTAACTGATGCCCTGTATTTTACTTGCTAAATCTGGCCAGAGGCCACCCCAGAGCCCGCGGCCTGGGGAAGGCTGGGCCCTCCTCCGAGGGGGTGGCACTGCCCTGAGCTAGCTCGTCCGGGAACTCCAAGGAGTGGACGCCAAGTCTCTGGTGCCAGGACATGGTGAGGGGTGGCAATCTGATGCCACCGGGCCCTGGCGGGGCTGGCAGGCGCTGTCTGAGAGAGGGAGACGGCTGGGGGCGGGGCCGCCCTGAGAGTGGGCAGGAAAGTGCTCTGCGCAGAGCCTGGCGTGGGGGTGGGGGCTTCCGGCTGACTCACCCCCAGAGGATGGTGGCTCAGGGGTAGGCGGGGTCTGCTGTTGAGGGCACATCCAGGGCAGGCCCACATCTGAGCATCCGACCCGGCCAGGAGAGCACCCCTGGGCTCCCCTACCAGTGAGGCAGTGACTGGAGCTACGAGCGCCGGCTCCTACCCAGACCATAGGCTCTGTGTCCAAAGAGGAAGAGAAACCAAAACACAGGCCCCCAAAAAACCACTTGGCTGGCCCAGCGCTGGGCCCCGGGCAGGGCCCAGTCACCAGTGGGGGCCAGGCTCAGCGGAGCAAGAGAGACTCGAGGCCCCGGCCCCACGGGCTGCCCCCAGGAAAGCCCCGAGCACCCCCAGGGATCTCCAGGCAGAGACACGGGACACTCCTGGGGCGGGAGGCTCGCAGCCCCACCCAGACCCTCCCACACTGGGCTGGCTCCGCGCACAAGGCGGGGACCGTTGGGGACCGTTGGTGCCTGGCAGCAGCTGGGCTGCCCCTGCCAGGGGAGGCTGCTGGCACCCTCCCTGGAGCGGGTGGCACCCTCCAAACCCCTGCCCCAGGATGGAGGCGCTCCCCGCCTGCCACCACTTCCCAACAGAGGGCAGCACCTGGGACCCACAGGGTCCTTCCCAGGGCACCGGGGCCTGCGCACCCTGCGAAGGGCAGTGCCCACGTGCCCATCACACCTGCGAGAGGGCAGGAGGGCCTGGGGGACGAGAGCAGGGGAGGTGGGTGAGGCAGGCGGCTCCGGAGGGAGTCCCGGCTCCTGGCTCAGCCGGCTGCCACCTGCGCCTCCAGGGGAGGCGGTGGTGAGGCTGAGGGTTGCCGTGGCAACTCTGGCTGGAAACTGCCACTTATTCTGCTTGGAAACTGTGGTCCAGAGAGCGCTTTGGGAGAGTCCACGCCGACTTGGCCTCACTGTCCCCAAGGCAAGGGGCGGCGAACATGGAGGGGCCCCTCCCGCCCCTGGCTGTGCTGGGACCACCTGTCTTCCCCTGCGCCCCTCACCTCAGGACCCCAGGGACAGGCCCATGTGGGCGCCTGGTCCTAACGGAAGCAGTGAGAGTCACGCCTGCCCCACCCCCAGACGCCGAGGCAAGGGGTCCGGGGGACAGGCAGAGCCTCCACCTCTCCTGCCTCGGGAAGAGCTTCCCAGCACAAGCCCCAGGATGTGCAGGGGGGCTGTGGTCTCCAGACTTCCCTGTGCTCCCCAACCCTCCGGAGGGGCGGACAGGGAAGCCCGTCCTGCCTACAGGGCAGCGGGAGCCAGGGGCTAGAGTGCCTCCTCCTCGGCCATTCCAGGCCCCGCACACGCCCACTCGGAGGGGCCTAGGGAAGGCAATGGGCAGTGACCAGCCCAGTCTGGGGGGCGCTGAGCGCTCACCTACAGAGGACGGGTAGAGCAGCATTCCAACCCCCCAACCCCAGCCTAGGAGGGCGGGTAGGGTCCCAGAAAACCCCCAAGTCTGAAAGAAGCCTGCTCTTCAAAGACGAGCATGGAATGGCGCTGGCAAATGGCTAACAAGGACCCTGGTCCAAAAGGCATCAAGAACTTCCAAAGCTCAGCAAGAAAACAAATAACCCGATTTTTAAAAACCAGGCCAAGAAACCTCACGAAAACCTAACTTCACCACAGAAGAAATGCGCACAGCAGATAAACACACGGAAAGATGCCCAGCGTCACCGGCAGGGCATCACCGTCAGGGTCACCGTGATCACCAGGGGAGATGTAAAGGAAACCAGTGAGATGGAGACCAGGCCAGGGCAGGGGTGGGGGCCCAGAGACGGCGCCAGCCCCCAGGTGCACCCCGCAGGCCTGTGCCCCGCCCCTGCACCCCCAGGCACTGCCCTAAGTGGGGGGGGGGGGGGTAGACATTCATGCCCATACACATGTGCTTTCCCCGTAAGCCCCCAAACCAGGGACAAACCACCTTCCGATTCCCTTCATATGAAAAGGACAAGCGGGACTTCCCTGGCGGTCCAGGGGTTAGGACTCCATGCTTGCAATGCAGAGGACACAGGTTCAATCCCGGGTCAGGGAACGAAGGATCCAAAAACTCTTTACAAACTTAAGACATTCAGACATGGACAGCAGAGACAGGCTAGTGGCTGCCTGGAGCAGGGAGGGGTGTCCTGGGGGCAGGCTCCGGGGCTCTGCTGGGGTGAGGGCTGTGCACACCCTCCTGGTGGCGGGCTCGGTGTCCACAGGTGCCTCCCACATCAAAACCTACCAGGTCCTTGAAACTGAAAGTGTCAGTCGCTCAGTCGTGTCCAACTCTTTTGCAACCCCAAGGACTGCGGCCCACCAGGCTCCTCAGTCCATGGGACTCTCCAGGCAAGAATACTGGAGTAGGCTGCAATGCCCTCCTGCAACACCTTCCTGTCCCAAGGGTCAGACTAACATCTCCTGCACTGGCAGGTGGGTCCTTTACCACTAGCGCCGTCTGGGAAGCCCTATCAGTTCCGTTCAGTCGTGCGTCTGACTCTGCAACCCCACGGACCACAATACACCAGGCTTCCCTGTCCATCACCAACTCACGCAGTTCACTCAAACTCATGTCAACTGAGTTGGTGATGCCATCCAACCATCTCATCCTCTGTCGTCCCCTTTTCCTCCTGCCTTCAATTTTTCCCAGCATCAGGGTCTTTTCCAGTGAGTCAGCTCTTCCCATCAGGTGGCCAAAGTACTGGGAGTTTCAGCTGCAGCATCAGTCCTTCCAATGAACACCCAGGACTGATTTCCTTTAGGATGGACTGGTTGAATCTCCTTCCAGTCCAAGGGACTCAAGAGTCTTCTCCAGCACCACAGTTCAAAAGCATCAGTTCTTCAGTGCTCAGCTTTCTTTATGGTCCAACTCTCACATCCATACATGACCACTGGAAAAACCATAGCCTTGACTAGATAGACCTTAGTCGGCAAAGTAATGTCTCTGCTTTTTAATATGCTGTCTAGGTTGGTCATAACTTTCCTTCCAAGGAGTAAGCATCTTTTAATTTCATGGCTGTAGTCACTATCTGCAGTGATTTTGGAGCCCCCCAAAATAAAGTCTGACACTGTTTCCACTGTTTCCCCATCTATTTGCCATGAAGTGATCGGACCGGACCCCATGATCTTAGTTTTCTGAATGTCGAGCTTTAAGCCAACTTTTTCACTCTCCTCTTTCACTTTGATCAAGAGGCTCTTTAGTTCTTCTTCGCTTTCTGCCGTGAGGGTGGTGTCATCTGCGTATCTGAGGTTACTGATATTTCTCCCGGCAATCTTGATTCCAGCCTGTGCTCCCTCCAGCCCGGCGTGTCTCAGGATGTGCTCTGCATGTGAGTTAGAGACCCAGTTTTCCCCCTCAGTCAGTCTCTCCCATCAGGAAGCTTCCATAAGCCTCTTGTCCTTCTCTATCAGAGAGTAGGCAGACTGGAAGCCATAGTCACAGAAAACTAACCCCTCTGATCACATGTTCCACAGCCTTGTCTGACTCAATGAAACTAGTAGCCATGCCGTGCAGGGCCACCCAAGGCGGACGGCTCACGGTGGAGAGTTCTGACAAAACAGGGTCCNCCCCATGATCTTAGTTTTCTGAATGTCGAGCTTTAAGCCAACTTTTTCACTCTCCTCTTTCACTTTGATCAAGAGGCTCTTTAGTTCTTCTTCGCTTTCTGCCGTGAGGGTGGTGTCATCTGCGTATCTGAGGTTACTGATATTTCTCCCGGCAATCTTGATTCCAGCCTGTGCTCCCTCCAGCCCGGCGTGTCTCAGGATGTGCTCTGCATGTGAGTTAGAGACCCAGTTTTCCCCCTCAGTCAGTCTCTCCCATCAGGAAGCTTCCATAAGCCTCTTGTCCTTCTCTATCAGAGAGTAGGCAGACTGGAAGCCATAGTCACAGAAAACTAACCCCTCTGATCACATGTTCCACAGCCTTGTCTGACTCAATGAAACTAGGAGCCATGCCGTGCAGGGCCACCCAAGGCGGACGGCTCACGGTGGAGAGTTCTGACAAAACAGGGTCCACTGGAGGAGGGAATGGCAAACCCCTTCAGTGCTCTTGCCTTGAGAAACCCACGAACAGTCTGAAAAGGAGGAAGCCCTATAGTTTGCCAAAGAGAAAATCGTTCAGGAGCCAGTGGAGACCCTGAGCAGGC
>SJYW01053076.1:0-10113 GCA_006410735.1 Raphicerus campestris
AGTGGCCTTGACCCTGTGATTTAATGTCCAAATAGCAATTCCTAATAGTGAGGAATTTGGCTCAGTTTTTTTCTAGCTTAGGTCTCAAGTTGAATGTTGGCTGAGTCCCTCTTGGGTGAAGCACTTGGCTCTGGGTCAGTCTGCTGGGCCTTGGTCTAGAGTGGGATTGACGTAGTGGCCTTAGGGACAGGGTAGGCCTTAATTCATTTCTAATATAAACATCTATGAAGAGTTATATAATACAAGTTCCTAAGTGTGAAATTATTATTTTTTAAATATTTTTTAATTTTTTGTCCACACCGCCCAGTATGAGGGATCTTTGCTCCCTGACCAGGGGTCCAGCTTACACTCCCTGCAGTGGAAGTGAAAGTGAAAGTGTTAGCCACTCAGTCCTGTCCAACTCTTTGCAACCCCATGGACTGTAGCCCGCCAGGCTCCTCTGTCCATGGAATTCTCCAGGCAAGGATACTGGAGTAGGTGGCCATTCCCTTCTCCAGGGTATTTTTCTGACCCAGGCATTGAACCTGAGTCTCACTGTATGAGCCACCAGGGAAAGAAACCACCTGCAGTGGGTCAGTAGAATCTTAATCACTAGACCACCAGGGAAACCCTTAGGTGTGAAATTACTGAGCCAAAGGTAGGGACCATATGAAAGTTTTTTTCCCTCCCCAATATATTTTACTTGAAGAAGGAAATGGCAGCCCACTCCAGTGTTCTTGCCTGGAGAATCCCAGTGACGCTGGAGCCTAGTGGGCTGCTGTCTGTGGGGTCGCACAGAGTTGGACACGACTGAAGCGACTTAGCAGCAGCAGCCATTTACTTGAGGAATTACTGATTTGAATTGGGCAGCACCAAACTGGAAGTAGTTAGGAGCAACAGAAGCAAGGGGGAAGGCTTTTTTAGAGAAGAAGCAGAAATAAATTTNCTGCTGTCTGTGGGGTCGCACAGAGTTGGACACGGCTGAAGCGACTTAGCAGCAGCAGCCGTTTACTTGAGGAATTACTGATTTGAATTGGGCAGCACCAAACTGGAAGTAGTTAGGAGCAACAGGAGCAAGGGGGAAGGCTTTTTTAGAGAAGAAGCAGAAATAAATTTAAACAAGGAAATTATTTGATTGCCTATAGTTTAAGTGGTTGTATTTTGAGGGAAAGCCTAGTTGTCTGACTATGACCAGCTGACCGTAGGATTTTTTTTTTTTTTTTAAAAGCATTTCTGGCTTAGGTTTGGGCTTGCTTATGGAAACGTCTCTGGAGGAGGGCATGGCAACCCACTGCAGTATTCTTGCCTGGAGACTTCCCATGGACAGAGGTGCCTGGCAGGCTGTAGTCCATGGAATCACAAAGAGTCAGACACAACTGAACGACTAAGCATAGCGTAGCACATGGAGGCTACTAAGGCATTTAAGCTACCTCAGTCTAATGGTGTTCTTGTTTAATTAATTTAACACTTCCCTTTCCAGCCACTAGAACAAAGAGTAAGTGCAAGAGAGTGCAAGAGTGATTTGGATTAGAGTTTGGAAAATTATCTAAAGTAATATATGTGTCTATGCCAATAACTTGTCTTTTTCTGGGAATATAAATTCCTAAAATTGAAGACTGAAGTAGTGAAAACAATGTTATAAAGCCATGTCTATAATTGGCTCGGTCAAGATCACAGTTCACTTTTCTTTCCAGATCGTGTCCCTAAACAGACATGATAGAAAGTGAAAGTGAAGTCACTCAGTCGTGTCCGACTCTTTGCGACCCCATGGACTGTAGCTTACCAGGCTCCTCCCTCCATGGGATTCTCCCGGCAAGAGTACCGGAGTGGGTTGCCATTTCCTTCTCCAGGGGATCTTCCTGACCGAGGGATCAAACCCTGGTCTCCTGCATTCCAGGCAGACACTTTAACCTCTGAGCCACCAGGGAAGTCACATGATAGAAACATGTACAAATCATGACAGCTGCGGTGAGGCTTTTGAGAGGCAGGCAAAGAGCTGTGGAAGACTGGAAAGCAATAGAAGATCACAATGTGCTCTAATGCAAAAANTCACATGATAGAAACACGTACAAATCATGACAGCTGCGGTGAGGCTTTTGAGAGGCAGGCAAAGAGCTGTGGAAGACTGGAAAGCAATAGAAGATCACAATGTGCTCTAATGCAAAAAGCAGCCTGTACTAGTATGATTTGCAAATCACAAGTTTTGGTTACATTTTGCAGGAACAGTTTTGTGACAACAATAAACTCCCCCCATCCTACCCACACCCTCCACCATCTTGATCTTTTCCAGATGAGGAAGGGAAGGCTGTGCAGGCCAAGTAACTTAAGGACATACGTGTATATTCACATAGCTCCATTGGTAGGAGTAAACCACTTTAATAAGTAACCTACTGAGTGTCAAGCACCAAACTGGGCAATGTAGGTCAGAAATATTTTGCAAGAACCTTTCATGCAAAAACCATCATGAGGGTCTTTGATTTAGATGCTGTTCCTTACTCCTGTCAAGTCATTTATAACTTACATGTTAAGATTAGTCAGAAAAGAACATGCAAATTCCAAACTATTGTTCTAATTGATTCTCAGAATCATTTGGTAGTAACAAAGCTCCTAGAGGTTATAACATTCTTTCTATGACACTCCAGAATGTTTGGGAAAAGTAAGCTTTAAATAACAAATTATGTTAAATCAGATTCCTTATATAATAGAAACTAGTGTAGACATGTTATATATAGCAAGTTGTTGTTGTTTAGTTGCTAAAGTCATGTCCAACTCTTTTGCAACCCCATGGAATATAGCCCGCCAGGCTCCTCTGTCCATGATTTCCCAGGCAAGAGTACTGGATTGGGTTGCCATTTCCTCCTCCAAGGATCTTCCCAACCCAGGGACTGAATCCATCTCACCTATGTTTCCTGCATTTTCAGGCAGATTCTTTATCACTGAGCCACCTGGGAAGCCCATATATAGCAAGTACCTAGCAAGGTTAACACATCTTGAAATTGAGAACAATCTTGTTAACTTTTCCCTTCTGCTAATTGGCACGGGATCTTCATTATCTGATTTTGGGTAGTGGAACACTTCTCTTTAAGACACAGAGCATCAGTGTTCCCTGGGAACAGAGTTTGACNCTTTCATGAAAGCAACCCAGGAATTATCAAAGAGTTACATTTGTCCAAAAGAGTAAAACATTGAGGATCTACAAAGAGTCATAGTGTTAATACTCGGAAATAAAATTAAATAATTTCTTTGTTAAAGGTCTTCCTGCTAACATGGCATGAAGGTCTTGCTTATGATGGATGGGCTGATGTTTGCAAAAGCTAGGAAACCAGAATAGGGAGGTGCCTTCCCAGGCCTCTGTGATGAAATGATAAGTCTGAATCACTGTGGACACATTACTCTTGCCAGAGATTGGATTAGGAATGAACATGTAAATCAGTCCTTGGTGTAAAGTTGAGTTTCTTATTGACTTGAGGGTAATTTTTCTCATCAGAAAAAACTATTTGCTATAAAGTAACTACATTTACTTTGATTTTTTAAAATTTCATTTTATTCAAGTCACATATTTAAAAATCTAATTCTCAAGGTCTCAGCGTATAGATTCATTATAATTATAATGATAATATTGCTAGTTTTAATAATTGGGTTAGAGGCCATTTGTTTAATGTTTGGCACCATTTACAAACGTGGTTAAGCAACTTCAAACATTTTAATCTGTGTTTATAAATTAAATGTGGGCTTCTGTGGTGGCTCAGATAGTAAAAAATATGCCCGTGATACAAGAGACCCGGGTTTCATCCCTGGGTCAGGAAGATCCCCTGGAGAAGGGAATAGCAGCCCACTCCAGTATTCTTGCCTGGAGAATTCTATGGACAGAAAAGCAGTCCATGGGTCAGGCTGCAGTCCATGGGGTCACAAAAAGTCGCACACAACTGAGCAACTAACACACACACATAAATTAAATGTATTCAAATTGTAAAACATTTAAATTATTTTACTTATTACAAAATCTTTGAGTTCAAAAATAACTTTTATATTTAATAAACATTAGTATGATGAATCATATATTCTCATAAATGCTTCAATATTATAGATAAATCTAGCAAGATTTTAGTGTAAAACACAAATCAAAATTGATAATTATATATTTTAAATCAGAATAACCAAGCTTATTTCTAAGAGTAAGTCTACTGAACTTAGTTTCTTAAAAACCATAAATGTCAATTATATAATATTATTGTTTGATTATCTTAAAGTTTTTGGCACTGAATTCTCAGTCTCCCCAGGGTTGAAAGGTGCTTAACTATTTAGGTAATAGTTCTGTCATGACAGACAATTTTGAGGAATAACCTCTCCATCAGTGTAATTGCTTAATAGTCATATATTTCAGCTTTATCATCACTGTTTGCTTTTTTGACAGAGTATCCTAGTTCCTCTTTATAGTCTAAAACAAGGATTTTATAACTAAGAGAAAAGTTGTTTTAGCACCCTGAAGTCAGTAGAATCTCTGTCTCCAGTTTATGCACATTAATGATTCAATTGTACTTTGCATTTTTAGCTCTTAAGAAAATGTTCTTCCTGTCCAACCCTAAAGGTAATTAAGCTTTACACAATCTGATTTTATCTTCAAAAGTTCCCTAACTTTTAGGGAACCGCTATGATACAAAATGATCTCTAGTAGAATCCTGAAGATTTTACATGAAATTGCCTGATTTCTCAAGGTACTTTCAAGATCATTAGACTGACACTGATCAGTGGCCTCTGAAAAGAAGTCTGCCATAGGCTTCTGCAAAAATAAGAGAGATATACAGGAGGAAAGCAAGTCTTCTTTAACTCAGTATTTTCCTGTCTGTAAGTGGTACTTATAACCACAAAAGCCTTTTGTGAATTTGAGGAGGCAAGTCTAAAACCTAGCAAACACATCAAGTTCAATGAAGCCAAATCTGAGACATCCTACTTCTTAGCTTTTTATTAAATGGGATAACTCAGCCAGTTTGAGTTGAATTTTCTGTTACTTGTAGCCCAAATCACTGTAACTAATAACATAATCCATTAAGACTTACATATAATCAAGATTCAAAGTTACAGAGGACCATACTGGCAAACTCTATGTATCAAGTAATACCACTACTTTTCCACATATACACAGCAGTATATCCAATGCCAAGGATTTGTGTAGATCTCACACAAACAGGTTTTTATGGCATGTATTACCTAGTGGTTGCATACATGCATGCTTAGTGGCTGTCATGTCTGACTCTTTGTGACCCCGTAGATTGTAGCCCCGACCAGGCTCCTCTGTCCATGGGATTTTCCAGGCAAGGATACTGTAGTGTGTTGCCATTTCCTTCTCCATGGGATCTTCCCAACCCAGGGATCAAACTCGCGTCTCCTGTCTCCTGCATTGCAGGCAGATTCTTTACCACTAAGCCATCGGGAAAGCGCCTGTCTAGTGATTATGCAAGAGTAATGAAAACAATACAAACTGACAGAGGCTAAATAAAATGGTCAGCTGGGTTACTGAATGTTCTAGTTACCTACGGTTGCATAACAAACTACCCCCAACATTAGTGGCCTAAACCATCAGCAGCATTTACCTGACTTACAAAGTTGGAATGTATGTAGTGTTTCACTGAGACAGTTTGTCTCTACTCCTCTCAGCATCCACAGGAAGGGAGGAGGTTGTAATCAACCAAAAGCTCAACTTTCAGGAAGACCTCAAACATTGGAGGTTGGCACAGCTAGGAATCCTGGGACCTCTTACAAGCTGCATGGAAAAAGAGAAAGGGAGAATGGGGGAGAGAGAGAGAAAAAGAGAAGGAGAGAGAAGAGAGGATGTGGTGGGGGGTGGAGAAAGGGAGAGAGGATGATGAGAGAGACAGGAGAGAAAGAAGATGAGAGAGAGAGAAGCAGGCAGAAGCTGCTTTGCTTTTAGAACCTCGCTTTGGAAATCACATAACCTCTTTTCTACCTCGTTCCATTTGCAGCAGTAGTCAGGGGCTCACCTGAATTCAAGGAGATGGACTCTCCTTAACAGGCTCTACTTTTGGGGAGTGGAGTGACAAAAAGAATGTGTGGGAGCAGAAATATTAATGCACCCATTTTTGATACAGTCTACCACACTGTGACATCACAGATATTTTTCAGTTAAAACAAAAGCAATTTCTTGAAAGAGAAGTTTTAGTCCAATCTTAAAGAATTTGAGAGATCTGGACAGTCACACTAAGTCTGTCATTTTATGATAACATATTTTAAACCAGTCATTTCTTAAGTATATAGTTTATATCAAGAAGCAACAAAATAGGCAGCTCTACTTAAAGGTTCTCAATGGCTTCACTATCTTAATTTATAAATACCCCAAATCTAGTTCTTGTCCCCCTTATCTACATGTGCAAAATAATCTTAAAAGTAAACATTGTGGAAGCTTTTTGTAACACAGAATTTTACTACATAAACACAAATATCTTCAACCTTTTAAACTTTTCCTCAGGCTTAGGGGAAAATAAGCTATGAAATAAACTCCAGTTATTTCTAACACAGGGCAAAAATTAGCCTTAAAAGTATTGCTTTGAACTAAAATGCAAGCTCTTCCATGTCCAGGGCTTCTATCACTTTGTTCAGTACTCCTTTATAGTCCCCACTATGCCTGGAGCACTGCTTTGTGAATATTAAACTGAATACATGAATAAATAAACCAGTTATTATTAAGCACTTTTATATATTTTATCTCAAAATAACTTGTGACATAAATATTATTACTAGTGGTCCCATTAATAAAATAGAAAGGTGAGAAACCAGTAAATGAATTCCCAAAAGGTGAGAAAGCAGTCAATGAATTCCCCAAAGTTACAGAAATAGTAAAGTGTAAGAAATGAGTAGGAACTCAAGTAGTTGTCTTATTCAAAAACGTATATCCTTTCCACTGATTATTGATATATTTTACATGCTGTCACGTCTTTCACTAGAGTATTATTTCAGACATGGATTTGTGCTTCCTTTGATCCTCACAAAATACCCCCAAAATAATCATTCTATACAAAACATCCTCGAAGGTTGCAGCTCCACTGTCATGATTATTGCTAAATTTTCCAATTTCTACATATCAATTAGGTATTCATCTCCCATTTTATTCATTTATTAACAATTTTAATAAATGTTAGTGAATGTTAGTGAATGTTTTTCAACACCTAGAATATAACCAAAACTTCTTTTTAACCAAATATAGCTACAGTGATCAGATTATGTCAACATCACAATGTTAAGGTTAAAAAAAAAAATAGTAAAAGAAAGGGTCAATAATCAATTGCAGCACATTAACTTATCAAAGCAATGATAAATATTTAATACATGGAAATATCTAATAACAGAAACCAGTTCTGTTACAAGGAAGGGCATATTCATATGTAATACATGACCATAATTAGAGCACATTTGCATATTTACCTTGGGGAACTTTTCTCAAGGAATTTAATTTGTATTCTGATCCAGAATTCTCTGATGAGAGATATACAAAGAAAAAAGAAGAATGTTTTAAATTCATGTATAGCAGAATTTCAACTCTGACTCTCATTTTGCCCATACATTAAGGACACTTGAAAGAATTAAATGAGATGATGTGTTTATAACAAGAAAGAAACAGTCATCAATCACTATGAATGGCATTATTCTCCTCATCATTATCAAGAATAGAATGCCTGCCCCATATCCAGGATGCAAAAGAAGCTACTTTATTGCCAAGACTTCAGATCAGGAAGAGAAGAAGGGTAGGAAATCATAATGTAGCAGGAGAGTTAACACTGAAACAAAGCCTCCAGATATTTTCTATTTGGAAAATCAGGAAACCAGAATACCAGAATTTACTTTTAGGATAACATGATTTCTTCCTGAGAAAAAAAGTCCAGGAAGCCAAATGTTTGTACCAATGTAAAGCAAAACCGGTGGGTTGTATTGAAATTATGGTTCCAAAAACACAATCTATAAAACATTGTACTATAAGTGTTGGCAAGACTCCTGCTTCATGCTGCCTTTCAGAAGCAGGACCCATGGCCTAAAGGAGAATGCTGAACCCAGACACTTAGCTGAACTCTCCCTATGCTTGAAGATCAGAGAAAGCAATCTTCATCCTGCAAGGATGAGAGCGAGGAAAGACCAGAACACTTGACTGGGTACCAACAAAGAGACTGGAGGATGATGAATAGCAACTAGAACAAGCCATCATTTCTGTGCAAAGACAGGTAAGAAGGTGGGGGGAGGGGTGATGAAGTCACAAACAAGGATCCCAGTTTCTGAAAACCAGCACAAACACAAGCTTTAGACCATTCTGAGCCATCATAATATAGCCCTACACTCTTCACTTTCCCCATGCTGGACATCCATTTTTCCACAGTCTGAAGCAGCTCACAGCCTGTGGATGAAGAGTGAGTGGTCTGAGCAAGTGGGTTCTGGAAGAATATAATTGTAAATGCAAGAAGAAAGAAGTGTTAGTCGCTCAGTTGTGTTCAACTCTTTGCGACCCCATGGACTGTAGCCCACCAGGCTCTTCTATCCATGGAATTCTCCAGGCAAGAATACTGGAATATGTTGCCATTCCCTTCTCCAGGGGATCTTCCTGACCCAGGGATCAAACACAGGTCTCCAGCATTGCAAGGAGATTCTTTATTCTCTGGCTCACCAGGGGAACAGAATGCAAGAGGAATCACTTTAAATGTCCTAAATTGTCACACAGATGAAAGAACAGGAAGGCTTTATCAAAGCTACTTCAAAGCCGCTGCCTGAATTCACTCTGGCTGACTGAAAGCAACTAGTAGACTGATCCCAGTCATGAGAACCACTGCTGGGAGAAGTGGTCACTGCTGGAGGAGCAGCTGCTTCAAGCTGGAATGGGAGTAGCTGCTGAAGGTGACACAGCAAGAATCCCTGCCACAGGAGAGGGGAGTGGATGGGGTAGTGGGGCTAGTGCTGGGAGTGGCAGGTGGCTTCACCCTGAGCAACTCTTTCCAGTTTTTAAAGATCAGAGACCCTCACCTCAATCTATTTTGCCCTCCAATTACAATTGGAAGAAAAAGAAGCTATTTCTCTGTCCATAAGGAGAGTAGAAATTGTTTTTCATTTTCTTATTACATAGAATAAGTGTTCACATCAATGAAATATCACCTGACCCTCACATCTCTAGCCAGAAGACAGACAGACAGACAGAGGAAGGGAACTAGATACATGAC
Organism: Raphicerus campestris; assembly: GCA_006410735.1. Lineage (NCBI taxonomy): Eukaryota > Metazoa > Chordata > Mammalia > Artiodactyla > Bovidae > Raphicerus > Raphicerus campestris. The sequence continues at coordinate 9,192 of SJYW01053076.1, forward strand.
ATCCTATGAAAAGCAAATTAAGAATGAGAAGTGACTTAGCAGCAGCAGCAGCAGCAGCAGCAGGCTTCACTGTGTATGTATTTCAGATCATCATGTTGTACATCATAAGTACATATTATTTTAAAATATATAGATAAATCCTCCTACATTGTTGGTTGGAATGTAATTTGCTGTGACCACTATGGAGAACAGTATGGAGGTTCCTTAAAAAATGAAAAATAGAGTTACTGTATGATTCAGCAATCCCATTCTTGGACACATATCTGAAAAAGACAAAAACTGTAATTCAAAAAGATACATGCACTCCAGTGTTGGTAGTGGCACTATTTATAATACCCAAAACATGGAAGCTGCACACCTGAAAATGACAACTGTATTCAATTATAAATGATATTATAAATCAACTGTACTTCAATTTAAAAAAAGAGACGTGGGACCACTCTTAATGTCCATCAGCAGATGAATGGACAAAGAAGATGTGGTATATGTATCAGTTCAGTTCAGTTCAATCGCTCAGTCTTGTATGACTCTTTGTGACCCCATGAATCGCAGCACACCAGGCCTACCTGTTCATCACCATCTCCCAGACTTCACTCAGATTCACGTCCATTGAGTCCGTGATGCCATCCAGCCATCTCATCCTCAATCATCCCCTTCTCCTCCTGCCCCCAATCCCTCCCAGCATCAGAGTCTTTTCCAATGAGTCAACTCTTCGCATGAGGTGGCCAAAGTACTGGAGTTTCAGCTTTAGCATCATTCCTTCCAAAGAAATCCCAGGGCTCATCTCCTTCAGAATGGACTGGTTGGATCTCCTTGCAGTCCAAGGGACTCTCAAGAGTCTTCTCCAACACCACAGTTCAAAAGCATCAATTCTTCAGTGCTTAGCCTTCTTCACCGTCCAACTCTCACATCCATACATGAC
>SJYW01053087.1:6542-19455 GCA_006410735.1 Raphicerus campestris
GTGAGACCATTGTTAAAACTTTATGTTGTTTTATTGCTTTTTTTTAAGCAAATGTTCTTTGGAGAAAAATAAGGTTATATCTAAATAGCAGCAGAAAAATGAACAGCTTCTTAGTATGTTTCAGGAATGATGAATATTAACAGGAAAGAATACTTGTTAAATACACTGATTTTTTAAATTAAAAATAATTTTTATTTATAGATTTACTATACTTTTACTTAATAACAATTATTACTTTGAAACTACATTTTAACTACATGAGCATATTTGAATTTAATGATCCTTGCTTTAATCAAAAGAAACCAAATTCTAAGTTTAAATCAAAATCTACCCCTACAGTATTATTATTGAACTGTATATAGTAGTGTTATATTTGAACTGTATACTTGATGATAGTTAATGCAATTGCTGATTGTCCTGCATAAAAATGAATGTTACACAGAATTTGGCTTTCAGGTATAGTATTTCAGAGATTTTCAAATACACATATTAATATTTGAGATGTGCATATATCTTTATGAAAACATTCTAACATAGAGCTCTCCACTTCTTTTGTTATGAGGGTTTTGAAGAGAGTCTCTGCTTAGATGCTGGGGTTATTGCCCTCTAAATATTACCACTATTGTACTTTCCAGAATTCTCAATTCTATAATATAATATACAGGAGTCAAACCTGGAAGGGCTAGAATTTGATGCCTTTAATAAGGCTTCAGAAACTTTGAGTTCTTGAAGAGATTATTTCTCACAGCTGGCAATATTTATTTTCTCCTTTGTTAGCATGTAGGATTTACAACAGTCTCATGTTTTCAAATTCTTTAATGATCATTACATTTTTCTAATTCATTCACGAGGCTTCCTCCTATAACACCAGGTAGCATTTATTTACCTTTCTCCTAGCTATTCTTAGGAGTTATTTATATGACTTATTTTAGCATTTGCCTGTATTTAATTGAGCACTTTCTCTCTCTCTTTTTTCTTTTTTTTTTGATTATCCCCTACTTTTGGAAGTACCTAATGTGTCACTTTTCCACCAAACAGTGTCCCTTTCAGGGATGAGCTATGTCAAGTATTTTTCTACATTGTTTTCTACATATTCTAACACCTATTAAGAATGACCCAGGACATCTATTTAAACATCCATGAGAATGTTTAAAGTTTAATAAATTGCTTATTAAATAAAGCTGACAGTAAGTCTACTGTGCACAATAAAGTTCTTAGTGTTACCTTCAGTTTAACATGGCTAAATGAATGGAGTGAGCTGTTCGTGGATAGAGAATTTCATATGTACATGTTTTCCACAGATAAAATTTACTATCTTTGAGAATCATTTGTTGAAGGATCTAAAGATTAATTAAAATAGCCATATAAATGTATTTATTTTCTCTTATAACACTGGCATTTAGTTGCAGTTACACATGAGCAAATATTGGAGTTTGCAGTTTTCTTTGATTCAGGCATAGTGTGGTTCTTTGTCCTTGGTCTCTCTCCCTTCACCTCTCTAAATTCTACTGGTGACATAAACAGAATGTCCTCACCGCTTCCTCAGGTGGTGTTCTGTCAGCCTGAAAAAGTAAGGCTTCTTTCAATGGCATTAAGTCTTCACTGGTAGCTTAGATGGTAAAGAGTCTGCCTACAATGCAGGAGACATGGCTTCGATTCCTGAGTTGGAAAGATCCTCTGGAGTAAAATGGAAGTCCACTCCAGTATTCTTGCCTAGAGAATCCCTTGGACACAGGAGCCTGGTGGACTNGCATTAAGTCTTCACTGGTAGCTTAGATGGTAAAGAGTCTGCCTACAATGCAGGAGACATGGCTTCGGTTCCTGAGTTGGAAAGATCCTCTGGAGTAAAATGGAAGTCCACTCCAGTATTCTTGCCTGGAGAATCCCTTGGACACAGGAGCCTGGTGGACTACAGTCCATAGGGTAGCAAAAGAGGTGGACACAACTAAGTGACTTTCACTTTCAAGTGAACTAATGTGGGACTAATTTGTATGGTTACATCCTACCTTTGCAAAATCTATTGGGTTGACCAAAAAGTTTGTTCAGGTTTTTCCAGTGTATCTTATGGGAAATTCGTCTTACACTTTCTGACTTACTTCAATCTGTATGACACCTCTAGGTCCATTCACATCTCTGCAAATGATCAAATTTCACCCCTTTTTATGGCTGAATAGAATATCATTATATACAAATACCACATCTTCTTTATCCATTCCTCTGTTGGTGGACAGTTAGGTCACTTCCATGTCCTGGATATTGTAAATTGTGCTGCAATGAACATTGGGGTGCCTGTGTCTTTTTGAAGTGTGGTTTTCTCTGGGCATATGTCCAATAGCAGAATTGCTGGATCATTGTTGTTGTTGTTAAGTCAGTCATGTCGAACTCTTTGCAACCCCATGGACTGCAGCATGCCAGGCTCCTCTGTCCTGCACTATATCCCAAAGTTNCGGGCATATGTCCAATAGTAGAATTGCTGGATCATTGTTGTTGTTGTTGTTGTTAAGTCAGTCATGTCGAACTCTTTGCAACCCCATGGACTGCAGCGTGCCAGGCTCCTCTGTCCTGCACTATATCCCAAAGTTTGCTCAAACTCCAGTCCACTGAGCCTATGATGCTGGAGCATATGGCAACTCTATTTTTAGTTTTTTAAGGAGCCTCCATGCTCTTCTCCTTAGTGGCTGGATCAATTTACATTCCCACCAACAGTCCAAGAGGATCCCCCTTTCTCCACACTCTCTCCATTTTAAAATATTTTTGTATATTTTAAAATAATGACCATACTGATGGGTGTAAGGTGATACATTATGTTAGTTTTGATGTGTGATTTTTCTAATAATAGTGATGATGAACTTCTTTTTCCATTACATCTTACAGAAAATCCTAAGCAATCTTTTTGGCCAATCTAGCACTTAATAGATCTTAAAGATGTTTGAGATTGTTTCAAAAGTTAATAAAGAGACAAAAGGGAATTAAAGACTTAGATATATTTTTACAAGGTCATTCAAGTATATATTTAAAAATATTAAAAATACATAATTATATATATTTANGTGTGATTTTCTAATAATAGTGATGATGAATTTCTTTTTCCATTACATCTTACAGAAAATCCTAAACAATCTTTTTGGCCCATCTAGCACTTAATAGATCTTAAAGATGTTTGAGATTGTTTCAAAAGTTAATAAAGAGACAAAAGGGAATTAAACACTTAGATATATTTTTACAAAGTCATTCAAGTATATATTTAAAAATATTAAAAATATATAATTATATATATTTACATATAATTAGCTGTTGTTGAGGATTCTCTTCAGCATTATGGTTTGTGTATTTATTTTTATTTGCACGTAGGAGTAGTATAGTATAGATACAAATTAACAGAAAATAATTTTCCCTCCATACATCTCTAACTCTGTGTGTATTTGTTTATTCATTAAACAAATATTAAGGTCTTAGTATATTTCAGGCATTGTTCCAAACTCTTGGACTAAGCTGGTAAAGAAAAGAGAAAATAAATCTGTTACCAGGAACTTTGATTGTTGAGTTCTTGAGAATCCAAACTGTTATAGACTCTTGCATCTGTGATGAATAGTCCAGGTAAAAGTGACTTGTGTGAGCATACTTCTTGCTAGACTACTGAAACCTTGTTAGTCTTACATGTAAAGTACTTATCATCATGTAGGCATGTTTAATAGCTTAGAATTCACCTGCTAATGATTGCTGTCTTTACTTCATGCCTAGTATTTCTGAGTAACAAAGGTAAGAATATTAGTATGTAGTCAAGAAGGCTATAGCATTCCACAGTATCACTTACATCATATAAACATCATAAGATATTCAAGGAGATAGACAATAAATTTCATAGTCATAGACACAGACACATGTGATATGTATACCAGCGTGTGTGTGCTTGTACGTGTCACACAAGCTGATTACACAGGTGCGGAAGTGAGAGAGTAAGTAATTTTCTCTGTTTGTGGGAACTACTCATCTCCACACAAGAATGCTGGTCTAAAGCAGAGCACTTCAATAGAGCTATGATACCATTCCTTCAGGATAGATATGTGACAGATGTAACGGAAAAAGATTTAATAGAAGTATTCCAAAAAAAGTTGTCAAGTATTCAATTTGCTGAGCAGCTGTTGGGAAAAATTCCTGTTGAGCTATTTCAAATTCTAAAAGATGATGCTGAGAAAATGCTGCACTCAATTATGCCAGCAAATTTGGTAAATCAGCAGTGGCCACAGGACTGGAAAAGGTCAGTTTTCATTCCAACCCCAAAGAAAGACAATGCCAAAGAATGCTCATACTACCGCACAATTACACTCATCTCACATGCTAGTAAAGTAATGCTCAAAATTCTCCAAACCAGGCTTCAGCAGTACATGAACCATGAACTTCCAGATGTTTAAGCTGGTTTTAGAAGAGTCAGAGGAACCAGAGATCAAATTGCTGACATCTGTTGGATCATTGAAAAAGCAAAAGAATTCCAGTAGAACATCTATTTCTGCTTTATTGACTATGCCAAAGCCTTTGACAGTGTGGTTCACAACAAACTGTGTAAAATTCTTCAAGGGATGGGAATACCAGACCGCCTGACTTGCCTCCTGAGAAATCTGTTATGCTGGTCAAGAAGCAACAGTTAGAACTGGAGATGGAACAACAGACTGGTTCCAAATCAGGAAAGAAGTATGTCAAGGCTGTGGTGTCATCCTGCTTATTTAACTTATATGTAGAGTACATCATGAGAAACGCTGGACTGGATGAAGCGCAAACTGGAATCAAGTTTGCCAGAATAAATATCAGTAACTTCAGATATGCAGATGACACAACCCTTATGGCAGAAAGTGAAGAGGAATTAAAAAGCCTCTTGATGAAAGTGAAAGAGGAGAGTGAAAAAGTTGGTTTAAAGCTCAACAATCAGAAAACTAAGATCACAGCATCTGGTCCAATCACTTCATGGCAAATAGATGGGGAAAACAGTGACAGACTCAATTTGGCCAGGTCGGGGAGGGGGGCTCCAAAATCACTACATATGGTGACTGCAGCCATGAAATTAAAAGACACTTGTTCCTTGGAAGAAAAGTTATGACCAACCTAGAAGGGGATGACAGAGGATGAGATTGTTTGATGACATCACTGACTAAATGGATATGAGTTTGAGTAAACTCCACCAGCTGGTGATGGACAGGGAGGCCTGGCATGCTGCAGTCCATGGGGTTGCAAAGAATTCAATAAGACTAAGTGGCTGAATGACTATCAACTAAGAGATGTTGATATCAATAGAAAGGAAACAGTGGACTCTGCTCATGCAATATGCTCTCATCTAAACAACTGTGTTAATGGAGAATAGACCACTCAATTCACAGAGTGGCAGTACATTTCTCAGGAGTTTTTTTTGGGGGGGGGGGAGTTTAGACTTTCAAATAGCAGAAGTGTTCCATTCCCTAAAAATAAAACAAAAATAATAAACTCATTGAATTATATTAAAAAAAAAACATTTAAGGAATTTGAGGCCAGGTAATAGTCCATTGGCTGGGAAAGACTGAGGGCAGAAGGAGAAGAGGGCGTCAGAGGATGAGATGACTGGATGGCATCATGGATGCAATGAACATAAACTTGGACAAACTCTGGGGCATAGTGAGGGACACAGAGGTCCAGCGGGCTGCAGTTCATGGGGTCTCAAGGAGTCAGACATGACAGGCAACTGAACAACAATAATAACTGTTCATTATGGAAGAAAACACTTGACATTCTCTAGCTCTGTTGAAAAAGAATGGATGAAAGATGAACTATCAGTTAAATATACCAGTCAATAGCAAGAACCAGTCAATATTCTCAGTTCAGGTCAGTTCAGTTCAATTGCTAAGTTGTGTCCGACTCCTTGCGATCCCATGAATCACAGCACGCCAGGCCTCCCTGTCTATCACCAACTCCCGGAGTTCACTCAGATTCACGTCCATTGAGTCAGTGATGCTATCCAGCCGTCTCATCCTCTATCATCCTCTTCTCCTCGTGCCCCCAATCCCTCCAAGCATCAGGGTCTTTTCCAATGAGTCAACTTTTCGCATGAGGTGGCCACAGTATTGGAGTTTCAGCTTTAGCAGTCCTTCCAATGAACACCCAGGAGTGGTCTCCTTTAGGATAGACTGGTTGGATCTCCTTGCAGTCCAAGGGACTCTCAAGAGTCCTCTCCAACACCACAGTTCCAAAGCATCAATTCTTCAGTGCTCAGCTTTCTAGCTTATTTTAAATTGTCTTAGGATCAATTTATATTCTGCTATTTATTTTTAACATCCATAATATTTGGTAGACTTCCCTGGTAGCTCAGACTGTAAAGTGTCTGCCTACAGTGCAAGAGGCCTGGGTTCAATCCCTGGGTCAGGAATATCCTCTGGAGAAGGAAATGGCAACCCACTCCAGGATTCTTGCCTGGAAAATCCCATGGGAGGAGGAGCCTGGTAGGTTACAGTCCATGGGGTCAAAAAGAGTCGGACACGACTGAGCGACTTCACTTTCATTTTCACTATACTTTGATGTGTCTTTATTAATGCAATAATGTTTTAAGCAAGCCTTAGTAATTCAAAAACTGCAAAATAAAAACTAGTTTAGGTTTTGACTATCAGCCTGAGAGGAATGTTCACTATAAAATTTCTAGATGCTAACAAAGTGACAGGTATCTGTTTGAGTTTGAGCATGATGTAATGGGAAGTTTAGGAATTACAACTGAATTTGAGAACTCAAGAATACCTGTGCTAGACTTACTCATGACGTGATGCTATTTCATGACAATGATTTTTCAATATTTTAAAAAAGGAAATATTCATCAGTTCCTGTTCAACTCTTCATGATTCCATGGACTGCAGCATGACAGGCCTCCCTGTCCAACAGCAACACCCAGAGCTTGTTCAAACTCATGCCCATTGAGTTGGTGATGGCATCCAAGCATCTCATCCTCTGTCATCTCCTTCTCCTCCCACCTTCAATCTTTCCCAGCATCAGGGGCTTTTCTAATGAATCAGTTCTTTGCATCAGGAGGCCAAAGTATTGGAGTTTCAGCATCAGGCCTTCCAATGAACAGTTAGGACTGATTTCCTTTACAACTGACTGGTTTGATCTCCTTGCAGCCCAAGGTACTCTCAAGAGTCTTCAACACACAGTTCAAAAGCATCAATTCTTCAGTGCTCAGCTTTACTTATGGGCCAACTCTTACATCCATACATGACTACTGCAAAAACCATAGCCTTGACTAGACAGACCTTTATCAGCAAAGTAATATCTCTGCTTTTTAATATTCTGTCTAACCTCACAGATTTTCTTCCAAGGAAATAGTCATACGTCCCTTGGAATATTTTCTTTTTAAGGACTTTTAATTAAAGTATAACATTTATACAAAAGTGTACCTATCATTTGGAAAAGGCAATGGCATCCCACTCCAGTACTCTTGCCTGGAAAATCCCATGGACGGAGGAGCCTGGTAGGCTGCAGTCCATGGGGTCTCGAAGAGTTGGACACGACTGAACGACTTCCCTTTCTCTTTTCACTTTCATGCATTGAAGAAGGAAATGGCAACCCACTCCAGTATTCTTGCCTGGAGAATACCAGGGACAGGGGAGCCTGGTGGGCTGCTGTCTATAGGGTCACACAGAGTCGGACATGACTGAAGCGAGTTAGCAGCAGTAGCGGTACCTATCGTTAGTATACAGTTGGAAGCATTTCACAAACTGACTCTTAAACCTGGTACCCAATCAAGAACTGGAGGAGTCACCACCAGCTCTCCAGAACCCCTTCTCACGCTCCCTGTCAGTCCCTTGTTGTTGTTGTTCAGTGGCTAAGTTGTGTCCGACTCTTTGTGACCGTGTGGACTGCAGCATGCCAGGCCTCTCCGTCCATCACTCTCTGTCTGAGTTTGCTCAAACTGTCAGTCTCTGCCTTCTCCCAAGTTTGTGTGTGTGTGTGTGTGTGTGTGTGTGTGTGTCTGTGTGTCTGTGTGTCTGTGTGCTCAGTTGCTCAGTTGTGTCTGACTCTTTGCTCATGGACTGTAGCCTGCCAGACTCCTCTGTCCATGGGGTTCTCCAGGCAAGAATACTGGAGTAGGTTGCCATGTCCTCCTTCAGGGAATCTTCCCAACCCAGGGATTTTGGTATTATTATTTTTTCCAATTTTTGAAAAATTGAGGTAAAATTTGTATTACATAAAATTAACCATTGCAAAATCAACCATTTAGTGGCAGTTACCACATTCATAGTATTGTGTGACCATCACCTTTATCAAATGCCAAGACATCAACTCCTCTAACAGAAAACCCATATACACTAAGCAATAACTTCCCATTCTCTCTTCCCTTCAGCTTCTGGTAACCACCAAATGGCTTTCTGTCCCTATTGATTTACCTCTTATGATTATTCCTTATACATATAATTGTGCGCAACATGCCAGTCAGTCTTGAAGGAAATCAACCCTGAATATTCATTGAAAGAACTGATGCTGAAGTTGAAGCTCCAATACTTTTGCCACCTGACACGAAGAGTGGACTCATTGGAAAAAACCCTGATGCTGGGAAAGATTGATGGTGGGAGAAGAGGACCCCAGAGGATGAGATGGTTGGATGGCATCACTGACTCAATGGACATGAATCTGAGCAAGCTCCTGGAGATGGCGAAGAACAGTCTGGCATGCTGCAGTCCATGGGGTCACAAAGAATTGGGCACAACTTATGCACTGAACAAGTGTGCAATGTGACATTTTATGTCTGCCTTCTCTCACTTCAGATAAAGGTTTTGAAGCCCACTCAAATTGTAGCTTCATTGCTTTTTATGGTTAAATAATATTTTATGCCCATGTGTACATTTTACAATGCAGCAAGAAGACAAATAACTCAGTTAAGAATAGACAAAGGACTTGAACAGACTTTTCTCCAAAGAAAACATACAAAGGAAAGACAAATAAGCATGTTAGGTAATTTGAGTCATTAGGGAGAAGAAAATCAAAATCATGAGGTAGTACTTTCTGTTCATTAGGATGGCTATAATAAAAAAAAATATATGGAAAATAACAAGTGTTGATAAAGATACAGGGGATTCAAGCCCTCACATGTTTTTGTAGGAACCCCTGCGGAAAGCACTGTGGTGGGGCTTCAGCAGTTCATGTAGCTTCTGGGTATAAATCCCACAGGACTGATAACATGTATTCAAACAAATACTTGGGCAGTTATGTTCATGGCTGATGTGAATAAATATCTCGAGACAGAGAGATGAACTGGATTTTAAATATAATCACAAGTGTCCCTATAAGAGTTAGGCAGAGGGAGATTTGATTAACGTAGATGTGACCTCATACCCGGCAGTTGGAGTAATGAGAAGAAAGGGTTATGAACCGAGAAATTCAGGTGGCCTCTGGGAGTTCAAAAAGGCAAGTGAATAGTGTCCCCTAGAAGCTCCATAGGAAACCATCTCTGTCAACACTTCAGTTTAAAGTGAAACTCACTTTAGACTACTGGCCCAGAATTCCAAAATAATACATTTTCTTTGTTTGAAGCCACCAAGTATGTTAGTCATTCATTACAACAGTCATAAGAAGCTAGTATAGGGTTCATTATTTTTTTAATCCCACATGAATAGCCAAATGGTCCAGATTATTTATTAATAAAGAATATTTTGTCCCTTGTATTTCAGTATCATATTTATTTCTAGACCCATTTCTGGATTCTATTCAATTCCCTGGTCGACTTCTTTATACCTGAATCAATACGACACCATCTGAGTTTTTATGGTAAATGATAAATCAAGATGTGTATATGGTAGAGTATATCCTCCAGCTTTATTTTTTTATATAGGTTGATCTTGATTAGTTTTCATATTCTACATTTGCATAGGAAACTTTTAAAATTAGGTTTTCATTTTAGATACATTATTTACTAGATTTTGGGGGGCTTGCTTTACATCTGTAGATCAAGGTGGGAAGAAGTGACAGGACACTGAGCCTTTCAATCTGTGAAAAATATATATCTCTTAATGTATTAAAGAATTATTTAATTTGCCTTACTATTTTTTTTTTTCTGCATTGGAGCTGGGAACATTTTTTTAAACAATATGTTTCTATATATTTACATTTAAAACTACTTGGAATCTGTCTTTATCACATTAATTTGCCATTTGTTGCTGGCATGCAGTCTAATTTTGTGTGTTCTATGTATGATGATTTGCATCCAGTGGCCTTGATAAAGTTTCTCATTAATCGTTAATAGTTGTCGGAGTCTCTTTTTGGTCTACGTACATTTTATTTTTATTTGGAAATAATCCTTTCATTTCTTCCTTTCCAATGGTTTTGTTTTTGTCTTCAATTATTGTACTTTCTAAGATGTCAGTTCAATGTGGAATAGAAATGGTGGCGGGGAACCTTGCATCAGTTTTAGACCAGGGACAAATATTTTAATATTCCATCATTGATTACTAGTGTTTATAAATTAGGTTTGCTCTATGGATAGTATTTTTAAGATGAAAGGCCTTTCCTTCTCTTTCTAATTAGCTGAGAGTTATTTATCAGGAATGACATTGAATATTTTTCATATTTTCTGCATTATTTATTCCTGAAGTGCTTTTTTTGTAAACCTTTAATAAGAATAGGGAACTTTCCTTCTATTTCTATTTTCTAGGTTGTTTATAATAAGAATAGTTGAAATATTTTCAAATCTTATTTTTTAATCTGTTACTATGACACTATGGTTAGCTCCTGTGTTTCAATTTTTTCAATTCCATCTTTTCTTTACACTTTGCTTCTTTTTCTCTTTCAGTGGATTAATAATGTATTTATTTTAAATTTACTGATCTTTACTATAGCATTTAGTCTCTTCCTCAGGGTTTATAGTCTGCATTATTAACATTACAGTCCATCTTAAGTTATGATTGTATGACATCAAACAAACTATAAACCATCACAGCATTGTAATTATGTTTAACACTGTCTTCCTGTGGTCATTACATATTTTATCTTTACATATAAGACATACATTATTATTTCAACAAATCAATAGTTTTTACATGTAAAAATAATTTTTGTCATGTGTCTTAGGGATGGGGTTTTGGGATGCAGTTTTAGAGATTTCCCCTTGGCTTTTCCCAATAGAGAAAGTAGGGGAAATAGTAATCTCATTAACTAGTACCAGACTAGGGAGGGTAGAAACTGATGCTAGAACAGTGGGTAAGTACTGAGAGAACAGGGAAAATTAGGAAATTTAGAGGCCAAATTGAGAGCAAAGAAGGTAGGTAAGGAAATTATAATTTCATCCAAGAAGAGAATATCGTCTGCTTATTTTATTCATTAACTCATTTGTTTAATACTAATGGTGTGTTATTTAAAACCAGCAATAAATAAGCAAATTTCAAACTGAATTAGTAAATAAATAAGAATGTGACAAATGCTATCAATGGGTAAGTATAGGGATTATTTCAGCATATAGTTACAGAACCTATCTTTGGTTTAAGTTAGGTTTAAGGAAAAAAATTCCACAGATTTTATATTTAAGATGCTACTATAAATATAATACTAGCTAGAAAAAAAGAGAGGAGTGAAAAGAAGTACTTAGAGTTAGTATGATCATGGAAGCAAAGCATACTGCTTGGAGTAATTCTGAGCAAACTGATGTAGCTGATTTGAAAATTACCTGGAATTTATTTAGTTTATAGACATAAGAATTTCTAATTTTCAATATTCAGAATTGATTTCTTGGAAATATATATTGTTAAAGGCCCCACATTTTCTGATTAATTAGTCTCCCAAGCAGTTCATAGAACCTTATTCTGGAAGTTCTATCATACAGAGAGTAATAATTTAGGGTCAGTGTTCCAAGCATAAGGGGCTTCTTCAGTGGCTCAGTGATAAAGTATCCACCTGCAATGCAGAAGACACAGGAGATGTGGGTTTGATTCCCGGGTGGGGAAGATACCATGGAGGAGAGCATGGCACCCCATTTCAGTATTCTTGGCTGGAGAATCTGATGGACTGAGGAGCCCGGTGGGCTACAGTCAGTCCATAGGGTCACAAACATACCAACAGGACTGAATTGACTTAGCACATACGCACACACCAAGAGTAACCTGAGTCAAGATGACAGAAGCAGGAGGAGATATAAAGGCATTCAGTCTAGAACTTTGAGTCTTTAAACATAGGAAGGTGAACACAGCAGAAGTAAGGAAGAAAGGCCTGCTAGAATCTCCAATACTGAGTTTTAGGTTTTTGCAGCATTTTACAAAGTGCTGCTTGCACTGGTTTCAAGAGTATGGCTTGCCTAATAGATTAAATAAATTTGGGGGAAAACACTTTGAATTTGTGCATCTTAAGTGAATTTGTGTTTGTGTGTGTGTGAGTTTTAGTAGCTCAGTTGTGTCCAACTCTTTGTGAACCCATGATCTGTAGCTTGCCAGACTCCTCAGTCTATGGAATTCTCTAGGCAAGAATAGGGAAATGGGCTGCCATTCCTTTCTCCAGGGGATCTTTCTGACCCAGAGACTGAAGCCGTGTCTCCTGCAGTGCAGGCAGATTCTTTACTGTCTGAGTCACCTATCTAGAGGCTATTTCTAATTAGCATGGGGATATATGAAATGAAAATAGAAAATGTACAATGGGCAAGCATGAAGTTTAACCCTTGAAATTTTGAGCTGAAATAAATAAGAATGGATTTGTTTCTGATGAAAAGAGTGGAGAGGCAAGTGTGTCTTACACAGATGAATGAAATAAAAGTCAGTTTGAAATTACTAACAGGGAGTTGGGGAATTGAATTGATTAAAATGATATTACCTGAAATGCTGATGTGAGGGTAGTTTTAGAAATTTCACATGTGGTATAATTAACCTGATGTGATTCTGGTAGATTATGTTGACACTTAAAAAACAGGATTTTGAACAATGCAGGTCCA
>SJYW01053087.1:29937-43816 GCA_006410735.1 Raphicerus campestris
CTGCGCTCTAGGGTAAAAGGCAAGGCAGGAGCCTGTCTCTTATACACATCTGGACTAATCTTCTTTAGGATGGACTGGTTGGATCTCCTTGCAGTCCAAGGGACTCTCAAGAGTCTTCTCCAACACCACAGTTCAAAAGCATCAGTTCTTCAGCACTCGGCTTTCTTTATAGTCCAACTCTCACATCCATACACGACCACTGGAAAAACCATAGCCTTGACTAGACAGACCTTTGTTGGCAAAGTAATGTCTCTGCTTTTGAATATGCTATCTAGGTTGGTCATAACTTTCCCCCAAAGAGTAAGCATCTTCTAATTTCATGGCTGCAGTCACCATCTGCATTGACTTTGGAGCCCCCCAAAAATAAAGTCTGACACTATTTCCACTCTTTCCCCATCTACTTCCCATGAAGTGATGGGACCAGATGCCATGATCTTAGTTTTCTGATTGTTGAGCTTTAAGCCAACTTTTTCACTTCTCTTTCTCTTTCAGTAAGAGGTCTACCTCTACTTGGAAAATTTTCAGTATTTAATAGTAAAATCTGACAGAAGGATATATAATCATGAATATCAAGGAATTGTGGATACTGACTATAAATTATGTATAGATTTTTCACTGCACAGAGAGTTCATATCTCAACCCTTTGTTGTTGAAATGCCAACTGTATTTCAAAGTCTCTTCATTTACACACTAAAAAAAAATTTCATCATAGTGAGCTCATGCTATGAAAAATCTTCATCCTCAGCTGCAAGAGTAAATTGCTTTAGCACTCACTTTGCAGTGAAGATGCCTACGGGTATTTTGTTTACAGCAACTATTTTTACCAGGAACTTTCCTTTGGAAGGTTTAAATACTTATATAGCAACTTAAAATATTATCATATGAAATAACAGTAAAATATCAATTCAGAGTTCTATTTTATATTTTGTTTATACTAAATTTATGATCCAATTTGAGTTACATAAGTTATGAGGTGCAAGAACAGTTATGGCTTTTTTCTCCTGTGGATATCCACTTGCTTCAGAAATTAGTTGGTGAAACAACTGCTGATCCTCCTTTTGATCTGTGTTTGAATCTTTGTCAAAAAGTCAGTTGTTTGTACATCAGTGAACCTAGTTCTGGGATCTCTAATCTGTTTCACTGATCTATGAATCTATTCCTCCAGAATGTTCAAAGAGTTTTCATTATTGTAGCTATATCATGCATAAGTACTGGAATCAGGCAGACTGATTTTCCCCATTTTATTCTTCTTTAAATTAGATTCCCACCATTCTAATTCTTCTGCATTTATATGCAAATTTTAGACAAATTTTGGTTATACTTACAAAAATATTACTGGGATTAACTTGAGAAAATGAACATCTTTACCTAATTGAGTTTCAAATCTATGATTACTGTATGTCTCTAATACTTAGTTATCTTTGACTTCTTTCATGAGCATTCTCTAGTTTTCAGTATGAAAATCCTGTAAAACTTTTTTAGATTGCATCTAAATATTTCATTTTTGAATGATTGTAAGTGGTATTTGCTAATATAGAAAAATCTTTTTGCGTATTGATTTTGTATCTTGTGGACTTACTTAATGCATTTATAATTTCAGAAGGGTTTCTTATAGTTTTCTTGGAATTTTCAACAAGTATAGCTAACTTCAAGTAGGTACAGTTTTATTTCTTCCTTACTGATTTCTTTGCCTTTTATTTCATTTTCTTTCCTTATATTACTAGTGCTTAGTATTTCCATTAAGTATGCTGTTAACTGTAGATTTATTGTAGATCTTTTAAATCAAGTTGAAATTTCTCACTATTCTCATTTTATGAATTTTAAAAATTCATGAGTAGGTGTTGAATATTGTCAAACACTTTATCTGTATCAGTTAACATAATCTTTTCTCCTTTTACTTTGATAATATGGTATATTATAATTGTTTTTCAAATATTGAACTATCCTTGCGTCTCTGGACCATTGGAATAACCCTCACTTGATATTATATGTAATTATTCTTACAGATTACTGAAATTACTTCAATAATACTTTGCTAAATATTTTGTGTCTATATTCACTGGAAAGACTGATGCTGAAGCTGAAACTCCAATATTTTGGCCACTTGATGTGAAGAACTGACTCATTTGAAAAGACCCTGATGGTGGGAAAGATTGACAGTGGGAGGAGAAGGGGATGACAGAAGATGAGATGGTTGGATGGCATCACTGACTCAACGGACATGAGTCTGAATAAACTCAGGGAGTTGATGATGGACAGGGGCCTGGTGTGCTACAGTTTATGGGGTCGCAAAGAGTTGGACACAGCTGAGTGACTGAACTGAACNGTGGTAAAGATTGACAGTGGGAAGAGAAGGGGATGACAGAAGATGAGATGGTTGGATGGCATCGCTGACTCAACGGACATGAGTCTGAATAAACTCAGGGAGTTGATGATGGACAGGGGCCTGGTGTGCTACAGTTTATGGGATCGCAAAGAATTGGACACAGCTGAGTGACTGAACTGAACTGAACTGATATTCAAGAGGGACAGTGGTCTTAGTGTTCCTTCATGAATAAGTTGGGAAGTATTCTCGATTTTATTATTTGGACGAGATTGTATAGAGTTGGTTTTAATTCTTATTTAAACATGTTAATAGAATTCTCCAGGGACACTACCTGGACCTGTAATTTACTTATCAGAAGTTTTAAAATTATGAATTCAATCTCTTTAATTGCTACAGAATTATTCAAAATATCTATTTCATATTGGGTGAGTTGATACAAATTTACTTTTTAGGAGATTGTTTATTTAACCAAATTTGTCAAATTTATGTATGTAGGATTGTTTGCATTAATTCTTTATTAAATGTCTGGTATTGCAAGGTAGGTACTGATACCTGCCATTGCATTCTTGATGCCATTCATTTCTCTCGGTTTTGTTAGAGATATGTTAATTTTATTGATCTTTATAAAGAACCAACTCTTTTTTTTACATCGATTATCTTTATCATTTTTGGGAGTTTTCAATTTCATTGCTTTAGGCTTCACAGGTAGTCCTAGTGGTAAAAAAAACCCACCTGCCAATGCAGGAGACTTAAGAGACAAAGGTTCAATGCTTGAGTCAGGAAGACTCCCTGGAGAAGAGCGTGACAATCCACTCCAATAGTCTTGCCTGGAGAATCCACAGATAGAGGATCCTGGTGGGCTACAGTCAATAGGGTCACAAAGAATCAGACACGAATGAAGCAAATTAGCACATAGCATGTAGGCTTTTATCGCTATTATTCCCTTCATTCTGATTGAGGTTTACATTGTCTTTTGTTTGATTCTTTAGACAAAAATTTGCATTATAAATTAGGACTTTTTAAAATAATAAGAGCAGTTTATATTACATTGGTACTATAAATTTCCACTGAAGCAGTTTTATGTTCTACATATTTTGATAGGTTGTATTTTCAATTTCATTAGGTTCAATGCATTTGATAGAGCCATCCCCCTTTCCTTCTGGTTAATATTTTTGTGATCTATCTTTTCCCATATTTTTCATTCAATCACCCATATAATTTTATTTGAGGTAAGTTTGTGATATAGATATTTAGTTGGGTCATGTTATTAACTACTCTGCATTCTGTCTTTTATCCTGTGTATTTAGACCATCTACACTTAATACAGGGCTTCCCTGGTGGCTCAGAGGTTAAAGCGCCTGCCTCCGATGCGGGAGACCTGGGTTTGATCCCTAGGTCGGGAAGATCCTCTGCAGAAGGAAATGGTAACCCACTTNTTTGAGCATTGTCCTGTTACTTTTCTCTTACTGACTTATAGTCTGATTTCATTGTGACTAAATATGCTGTGACTGGTTTAATTTTTAAGCATATTAACATTGGTTTATGATCCAGGCTATGATATATTTTGGTATTTATTGCACAGAAACTTGAAAACATGTATATTTTGAGTTTTCTAGTGTTCATTATACCCTATTGGTTGATGATACTGTTGAGTTCTTCCATATCCTTACTCATTTTATTTCTATTTCTTTTAACAATTCTCAAGAGGAGCGTTGAAATCCCCAGCTGTAATTGCACAATTTTCTCTTCTCACTTCTGTTTATGAAATGAAATTCAAAATATGAATTGCATACTTTGCAACACTTCTGTTTGATGCATACACATTTAGGACTGTTATGTTTTGGCGAACTGATGGCATTGCCACTATGTAGTGTCCATGCTGAAGCTGAAACTATAATACTTTGGCCACCTGATGTGAAGGGCTGATTCATTAGAAAAGACCCTGATGCTGGAAAGATTGAAGGCAGGAGGAGCAGGGGACAACAGAGGATGAGATGGTTGGATGGCATCACTGACTTGATGGACATGCATTTGAGCAAGTTCTGGAAATTGGTGATAGACAGGGAAGCCTGGTGTACTGCAGTCTATGGGGTCACAAAGAATCAGACAGGAATGAGCCACTGAACTGAACTGAATTGTATGCCCCTCTCTAGCTCTAGTGATTTTCTTGGCTCTGAAGTCTATTTAATGTGTTTTTAATAGAGCCATCCCCCTTTCCTTCTGGTTAATATTTTTATGATCTATCTTTTCCCATATTTTTACATTCAATCACCCGTATAATTTTATTTGAGGTAAGTTTGTGATATAGATATTTAGTTGGGTCATGTTATTAACTACTCTGCATTCTGTCTTTTATCCTGTGTATTTAGACCATCTACACTTAATACAGGGCTTCCCTGGTGGCTCAGAGGTTAAAGCGCCTGCCTCCGATGCGGGAGACCTGGGTTTGATCCCTAGGTCGGGAAGATCCTCTGCAGAAGGAAATGGTAACCCACTCGAGTATTCTTGCCCAGAGAATCCCATGGACAAAGAAGCCTGTTAAGCTACAGTCCACAGGGTCACAAAGAGTCAGACACGACTGAACAACTTCACTTTCACTTTGCACTTAATACAATTGCTGATAATTTAGGACTTGCCTACTATTTCATTACTTGTTTTGTTTCTTCTGTTTTATTGCTTCTGTTTTCTTATTCCTGCTTTCCTGTGAATTTCTTGAACAAATTTAGGATTTTATTTTTATTTATCAATGCCATTTTTGAGTATGTTTCTTCACATAGCTTTTCTAGTGGTTGCTATAGGTAGCACACACACATATTTTACATATATATCTATTTTTATATTTTGTATATAAAATAATTTAGAAATTTCAAGGGGAGTTTGAAAGCCTATAGCATTTATCCATTTATCTATTTATACTTTTTATCTTCTTTCTTCCATTTTGATGTTACATATTTTCTTTTTTTTTATCATTTCCTTTCTGTTAGAGAACTTTCTTTAGCCACTCTCTTAAAGTATATGTATTAGTGACACATTCTAGTTTTGCTTCATCTGATGATGCCTAGTATCCCCTTTATTACTCAAGGGCATTTTCACTGAATATACAATTCTGAGTTGGTAGCTTTTATTCCCCCATATTTGAAAAATATTGTGCCCTTCTTTTTACCCCACAATTCTTTCTTCTAATAAGAAACTTACCATCATTAGAAATGATATTCCCCTTTAGACAGAGTGTTGTTTCACCTCTGTCTACTTTCAAGTTTTGTTATTTATCTTTAATTTTCAGAAGTTTCATTTTGATTTGTCTTGTCATGGTTTACCCTTTCTGGAGTTTGCTCTGCTTATTAAATATATAAGTTATGTCCTTTGCCAAGTTCAGCTAGCAGTTTTTCATCCATTATTTTATGGAGCTGGTTTTGAGCTCATTTTCTTTCCTTCTGAGATTTTATATCTTTTGTTATAGCCCCACTTGTCCTTCAGGCTCTTTTTAAATTTTTTTCAGTGTATTTTCTCTCTGTTGTTCAGATTGGGGCATTTCTATTGTTCTTTCTTCCAGTTCATAGATTCTTTCCTCTGTTCCCACTCATTCTACTGTTTTTGAATTTCCATATGGTTCTCCTTTAAATCTTCTATTTCTTTACTTGAACCTGGGTCTGGCTCAGTGGGTAAAGCGTCTGCCTATAATGTGGGAGAGCCTGGTTTGATCCCTGGGTCGGGAAGATCCCCTGGAGAAGGAAATAGCAACCCACTCCAGTACTCTTGCCTGGAAAATCCCATGGACTGAGAAGCCTGGTAGGCTACAGTCCACGGGGTCGCAAAGAGTCGGACAAGGCTTTCTATTATGGAACATTCTAATTTAAAAAAAAAAAAAAAAGTTTCAAGAAGGAAGAAGCTGTCTATTAGTTTTATCTGTGAGTGAAAATTTAGGTTTCTCACTTAGCCTCCTTTTGATACCCTGGGGTGGGCTTTGCTGCTGCTGCTAAGTCGCTTCATTCGTGTCTGACTCTGTGCGACCCCATAGACGGCAGCCCACCAGGCTCCCCCCGGCCCTGGGATTCTCCAGACAAGAACACTGGAGTAGGTTGCCATTGCCTTCTCCAATGAAGTTGTTCAGTCTTGTCCGACTCTTAGAGACCCCATGGACTGCAGCCTACCAGGCTCCTCCGTCCATGGGATTTTCCAGGCAAGAGTGCTGGAGTGGGTGCCATTTAGAGGGTCATAATTCCTAGATAGGAGGAAGAGCTCAGCGCTCCCTTTCCAAGCCCTCTCGGGAGACCGCCCTGCTATGAAGGGGAGAGGGCCTTTGTCACTGCTCCTGAAATTGCCTCCACTGATTCTGTGTGAGTTGAGATCATTACTGCTGTAAGGTGGGGAAAATCTCAACTTTTAACTTTTCACCCTCCTTGATTTCATCCCATCTGGGTATGACCAGGAATCGGGCTCTTCACATTGTTCAGGTGACATGATGAGGGCTTCTTTGTTTTTCTCATCATGTTTCTAGCATCTCTAGCACCTAGTCTAATTTATATTGATATATGCCATAATGAAAGCCCAGGGAAATCATCACATGTAATGTTTCAGGTCTCAACATCCCTGTCCTTTCTCTACATTTCATATTCTTCCTATTGTTTTTAATTTAAAATTTATATTAACTCAGGAAAATATAAACAATCTCTAGGATTTCACCATAGATCTTAATGATCTTAATAGCATTACATGAGAAAAATATATACAGTTTTTAAATTTGAATTTTATTTAGGATAATTTGAAAAATTTGGTGTTAATAAAGTACTGTAAGGATGAATATAGATCATTGCTTGCATTTAGCTATATTTATGAAGTCTTTTTATTTTTCAAAATTTCACTCCAAAGATTTCTTTGCCTTCCTTTAATTAGACTCTCACTATTTTGTTAATAATATTGGAGTCATTAAAGATTGTAGGTTGTTAAGCCATAATTGCCATTCTTTTCATGGTTCACTGTATACAACATTTCTAATTCAGATCATCAATATAAAGACTAAAATAACTCATATCCCATGCCATACTTTATCCTTTGTGAATAACTGGGGAAAGAGGGAAGCCCTAATATGAATCTTTAGTGCCTCAACTTTTCATTAGAGGAGGACTCCCCAAAATACATTTTAATCACATTTATTTATTTATTGTTATGGAGGTATTTTTATTTGCCAGAAAAAAAAAGAGAAATTCACAGAGGATAAGGGGTATGCATGTGTGTACAGGCATGTGTGTGATTTAATGATAGAGGAGTTGTAGTTAAAGGGAAAATGGGGGAAGAAATTCCATATAATCCTAGAAAACAATATATTTGGAAATTAGGATCTTGGGCTTTATATAACTTAAACAGTATCTACTTCCCATACCTTAATATCAACACAGTATTAAACATCCTCCTGGAAGACCACAGCTGAAGCAGACCACAGCTTTTCACTAGTAGAAATAAGGTTGCTGTGGGCACCTTCTGCATTTCTCTACCTGAGTGTATGTGAAAAGCTTCTCATGGGAGCTACTAGAGAACAGATCATTGATTACAGGAAAACAACATCTTCAACATTGTTATTTATTCTCAAATTAGATTCCAACATGATTATAGCAATTTAGTTTCCAAAATATTGTGTTAAATTTTCCTCTGTTATATATCCAAACTGTTTTACATCAACAGCCGTCAATTTTGTTCATATGATAGGCATTAAATAGTATCACTTTTTAAAACAATTATATTTCTATTTATTCTTAAGATTGAGTATTTTTTTTCAGGTATCTAAACCATTGCCATTTCTTAAGTAATTACCTTTTTGACTTGATTTTCTTGTTGGGCTGACTTTTTAAAAATAATTGTAGTTCTCTATATTTATTGTATAGTAATTACTGAATAGTCCCTTTAATTAATNTATTTTTTTTTCATGTATCTAAACCATTGCCATTTCTTAAGTAATTACCTTTTTGATTTGATTTTCTTGTTGGGCTGACTTTTTAAAAATAATTGTAGTTCTCTATATTTATTGTATAGTAATTACTGAATAGTCCCTTTAATTAATGTAGATTAAAGAAGTCAGTCCTGAATATTCATAGAAAGGACTAAAACTCCAATACTTTCGCCACCTGATGCGAAGATCTGACTCATCTGAAAAGACCCTGATGCTGGCAAAAATTGAAGGCAGGAGGAGAAGGTGACGACAGAGAATGAGATGGTTGGATGGATGGCATCACTGACTCAATGGACATGAGTTTGAGTAAACTCCAGGAGTTGGTGATAGACAGGGAGGCCTAGCGTGTTGCAGACATTGGGGTTGCAAAGAGTCAGACACGACTGAGTGAGTGAACTGAACTGTACTGAAAGTTATCTTCTTGGGTGAGTGATTTGTCTTGCCACATTGAATATGAAAGTTCTTCTGTGAGATTTTTAACGTAGTNATGTTGCAGGCATTGGGGTTGCAAAGAGTCAGACACGACTGAGTGAGTGAACTGAACTGTACTGAAAGTTATCTTCTTGGGTGAGTGATTTGTCTTGCCACATTGAATATGAAAGTTCTTCTGTGAGATTTTTAACGTAGTCAAATATATGACTCTATTTTCTTATTTTTGTGTGTTTTCTGACCTATTTCTTTAAAATATCTTTTTTTTTTTGATCTGAGATATCAGATATATTTCTGTAGTGCTTTCTGGGAATTATGGAGCTTTGTTTTTCACCTAAGGTTTTTCATCTTTGGTTTATTTTCATATATGGTATAAATTGAGGTCTTATTTTCTGTTTTTTCATAACAAGTTACCACAAACTTAGCAGCTTAAAATATCACCCATTTGAGCTCTCTCATTTCTTTAGGTGAGAAGTCTGAGTNTTAAAATATCTTTTTTTTTAATCTGAGATATCAGATATATTTCTGTAGTGCTTTCTGGGAATTATGGAGCTTTGTTTTTCACCTAAGGTTTTTCATCTATTTGGTTTATTTTCATATATGGTATAAACTTGAGGTCTTATTTTCTGTTTTTGCATAACAAGTTACCACAAACTTAGCAGCTTAAAATATCACCCATTTGAGCTCTCTCATTTCTTTAGGTGAGAAGTCTGAGTGAGCATGTCTGGGCTGCCTAGTGTCTCACAAGTCTGAGATCAAGTGTCACTGGAATAAACTCTTACATAGAAGTTCTGGGGAAGAATCTCCTGTCAAGATCCTTTAGGTTATTAGCAGAATCCAGTACAGTCAATTGCGTGGCAAGTTCCTTATTTTCTTGTAGAATGTCAAATGGGATCATTGCTAGCTTCTAGAAGTCACTGAGGCCCTTTCAGATGGTCTGTTCCATCTCCAAACCAGCAATGGCATCTCTTTCTCTCTCTCTATCATAATATATTCTCATCCTTGAATCTCTCTGGCTTAACTCTTGATTATTAACCAGAGAAAGCACTACTTTTAAAGGACTCACCTAATTAGGTTTAAGTATCTACTTGCATGACCTGCTAATTGTGTGGTTGACAGAAGAATAACTTTAATTGCATCTACAAAATAACTTCTATCATATAAAACCAATCTCTGGTGTAGTAATGGACAGTGGAGGTCCTGGGGTTATCTTGGAATTCTGCTTGCCACAGAAGTATTTGGGATGGGTTTGCTACTCAATTATTTGAGATTTCCTGCATGCCTTATTTGACTCTTCTCCTTAGAGAGGTGAGAGAGAAAGAGTGAGAGAGAGAGGCTCAAGCCACTGGCTTCCTAAAATCATATTTAAAATAATCTTCATAAAATTCTTATTTTAATTTTAATATAGTCAGGACTATACTGTGGTATTTCTCTATTTTTTAATGCTAAATTAAAAACTCCCATATTTACATATATATTCAATGAATTTCACTTAATAATTAACAAAGAAATAAAAGATATATACTCTTAGTTTCCATTGAAGAGACTTTAAATCTCTTTTAATGAATATATATACTGTATTGAATTTAAGATAGGAACTCAATTAGGACTTCATTGATAGAACAGAAAAAAGACAGGACAGATATATGCCTGTATTTAAATTCTCAGAAATTCAACTTCTGTAAAAAGCTTTAGCCTTTCCTCATTTTTAATTGGGAACAAATGCAGTCAAGTGGATTTTTTTAATGCCCTTGCAAAACTTCTGGAGCTCTTACACTATTGTTTTGGTTTTACATAAAGTGAACATTGCATGCAACAGTGACCTTGGAAGAATTGCCCTGACCGTGTACCATGTATCCACAAATCCTTGATTTAATAGAAATAATTGAAATAAGTGAGCTGTGTTTTACTTTCCAATTGAATTATGTGGCTTTTCAATTGAATCATATATAATTGAAAAAGAAAAAAAGGAATATTATATTCGTTTTTGTCCACATTTTTCCTTTGTTCTCAAGGCTTCTGTTTCTACAGACCTGGGCCTAGAAGTCAACAAGCTAAAATAATCATTTCCGATAAGAAATCAGTGAAACCCTTGAAGAAAAAATTACATACTTGCCTAAAACTGTATCAAGATGAATCCTAGAATTAGGCCATGCAGCTCAGCCTTGTCTTTTGTAACACTATGTTAGGTCACCAAGTCACTCAGTTGCGTGCGTTCAGCCACATCTGACGCTGTTACCCTATGGACTATAGACCACCAGGCTCCTCTGTCCATGGTATTTTTTCAGGCGAGAATGGTGGAGTGGGTTGCCATTTCTTCCTCCAGGGATCTTCCTGAAACAGGGATCAAACTCATGTCTCCCCCAGCTCCTGCATGGCAGGTGGATTCTTTACCACTGATCCACCTAGAAAGCCCAGTAACTCACTTTAGTACAGTTCAGTTCAGTTGCTCACTCGTATCTGATTCTTTGAGACCCCAAGGACTTCAGCACACCAAGCCTCCCTGTCCATCACCAACTCCCACAGGTTACTCAAATTCATGTACACTGAATCAGTGATGCCATCCAACCATCTGATCCTCTATTGTCCCCTTCTCCTCACACCTTCAATCTTTGCCAGCATAAGGGTCTTTCCTAATGAGTCAGTTCTTCGCATCAGGTGGCCAAAGTATTGGAGTTTCAAATGCAGCATCAGTCCTTCCAATGAATATTCAGGACTGATTTCCTTTAGGATAGACTGGGTGGACCTCCTTGCAGTCCAAGTCACTCTTAAGAGTCTTCTCCAACACCACAGTACAAAAGCATCAATTCTCCAGTGCTCAACTTTCTTTATAGTCCAACTCTCACATACATACATGACCACTGGAAAAACCATAGCCTTGATTAGATGGACCTTTGTTGGCAAAGTAATGTCTCTGCTTTAAAAATGCTATCCAGGTTGGTCATAACTTTCCTTTCAAGGAGTAAGCATCTTTTAAATTCATGGCTTCAGTCACCATCTGCAGTGATTTTNAGTCCAACTCTCACATCCATACATGACCACAGGAAAAACCATAGCCTTAACTAGACGGACCTTAGTCGGCAAAGTAATCGCTCTGCTTTTCAATATGCTATCTAGGTTGGTCATAACTTTTCTTCTGAAGAGTAAGCATCTTCTAATTTCATGGCTGCAGTCACCATATGCAGTGATTCTGTCTATAGTACAAGCCAACACTGGATTATAATTAAAATTGTAAAAGCTAACATATATTGAATACTTTGAGCCATGTCTTCCCTGGTGGCTCAGTCAGTAAAGAATCTGCCTACAGTGCAGGAGACCTGAGTTCAGTCCCTGTATTGGGAAGATCCCCTAGGAAAGGGAATGGTTGTCTACTCCAGTTTTCTTGCCTGGGAAATCCCAGGGGTAGGGCAGCCTGCTCTGCTGCAGTCTATGCAGTTGCAAAGAGTTGGACAAAACTGACTGAGCAACAACATTGAATACTTTGATACATGCCAGGCATTCATTTAAGCAATTAACAGGTAATGCTTATTCTTCAAAACAAATATATTGTCGGTGTAAAACATAACTTATTTTGCAATTGAAGGGAGGGTNAGAGTTGGACAAAACTGACTGAGCAACAACACTGAATACTTTGATACATGCCAGGCATTCATTTAAGCAATTAACAGGTAATGCTTATTCTTCAAAACAAATATATGGTCGGTGTAAAACATAACTTATTTTGCAATTGAAGGGAGGATTTCAACAACTTCTCTGGGGATATTTGGCAGGACAAGATTTTGAACCTTGCTCATAAATTCCTTTGCAATACTGGAGGTGCCTAGAGGGTCAGTGATAAGCATACAGAGTTCTTTGAAGGGAAATGCTACCCAATACTTAAAATACTCATGTTTTTTGATAGCAATATTTAGTTTTATACTAGACAGTTAGAAAGATAATTTTTCATTTTTCTTAAGTCATAAATATAATCCACAGGCTTTATTTGCTTTTTGGGTTTGAGTTATGAAATATTCCAATAGAAACAGCTATTGAACATCTGGAATTTTAACCCAAAGCTCAGTACTGATCTCACACCAAGTAAAATTACTTGTATTTCTATTGCTTTGTGGAAAACTGTGACAAATTCAAGAATAATATCCTTTCTTTCTTTAAACATTCACATTTATGCAGGAGATAATTATTATGTCTGTCACCTTGGCATTAGGCCACACACTGAGCTTATCTGGATCAACAAAAATGAATATGATCTATATCATCAACAATTTTATGGATAAAAGGATATTAGGCAAGTAGTCACAAAAAACTAATTAAAAATTACAGATGTGAAAAGTACTATGGATGGGCATATGTTACTATGAGAAAAATGTGAATATAGCTGTATCTTGATCCATAACTTTAAAAATACATGTTTTAGGTGTTTGTGTTCAGATGATCTTAACAACACAATTAGCAGATTCATTTTATATGTAAATCCCAAGATAATATATTGTGTGTGGGTATCTATGTGCCTCAGCGGCTGCTTATGCCCGTAAAATCTTTCAGTGGACTGGGGAAGTTTTCTCTTTTCTGTTAAACCACTCCCTTGCTGAAACATACAGATAGTACAAAAATACCTCTTACTTATTTGTAAGAGAGTAACAAAACTGGATATATCATTGGGCTTTATTTTATTTAGTTCTATATCAAACATTATTATTTAATTACCAAGATTGTTTTCTTATATAAATTGTCTTACTTCATAAATAGCTTATAGAAGCATGAACTCAATTGTAGTAAAGTATTTTCAGAATGTAGCATAGGGAGCTTTCTAAGATTAAAGCAAATTCTGTTTGGGTTATTCATTTTTTTGGGGGGAGTGCATTTTGGTAACCAGCACAAGTCTCAAGTAACCATTTAAATGTGTTTCTGTATATGTTTTCCTCTATTTCTTTATGTAACATCACCATTATTAGTTACGGTTGTTTTTTTCATTTGCTATGTAAAACCTACTATTAAAGTAGCTAAAATTAGAATAATTTTGCATGGATAATGAATGCAAAATTAAATTTCCATTATTTTAATATTAGAAATTTATATTCATAATATTAAATGAGCTTATTTTCCATTTTTATGAGATAATAAATCACATTTTAAAATCTGTTTTCAGATGAAGAATAACTTTATATAGAAGATGATAAACC
>SJYW01053087.1:48014-72850 GCA_006410735.1 Raphicerus campestris
TTGCATTTATTTTTGTCCTTCTGTTGTGATATTAACTTTCTTTTATTAATAGCAGAATGCTCAGTGCCAATTTAGATTTCATCATTAGCTTCAAGGAAAAGATTCTCATATACTTGGATCATACATTTAAGTGATCTCAAATAGTAATAATAAAAAACTAGGAGGAAAAATAATAATAAAGCCATTTTTCAAAAATATAAAATATATTCATTAATTATTTTAAGTTTCTTGAAAAAGCATTTAAAATTTTCTAGCTTTTTAAAAGCCTCCATTTTTGTGACTTTTTAAAAAAGTTCGAACATATACAGCTTATTCACATTACAGAGAAACAATTTATATTTTAAAAAGTAATGAAAATAGTGAGTGTTTGTGCTACCAAAAACATTTTTGAATGTCAATACATTTAAATTTAACCATTTTAAATCACAAGGAATTGAATAATGAACTGAGACCCCCGTCTCCAACCCAAAAGGATTATTAACTGCCAGTTCTCTGTATGACTTTAAATATACTTGCTTATATCATGGAAATAATTGGTTATCTGGTATTTTTCTGCTGAAAAGCTGCTTGATTTACTCTAAATCTAAACCAGGCCAAATTAAAAAAAGTCAAATACTGCTCTTAATCCTCTTATAAGTAAGTATATTAAACTATCATAATTTTAGGCAGAATCCAAGTGAAATATGCAGCCATAACTTGGTCAGCTTTTCTATTGAATTTTTAAATTAAAAAATCAGTGGGATATTTTCTGAATCCCAAGCATTTATTTTACATGACTCTTAGATGGAACTAAAAGTGGTAAATTAGAGGAGATGATTTACTCATATATTTTTTTGAAGCTTGAAAAGTTCATTTTGTCTGTTTTCCAGTCTTCATTTTTTATCCAGCTTTAAGAGTAGAATACTAAAGCTCAAACAGAATCTATCCTAGGACTTTTCTGATTTAACTCAAGCCAAAATGCATTTATAACATCCAGAGAAGTTGTTTCCTCACAAAATGTTAGTATATTTTCACGAAAAGGGAATNCTTGAAAAGTTCATTTTGTCTGTTTTCCAGTCTTTATTTTTTATCCAGCTTTAAGAGTAGAATACTAAAGCTCAAACAGAATCTATCCTAGGACTTTCCTGACTTAACTCAAGCCAAATGCATTTATAATATCCAGAGAAGTTGTTTCCTCACAAAATGTTAGTATATTTTCACGAAAAGGGAATTTCAGATATAACGTTAAGCTCTGAGCTCCTTGTCTAAAGATATAATGCCAAAACTCAGTTGTCGTTACTTCCTCCCCAGATGCAAAGAATTTTTAGAAAGCATACTATATATTATTTTCCCAGTACATAGCCTTTTGCTGATCTAGCTAATTATATGGGAACTTGGCAGAATGTGATGTTTTTAATGTATGTGTATTATAGTATATTACCCCCTCCCCTCAAAAACATATCTGTTGTACAAGGTCTTTATATATATGTGATTTTAAACAAAGGAAAATATAATTGATGGCATAATTTATAAGAAATATACCAGTTCAGGAATATAGAGGGCAAGGTACTGTACACAAGAAGTGATTTTAGACCAGTGTAAGAAAGACATGCTCAAGCTGAAGCTCCAGTACTTTGGCCACCGATGCGAAGAGTTGACTCACTGGAAAAGACTCTGATGCTGGGAGGGATTGGGGGCAGGAGGAGAAGGGGACGACCGAGGATGAGATGGCTGGATGGCATCACTGACTCAATGGACATGAGTTTGAGTGAACTCCGGGAGTTGGCGATGGACAGGGAGGCCTGGTGTGCTGCGATTCATGGGGTCGCAAAGAGTTGGACATGACTGAGCAACTGAACTGAATTGAACTGAAGAAAGATAGCAAGGGGCTTCCTGATAGCTTAGCAGGTAAAGATTCTGCCTGAAATGCAGGAGGCCCAGTAGACATGGGTTCAATTCTTGGGTTGGGAATGTCCCTTGGAGAAGGAAATGGCAACCCACTCCAGTACTGTTGCCTGAAAAATCCCGTGGACAGAGTATCCTGGCGAGTGAGTGGCTGAACATGCAAGCAAAACACAGAAATATAGCATCTTGATTTACTGCTGATATGAAGCCAAGTCCTTTCCGTTGCCCTTGTTTAAGAAAATGTATTGTATTATTAAGAGTATTTAGAGATTTTACAGGGAAGAAAGCATAGCGTTCTTGAATAGTAAGACTATATACTTAGAGATTATGCCCCATAAAAATAAGTCTTTCATTCCTATTTTTCTCTTCCTTTCAAAAGAGTGGAGAAGAGAGAAAATTAAATGCAACAGAAATATTAGATTTTTTAATGAGTACATTTATTTTCCAGGGCTGTGAATGAAAGCAACTCTGTGAAGACAACTACTTTTTCAAAAATTAGTGAAACAGATATGTCTTATCTTGAGTTCTCCTTGATTCAAGTATTTTCCAAGAAGACTTTAGTGATGGTAGTATTATTTAGGAAGGGATCACAGAAAGATATGAGGTGTAGAGAAAATAAGATGGGATAGAGAGAAGCCAATGAAGGGCCCACTGTTGTTGCTGTTTGTTGTTGTTCAGTCGCTTAATCTTCTCTGACTCTGATCCCATGGACTGCAGAACGCCAGACTTCCCTACCCTTAACTATCTCCCAGAGTTTGCTCAAACTCATGTCCTTTGCATTGATGATCCTATCCAACTATCAACTTCTCTGTCATCCCCTTCTCCTCCTGTCCTCAATTTTTCCCAGCATCACGGTCTTTCCTAATGAGTTGTCTCTTTGCATTAGGTGGCCAAAGGTTTGGAACTTCAGCATCAGTCCTCCCAATGAATATTCAGGATTGATTTCCTGTAGGATTGACTCATTTCATCTCCTTGCAGTCCAAGGAACTCTCAAGAGTCTTCTCCAGCACCACAGTTCAAAAATATCAGTTCTTCGGCACTCAGCCTTCTGGATGGTCCAATCTCACATCCATACATGACTACTAGAAAAACCATGGCTTTGACTGGACAGACCTTTGTCAGCAAAGTAATGTCTCTGCTTTCTAATATGCCGTCTAGGTTTGTCATAGTTTTCTTTCAAGGAGCAGCATCTTTTAATTTCACGGCTGTAGTTACCATCTGCAGTGATTTGGGAGCCCAAAAAATAAAGTCTTCACTGTTTCCATTGTTTCTCCCCCCCCCCCCCTTTTTTTTTTTGCCTCTAAGTGATGACACTGGCATGTTAAGTTTCAAGTCAAGTTTCTCACTCTCTTCCTTCACCTTCATCAGGAGGCTCTTTAGTTCCTCTTGGCTTTCTGCCATTAGGGTGATGTCATTTGCATATCTGAAATTATTGATATTTCTCCTGGCAATCTTGATTCCAGCTTGTTCATCCAGCCCACCATTTCACATGATGTACTCTGCATATAATTTAAATAACCAGGATGACAATATACAGCCTTGACATACTATTTTCCAAATTTTGAACCAGTCTGTTGTTCCATGTCTGCTTCTGTTTCTTCTTGACCTGCATACAGATTTCTCAAGGGACAGTTAAGGTAGTTTGGTATTTCCATCTCTCTATGAATTTTCCATAGTTTCTTGTGATCTACACAGCCAAAGGCTTTAGTGATTCNTTCCATAGTGTATTGTGATGCACACCGTTAAAGGCTTTGGCATAGTCAAATTTCTCTTAAACCCTTTTAAATAAGAATGAATAGATAAAAGTAATTTTCCTGAATAATCCCAACTGGTGTATACCATTGTTATATTTCAAGGCATTTTTGTGTATTATATTCAATGTTGCTATACAATCTTGAACCAAAAATTATTTTAAAGCTACTGGCTATTCTTAGGAGAGTAGTAACATATCTATGCTGTGGTATTTTCGTACTGTATCTACACTATGCTAATATCCCCTGAAATTAATGCACACTGAATAGCCTCACATTATTAGGAAATAATCTAAACTTTTTTCTGACTAAACAGAAAAAATAATGGCATGAAATTTTGTAAAACTACCTGTTAAGGGAAACTCCATTCACTTAAGCTTATCTTTTTCATCCTAAAATTTTTCCTGTAATTTAATTTTTATGAAAATGTTCTCTATATAAAGGAAAAAGAATCCAGAAAGTAAAGATAAGTCAAGTGTATCTCACAGAGATGATAAGAGAGTGATAAGATCAAAAGAAGGATGAGGAGATAGGGAAAAGTTCTGGAGCCCAATACGTTGGCTGCTGATAATTGCTTTCTGTTNATGAAAATGTTCTCTATATAAAGGAAAAAGAATCCAGAAAGTAAAGATAAGTCAAGTGTATCTCACAGAGATGATAAGAGAGTGATAAGATCAAAAGAAGGATGAGGAGATAGGGAAAAGTTCTGGAGCCCAATACGTTGGCTGCTGATAATTGCTTTCTGTTCTCATCACTCTTCTAAAGAATCACATGCAGGGGAAATAAACATGAGGAAAATATACAGTCACTCAAAAGAATATGTATCAAAGAAAATAGATTTCACAATTAATTTACTTAGTGTAATCATGATTTCGCGTATTTAATGAGACACTTTTTCTTGCCTTGTGAAATAATAGGAAAATTCAATTCAATGTTTTAAAATAAGGACTGTTTCATTTTGATATTTTATTTATAGAATTTCTAAGTAAATATTTGATAATATTATTAGGACATCTTCATGATGTACTGCTTTAATTGTAAAACTGGTACAAAAGGTAATGCTTACTGAACAATAGTCTAAGATTGATCATCCATGTGTGCAAAAAATGTTTTATTTTCTTAGGGTTTTTCAGATAGGGAGAGGTAGAGAGAGAGAGAGAGGACTTATTATCAGCAAATAGCTTACATGGTGGTGGGAGCCACAGGCCTAAAATTTGTAGGGAAGACCAGCAGGTAGGAAACTCAGAAAGAATTTCTGTGTTAGAGACTAGAGGCAGAATTCCTCTTTCTGCAGGAATGTCAGTTTTTGTTTTAACGGGCTTTCAACTAACTGGGTGAAGCCCACTCAGGTTATGAAAGGTGATACAGTTACTTAAAGTCAGTTCAGTTCAGTTCAGTCACTCAACTGTGTCCAACTCTTTGTGACCCCATGAACCGCAGCACGCCAGACCTCCCTGTTCATCATCAACTGCTAAAGTCTATCCAAACCCATGTCCATTGAGTCAGTGATGCCATCCAACCATCTCATCCTCTCTCATCCCCATCTCCTTCTGCCCTCAATTTTTCCCAGCATCAGGGTGTTTTCCAATGAGTCAGCTCTTCACATCAGGTGGCCAAAGTATTGGAGTATCAGTCCTTCCAATGAACTTTCAAGACTGATCTCCTTTAGGATAGAATGGTTGGAACTCCTTGCAGTCCAAGGGACTCACAAGTGTCTTCTCCAACACCACAGTTCAAAAGCATCAATTCTTCGGCATTCAGCTACCTTTATAGTCCAACTCCCTCATCCATACATGACCACTGGAAAAACCCTAGTCTTGACTAGACAGACGTTTGTTGGCAAAGGAATATCTCTACTTTTTAATACGCTGTCTAGGTTGGTCATAACTTTCCTTCCAAATAAGCGTCTTTTAATTTCATGGCTGCAGTCACCATCTGCAGTGATTTTGGAGCCCCCCAAATTAAAGTCAGCCACTGTTTCTGCATCTATTTGCCATGAAGTGATGGGACCAGATGCCATGATCTTAGTTTTCTGAATGTTGAGCTTTAAGCCAACTTTTTCACTCTCCTCCTTCACTTTCATTAAGAGCCTCTTTGGTTCTTCTTCACTCTCTGCCAGAGTCAACTGAATTGTAAACATTATCCATATCTACAAAATAGCTTCAAAGCAACATCTAGACTAATGTTTGACTAAACATTGGGGCACCAGAGCCTAGTCAAGTTGACACATAAAATCAACCATCACATAAGCCTAACAAAAACTTGTCATAGGTTGACAAATATAGTCCCAGAGGAGAAATAAGAGATAATTGTAAAATTAAGTGACACCTAAAATACAACTTGAGAAAAAAATTTAAAAACTAGAAGAAAAGTCTATGTGATTGTCAACCTTTCCTACCTTATATTTCAACGAGTGGATAGATTGTGGGGCCACAGCTGTGAAATCTACACAAGTTATCTGACTTCTCTGTGCCTCAGTTTCCTCATAAGTAAGATGCAGCCAATAGTATTATTCACAGGGTTTTATGAAAATCAAGTTGCGAAAAATATATAGAGTGCTTCAAAAGTTATTAGAAAGAAAATCATTTTAATAAGAAATTTATTTATATAATGGGAGGGTTTCTATATCAATTATGTAAAATAATTTCTAAATGAAAAAAGTCGCTTTGTGCTTTGAAATTACCACTACAACTAGAAATGAGTTTTAAAATAACGAAAGAGAAACACTTAACTAAACATGACAAAAATTGGTAAATTTAGTATGATTTTAGCCAAAATTTTCAAAACTTAAAAATTTGGTGTTGGGCAGTTTAAGTTGAAGAAGGGCTAGAAAATTCAAGGCAAATGCTAGAATTTTTATATTTTCTAAAGGTTCATAGGATCTCTGAAATAGCTTCTTAAACAACTGTGTTGATATTTAGGTATGACAAAAAGTAAACAACCTTTTGTTTCTCCAAAGAAAACTTTCTATTGAATTTAGTCATTGAATGGCCATTATTTATGAGATTAGTATTCTGCAACATGATAGAATCTATCTTTTCCTTCTACATCAGTCTTAATCTTACTCACTCAAACACTCATAAAAGTGTAAGAAAATTATCTCTGAACATTTGCTGTTTCCTTTATGAACATGAGTGTGGTAGTGCATGCATAATATCGTTTGAGGCTCAGATACGTTATATGACATTGGTAGTTAAAAATATAATACATTAGATAAGCTTTATAATGTAAAACTTGAGGCAAGGGAATAGTAACCTATTATTCTAAATAATCTCATGGATTTTAAATGTTATTTAATAGTGATTGAAAGTAATATCTTGGTAATCCCATAATGTGAAATGTAATCCTTTCTAATATAATATAAAATGCTGCTATCATTAACTTGAAACATTAGTTTTACTCTATCTACAGAAACATTATTATTTAAAACAGCACTAGGATTATTCTACTCATAAAACTAGACACCTTCACAGATGTAGGTAAAAGTAACAAGTTACTTTATAGCTAGCACTTTCTTCTGGGTAAAAAAGAAGAGTTTATTGAGTCGAATAAAAGTGAATTTAATTTTAATATAAATCAGGATTTGTTATAAATATAAAAATGCCAAGTATGTTTAACAGGTATATATTGATTTTATATGTTTATATTTAAATTTATAATATTTCATATTTTTAATTTGTGAGTTAAAATTACCCAGGTGCATGTGTAATTATGTGTATAGAGGAAAAATCATACAAAACTTTAGCGCTCTAAAGATCATAAATGCCAGCTCTTTCATTTTGCTGGGAAATCGAAGTCTTTGGTACTTTAGTCCTACTCCAAGATCCTGTATTTTCTGTGTCACAAAGCCTAGGCTTCCAAGCAATAGTCCACCTTATTCATTTGACTGTATGCACTCAAGATATATTATAAGTTCTTACTATGTGCTGGATATTGTTTCAAAATTAGGAAATACACAAGTCAAAAAATCCTAGCCTCTAAAGGGCTTAAGTTTGAAAAGGAGAGATTTTGATACATTCATAAACAAGTGTGAAAACGGCCATAAGTGTTTAAGTAGAAACATACAGCCATTAGTATGGAGTTTTTAATTATCTGAGTGAGCGTGAGGGGCAGGTAGGGAGTGTGAAACTTAAGCCGAGCATTGGGAAGTGAATAGGTATTTGCTTAGCAATGTATAAAGATATTGTAAATAATCAGAATGGTTGAAGCATAGGATTTAAGTAGACCATGTGTCAATCAGAGAATGAAGTAAGGTATATGAAGAGAGAGGCAGAGGTGAAATTACAGGTGGATTTTTTTAAGCAATGATGATTAAATATTGATTTTATTTGGTTTCTTATTTTACAAACTTATAACACTATTTCCCCACTTCCAGTTGCAGCCAAGTCAGAGGATATGTGATAAGAAAGATCATTCTGTATTATTCTCCTGAAAAGTTCAATCTTTATGCAGTAATTTCCTTCTCAATAAAGCCACACCAATGCTGGCATGCTCATCTCTCATTCAAATTATTAGAAATTTTTTATAATATATTGTGGACAATCACATTTCTTAGTCCTCTGCCTAACTTGCACTGCCTTAATTGACGTCCCTCTACTCTTTCTTGACACATGAAATTTGCAGGCCTCTCTAGTTTGCATCAGACCATGATCAAATCAATCCTATTATCAGCCTACTATCCAAGTTAACAATAAATTTGGGTTTTAAGAACCCTCCTCTTCTTTAACCAGTCTACTTCTGCTTTCAGAAGTAAATTACTCTATTAAAATGTGAAAGAAATCTCAAACATCCTTAGATCTTTCTTTAAATTTGATTTGACAAGATTTTCTCTAAAATTTTTTGGTTACAAATAAGTCCAGAGATACCTGTTACCTTTTTTTATTGCTTTGTTTCAGAGAAGAA
Organism: Raphicerus campestris; assembly: GCA_006410735.1. Lineage (NCBI taxonomy): Eukaryota > Metazoa > Chordata > Mammalia > Artiodactyla > Bovidae > Raphicerus > Raphicerus campestris. The sequence continues at coordinate 56,552 of SJYW01053087.1, forward strand.
AATCTTCTTGTCAAAGTACTATGTTTTTAGTTTTTTTTTTCCCAAAAAAGCAAAAATCAAAACCAAACAAAATTCTTAAAATAACAAGCCATCAGGGATGTATTTAAATATTATAAATATAGCTTAACCAAGTATTTTCCTTCTGTTTACTATGCTGGATACATTTAAGGACAATAAAGTGACTGTTCTTTGCTGGCAGGATATACTAATACGTGTGTTTTCTGTAAATACATTGAACAGATTAAAATGATTTGTAATATAGGAAATTCTTTCAATTCTAGTGTTAGTATAGTTTCTGTAGGGCTCCCCTGGCTGCTCAGACAGTAAACAATCTGTCTTCAGTACAGGAAACCCAGGTTCAATCCCTGGTTTAGGAAGACCCCTGGAGAAGGAAATGGCAACCCATTCCCGTATTCTTGCCTGGAGCATTCTATGGATGGGAGAGCCTGGCAGGCTACAGTCCATGGACTCACAAAGAGCTGGACACAACTGAGTGACTAACACATTTACATTTACATAGTTTCTGTGAAGTTTTCTTCAGATTCCAACAACTGATCCATGAGAAAGTCTTGGTAATACTTTCACAGGCATTACTCTCTCTATGATTGATAACATAGAGTGAAAAGCTGTGCTTTTCCTTTTCAAATTAAAGCACTGTTTACTAATAATTGCTCATTAATGCATCTGTCCGTTGTTTCCCCATAGCAGATATGAGTAGTCTAGTCACCCCTGGATACACAGGTGGGATTTTCCAACTTTATATGATTCTTAGAGATTATATCTCTTCCTCCAATAAGTGAGAACAGTCTCATGTAATATATAAATGTTGTACAGAGATGATATATTGGAAAGGTAGAAATTAAGGATAAAGTGGGATTTTATGTCTGAGTAAATGAGAATAGAAAAATCTTCACTGGCAGAGAGATTTTCCACACACATATTTTATCAATTACTGAGAGAGAGGTATTGATGTCTCCTACTATGACTATAGACAGGTCTATTTCTCCTTTTCCTTCGATTAGATTTTACTACATATATTTTGAAGATTTGTGACTAGTCAATACACATTAAGAGCATTTAAGTTTCTTGTAGCGTTGACTGGTTTATTGTTGTACAATACTCCTTTTTAGTCTAGGTAAATTCCTTGTTCTGAAGTCTACTTTATCTGAAATTAATAGACCAGTTTTAGTTAGTTTTTTTTTAAAAACTAGTGTTTTCATTTTATATTTTTTATATCAGTGTTCTTTGACCAATTTTGCTTTTGTTTAAAAAGATATCCTATGGCATTTTATTTCTACAACATGGGGCATGTTTGGCTAAGGGGAAANTTAGTTAGTTTTTTTTTTTAAAAACTAGTGTTTTCATTTTATATTTTTTATATCAGTGTTCTTTGACCAATTTTGCTTTTGTTTAAAAAGATATCCTATGGCATTTTATTTCTACAACATGGGGCATGTTTGGCTAAGGGGAAATTGCCAATTTTAGATTCTTAAAGTAAAAAGTCATCTCAGTAGTCTTCCAGTCCAAATTCCTTAATGTACCCATAGAGGAAATAACACCCAGAGGGATGAAGTGTGCTACGCTCAGGTCCTACACTGAGTTAGAGGCAAAGTCAAGGACCTTGTATAATTTCAAGGTTAAAGGCATTTGAGAGGATCCCTGGGCCTTCACAATCCTCAGAACTATGTTACAGATTCATTCTTTTTCTAGCTTTATCCATTTTCTTTCTATTCCTCTATACATTTCCCAATTCTCAAATTCACAAGGAAATGTTGGATGGGCAATTGCAATGGCCCTGGTTACCAAGTGTTGCATTGGTGGTTAGTGATCAAAAAAAGTACATTCATCTGTTCCTTATTAGTTACTCATGATATGCCTTTATTTTTAAAGTGAGTTTCTTGTAGATGTTCTAACGTTAAATCTTGCTTTTTCATTTCATTTGACAATGTTTGTATTTTAATTGGCATGTATAGACTTATTATATTTAATGCTATTATTGATAAGGCAAGATTAAAATACCATCTTGACAGTTGTTTCCTAATTTATTTATTTGCTCTTTGTTTCTTTTTCTTCTGCTGCTGCTATTTTTTTGTTTATAAGATTTAAATATTGTTCTAGGGCTTATAATGTACATTTTGAAATAATAAGAATCTATCTTATTCTTATAAGAATAATAATATTGTACNTTTCTTGTAGATGTTCTAACGTTAAATCTTGCTTTTTCATTTCATTTGACAATGTTTGTATTTTAACTGGCATGTATAGACTTATTATATTTAATGCTATTATTGATAAGGCAAGATTAAAATACCATCTTGACAATTGTTTCCTAATTTATTTATTTGCTCTTTGTTTCTTTTTCTTCTTCTGCTGCTATTTTTTTGTTTATAAGATTTAAATAGTGTTCTAGGGCTTATAATGTACATTTTGAAATAATAAGAATCTATCTTATTCTTATAAGAATAATAATATTGTGCCACTTCTTATGTAAAGCTTTTGCTGTTGTTTAGTTACTAAGTCGAATCTGACTCTTTGAGGTTCCGTGGACTATATGTAGCCTGTCAGGCCCTTCTGTCCATGGAATTTTCCAGGCAAAAATGAGACTGGAGTGGGTTGCCCTTTCTTCCTCTAGGGATCTTTCCGACCCAGGGAGCGAACCCAAGTCTCCTACGTTGGCAGGCAGATTCTTTGCCACTGAGCCACCAGGAAGCCAATGTAGAGCTAAGGACCTTACAATAGTATATTCCCAATACCTCTTTCCATTCCTTACACTTTTTGTTGTGCATCTTATTCTTTACACACAATACATTGCAACGCTTTTTCTTTAGCTTCCTCTTAGAGCAATTAATACTAATGGAATATGTTCTATTTTCATTTATTCCAATTCTGTGTTTTTGTGTAGATTCTTGTTTCTATCTGGGCTTCCTGGTGGCTCAGACAGTAAAGAATCTGCCAACAAAGCAGAGGACCTAGGTTCAATCCCTGGGTTGGGACGATCCCTTAGAGAAGAGAATGGCCACCCACGCCAGTACTCTGGCTTGGAGAATTTCATGGAATGTATAGTCCATGGCCTCTCAGAGAGTCAGAACCAGCTGAGTGACTTTCAGTTCAGTTCGGTTTTGTTTCTATCTATTATAATACATCTGCATGAATAGCTTCCTTGACACTTGCTTCATTGCATATCTGCTGACAATTAATTCCCTCTGATTTCATCTGTCTGAGTTTTTAGCCCCACTTCAGTTTAGAAGGATATTTTACTGAGGTGCCAACAAATAATCTGGTACATGCATGAAAAAAGGCAGAAGAATAAATGTCAGCTTTCTGCTGTGTCACAAAAATTATGTTTAACAAACAAGCATGTCATATTGTACATTACNTATCCATTTTCTTTCTATTCCTCTATACATTTCCCAGTTCTCAAATTCACAAGGAAATGTTGGATGGGCAATTGCAATGGCCCTGGTTACCAAGTGTTGCATTGGTGGTTAGTGATCAAAAAAAGTACATTCATCTGTTCCTTATTAGTTACTCATGATATGCCTTTATTTTTAAAGTGAGTTTCTTGTAGATGTTCTAACGTTAAATCTTGCTTTTTCATTTCATTTGACAATGTTTGTATTTTAACTGGCATGTATAGACTTATTATATTTAATGCTATTATTGATAAGGCAAGATTAAAATACCATCTTGACAATTGTTTCCTAATTTATTTATTTGCTCTTTGTTTCTTTTTCTTCTTCTGCTGCTATTTTTTTGTTTATAAGATTTAAATAGTGTTCTAGGGCTTATAATGTACATTTTGAAATAATAAGAATCTATCTTATTCTTATAAGAATAATAATATTGTGCCACTTCTTATGTAAAGCTTTTGCTGTTGTTTAGTTACTAAGTCGAATCTGACTCTTTGAGGTTCCGTGGACTATATGTAGCCTGTCAGGCCCTTCTGTCCATGGAATTTTTCAGGCAAAAATGAGACTGGAGTGGGTTGCCCTTTCTTCCTCTAGGGATCTTTCCGACCCAGGGAGCGAACCCAAGTCTCCTACGTTGGCAGGCAGATTCTTTGCCACTGAGCCACCAGGAAGCCAATGTAGAGCTAAGGACCTTACAATAGTATATTCCCAATACCTCTTTCCATTCCTTACACTTTTTGTTGTGCATCTTATTCTTTACACACAATACATTGCAACGCTTTTTCTTTAGCTTCCTCTTAGAGCAATTAATACTAATGGAATATGTTCTATTTTCATTTATTCCAATTCTGTGTTTTTGTGTAGATTCTTGTTTCTATCTGGGCTTCCTGGTGGCTCAGACAGTAAAGAATCTGCCAACAAAGCAGAGGACCTAGGTTCAATCCCTGGGTTGGGACGATCCCTTAGAGAAGAGAATGGCCACCCACGCCAGTACTCTGGCTTGGAGAATTTCATGGAATGTATAGTCCATGGCCTCTCAGAGAGTCAGAACCAGCTGAGTGACTTTCAGTTCAGTTCGGTTTTGTTTCTATCTATTATAATACATCTGCATGAATAGCTTCCTTGACACTTGCTTCATTGCATATCTGCTGACAATTAATTCCCTCTGATTTCATCTGTCTGAGTTTTTAGCCCCACTTCAGTTTAGAAGGATATTTTACTGAGGTGCCAACAAATAATCTGGTACATGCATGAAAAAAGGCAGAAGAATAAATGTCAGCTTTCTGCTGTGTCACAAAAATTATGTTTAACAAACAAGCATGTCATATTGTACATTACTAAGCAAAGGATTACAAAACATTGACTCAGAAAATTAAAATAGTTGACAGTGAGAATTAGGAAGCTATTTTTAATGACCTGATCATGGTATAAGTAAGTCCATATAAGCATAAAAGCACATCCCTCTGTTAAAAACCTTGGAGCAAAGAAAGCAGTGAACGGTAGGAGAAATGTCAGACAAGAATTGATTTCTGGTCTTGGGAGACTGCTATCCTATCCCAGCCTACCCGAGTGTATTACTGAGCTACAACTAAACACCTTCTGCTTCTGCCTACACAATCAAAGATGGGAACTCAATAGTGATTAAGCCGTGATCCAAAAGGTTCTGATATCCACTGTCAACCACAATCATTAGGAAATTAATGCTTGCCTGGTTATAAGAATGGGAGACTAGCAGGGATGGAGAGTTGGAGTCACTATTAATTGTTCTACTAATTCATCTAAAAATAAGCATTTTGTTTTTTCCTTTTGAGAGACTGGTGTTGATTTATCATTTTCCATATAAAAAGTTTAAAGAACAATGGAATAGAGTCCATTACCCTGTCTTAAATAAATCTAGTCAATTCAGGGGACAAATAGGAGAAAAAATGAATTCCAAAATCCATATTTATCTACTTATCAAGTTCAAATACAAAAATAAAACTTTCTCTTCCTCCATAAGCAATCCAAATTAGATTATGCTTTATGTTCTTCCATGTTTTTAGCAGAATTCCTATAGCTATGATGACTAGTTTACTCATAAGTAATATACTCCAAGATTTTTTTTAAAAAGTTAGATAATTGCTATTTTGCTACTGAAAGGAGAGCAGTTTACAATGATACATAAAAGGCAATTAAATAGATGAATTTAAAAAAATGAAACAAGGGCAGAACAGACTGTGTGTGTGTGTGTGTGTGTGTGTGTGTGTGTGTGTGTGGTGTATGTATGAGTTATGTATGGGGGAAGGGGAGTTGGGGATGATTTTAAGGAAAACTAAAAACGTCTAACGCCCTTATTTCTCAGTGCACCTAAAGTCTCTCAGAATACACAGCCAAAGCACTGTAGACTCCTACCAGAGTGGCGTTTCTTCCTGTCAGCCCCTTCCTACCGCCATCTTTTCCCCCCCGGGCTTATTCTGCGGCTTTGCTTTCCGGCTGATTGGCAGTCTTGGCGGAATGGCTCCTCTCTTCCTTCCTGCCTCGTGTTCTCTCCCTGTCCCAGCCCCTGCTGTCCTCCTGACTAGGCAAACAGCCCTTTGCGTGGAGGACTCCTCCTGCTTAGCTCAAAGAAACAAACAAAGCCAGATGTTTTCACTGTGAACTTTCCATTTAGACACAGTTTGTCAGTTTCTATGAAAGCACTTTCTGTCAAAAGTCTGTCCTCTGATTTTGTAAGGAAAAACAGAGGAAAACAAAGTATTTAAAAATGCAGAACACATTCTTGAATAATTAAACAAGAATCAAAGAGATGAAATGAAATGACAATACTAATTGAACAGCTCCAGTAAGAATTCAATGGGCTGGCTTGTCCAGTTAATACCTGAGGTAACTACAGCTTAGAACAGCTAACTGCCCTTGTTTATACATTCATAAAAAAAGCAGAACCAATATTTGATTCCATCAATAGCATCAATCTTATATCTTTTCATTTACAAAATACTCTTTGTTAATGCTAGAGCACAGTGACAGTTTTTCAAGATTGTGAAGTATCTGGAAAATTGTGGCCATCCAGGAAACAGGTATCTGGGGAAAGAAATGTGTGTGTGAACAATCATAAATGTATCTTAGTGTACAGACTGTGGTGGTGGGAGTTTAGTTGCTAAGTCGTGTCCGACTCTGTGACGCCATGGACTGAAGCCCACAGTGCTCCTCTGTCTATGGGATTTCCCAGACAAGAATACTGGAGTGGGTTGCCATTTCCTTCTCCAAATGTATAAAATATACATCACCAATTTAAGTATAATAGAACAGACTTTCAAAAATATTTTCAAAACAAAATAAATGATCACATTCTAATATATTAGTATTTTATGATAGATATACAGGTTACAATGGATTTTGTCCATAGTCTCTCCCATAAAATGCCATAAGGATTTCTAAGGAAGAAAAAAATCACATAATTATATCCATAGATGCTTAAGAAGATTTGAAAAAGTTGAGTATCTGTTTTTAATTTAAACAAAATCAGTCAAATAGACATAGATATTTACTTGACACCTGTCTCTAACATCATTCTCAATGGGAAAAATTCACTTTAAAGTTAAAAAGTAAGAAAAATACCCTCAGTCTCTCTAAAGACAAAACTGCTAAACTTTGAACTAGGAATATTAGTCATTTAGTGAAGAATAAGTGAAATGGAATTTAAAATGTGAAGCAAAAAGACATAATGTAAAATTTGCCAATGATATGGTTATTTATATAGAAAACCCTAAAATGAGAGATTTATCTTAAAATTACTACAAAGATTACTTTGTTCTGTTCTCAGTCACTCAGTCAAGTCTGACTCTTTGTGACCGCATGGACCATAGCCCACCAGGCTCTTCTGTCCATGGCGATTCTCTAGGCAAGAATACTGGAGTGGGTTACCATGTCCTCCTCCAGGAGATCATCCCATCCCAGGAATTGAACCTAGGTCTCCCACACTGTAGGCCAGTTCTTTGCCATCTGAGCCACCAGGGAAGCTCAAAGAGTAACTTAGTGGCATAAAATAGTAGCAGAAGAATGTATGTACAGGGAGCAATTGACTTCATGTTCACCACTAACCTGAAAGAAAACAGCATGGATGCTAAAAAGAAAAAAAAAAATTACAATAGCAAAGCAATGTCATGTTATATGAGGATAAACTAACAGATAAAGTTAGCTATGGAGAAACAGAAAATGAAATAGTTGGATGAGATCACCAAGTCAGTGGACATGAGTTTGAGCTAACTCTGGGAGATTGTGAAGGACAGGGAAGCCTGGCATGCCTCACTCACCGGGGTCACAGAGTTGGACACAACTGAGCAACTGAACAACAAATGTCAGTTAAACATAAAACTGAAACTAAAATAAGGGAAAGACATATCAGGATAAGTAGGTGTGCTCAGTTGAGTGCTCAGAACTTTCTAGGCAAGAATATTGGAGTTGGGTTGCCATTTCCTTCTCCAGGGTATCTTTCCAACTCAGATATTGAAGCTGGGTCTCATGTCTCCCACGTTGGTCGTAGGTTCTTTACCACTAGCAAAGCTGCCTGTATAAGAATACTCAATGCCATGAGGAATATTCAGTCATACCTGGGAAGCCCCACATATGAGAATACTCAACATCATTTAGATATCAGTTCACTGTGATTTAACTTAGAAATTTACATGACATCTGTAAAATTTTTAACTGTCTTATTTTATATATTGTAGAAACAAAAATGGATCCTAATATGCATTNTCAGTCATACCTGGGAAGCCCCACATATGAGAATACTCAACATCATTTAGACGTCAGTTCCCTGTGATTTAAATTAGAAATTTACATGACATCTGTAAAATTTTTAACTGTCTTATTTTATATATTGTAGAAACAAAAATGGATCATAAAATGCATTTTGGGGCTTATTAGAATCCATTTTTGATTTTACAGTATATAAAATAAAATATACATTTGGAAAACTAAACCGAAGAGGTAAGCACTGTGGGGTTGGGGGGATGCTCAAGAATGGTGAAACTGTTCCAGAAGATATTAAAATATTTATTAAACTTAAAAAATTAGAACAACATGAGATTAGAATATGAAAAAACAAGATAGAAAAATCAGTGTCAAGAAAATTATTATAATATAGTATATGATAATGGCAGATTTCTAATCAGTGGAGAAAAAGTCTATTTACTAAAAGCTTTTGAGACTCCAGGGTAATAGATCATTTTTCTCTCTCTTCATATTTTACACCACTTAACATGTTTTTCCTCTACTTTTTTGTAGCAATGTTTGATACATAGCATTGTGTAAATTTAAAATTTACAGCGTGTTAATTGGATACATTTACAGTAATGTGATTGTCATTGTAGCAATAATTAGTGCTTTGATACTGTTATATAATTTCCTTTATTTTGGTATTTTGATCATTAAATCCTAATCTTTTAGTAAGTCTGATGATTATAATAGAATATAGTTTTCTGTATTCACTTAACTATGCATTGAATCTCCAGGGCTTATTTACTACTTGTTTCAAGTTTGTACTCTTAAACCCTTTTCTATCTTCCACCAACAACCCCTGCAATCCCCTGGTAACAGCATTTTACTTTTGGTTTTCACAAGTTTTTTTTATACTACATATAAAGTGATATATAGTATTTGTCTTTCTATGCCTGAATTGTCACTTTCGTATGCTTAAGTTTCATCCATGTTGTTGCAAACAACAGGATGCTCTTCTTTTTCATGGGTGAATAATACTCCAGTGTGTGTGTGTGTGTGTGTGTGTGTGTGTGTATGTGTGTCTGTGTGTGACATTTTCTTTCTTATTTACTGATGGATACTTAGATATTTTCAAGTTTTGGCTATTGAAAATAATGCTGCAAGAAATATGGAAGTGCACATATCTCTTCAATATCCTGTTTTCATTTCTTTTGGTTGTATAACTAGAAGTGGAATTGCTGATGGATTGTATGGTAGATCTACTTTCAATTTTTTGAGGAATCACCCTTATGTTTTCCACAGTGGTCAAACTTATTTACATCCCCACCAACAATGTACAAGGGTCTCCATGTTCTCACCAGCACTTACCTGATCTTCTTGATGATGGCCGTAACAGGTGGGAGATGATATCTCCTTGTGGTTTTGATTTTCGTTACTCTGGTAGTTGATGAGATTGAACAGCATTTCAGTACCTATTGGCTATTTGTATGTCTTATTTTGAAAAATGTGTATTCCATTTATCAAAAAAAAAAAAACTTTTCAGTCATGTCTGACTCTTTGCAGCTCCATAGACTGTAGTCCTCCAGGCTCCTCTGTCCATAGCGTTTTCCAGGCAAGAATTCTGAAGCAGGTTGCCATTTCCTTCTCCAGAGGATCTTCCTGACCCAGGGATTGAACCTGGGTCTCCCCCATCGAGGGCGTTTTCTTTACCATCTGAGCCACCAGGGAAGCCCTAGTGAGTTGACTGGATTATTTATATATTGATACTAATTTTTTATCCAATATATAATTTGTAAACATTTTTACCATTCTGTGGGTTGCATTTTCAATTGCTTCTTTTCCTGTGCGGAAACTTTGTTTGATATAGTCCCGTTTATTGATCTTTGCTCTTGTTTGTACTTTGGATGTCATAGAGAGAAAAGCATTGCCAAGATCAATGTTGAGAAATTTTGTCCAAGTTTTCTTCTAGAAGTTTTATGGAATTGGGTCTTATATCTAAATTTTTGATCCATTTGAGTTGATTTTTATGAATGGTGTAAGATAGGAGTAGCTTCATTGGCATGTGTTTAACCAGTTTTCTCGGCACCATTTGTTGAAGAGATTATCTTTTCATCATTGTGTGTTCTTGGCACTTTTGTAGAATATTAATTGACTGTAAATGTGGGGCTTTAATTCTGGGCACTCTATTCCCTTGGTTTATGTGTTCATTTTTATGCTTGTAGCTTACTGTTTTTTATTACTGTAACTATGTAATATAGCTAAAGGAGATCAGTCCTGGGTGTTCTTTGGAAGGAATGATGCTAAAGCTGAAACTCCAGTACTTTGGCCACCTCATGTGAAGAGTTGACTCATTGGAAAAGACCCTGATGCTGGGAGGGATTGGGGGCAGGAAGAAAAGGGGACGACAGGGGATGAGATGGCTGGATGGCATCACGGACTCGATGGACATGAGTTTGAGTGAACTCTGGGAGTTGCTGATGAACAGGGAGGCCTGGCGTGCTGCAATTCATGGGATTGCAAAGAGTTGGACATTACTGAGTGACTGAACTGAACTGAAATCAGGAAGTGTGATACTTCAGGCTTTGTTCTTTTCCCTCAGGATTGCTATGCCTACTCAGCATCTTTTATGGTTCCATGAATATTTTAGGATTTTTTTTCCAGTTCTGTGAACATTAGTACCCTGATGGGGATTTTATTGAGTCTATAGATAGCTGTCTGTAGTATGGATATTTTAGCATCAATTATTCCCATCCATGAACACAGATATCTTTCCATTTGTTTGTACCTTCTTTGATTTCTTTCAGCAGTCTTACAGTTTTTTGTTGTACAGATCTTTCCCTTTCTCGGTTAAATTTATTCCTAGATATTTTATTATTCTGATGTGGCATTGTGAACAGCATAGTTTCCGTTATTGTTTATTTGGATTTTTATTATTAGTGTATAGAAATGCAATTATTTTATATCCTGTAACTTTACTGAAATCTTTAATTCCAAATTTGTTGTTTGAGTCTTTGAGATATTCTATATACAAAATCATGTCAGACATGTAGTGACAATTTTAAAAATCTAACTGGATTAAATATTTAAATGCAAAAATGAAGTCTCAAAAAGCATTCAGAGTGTGAAAATTTCAAGTACGTAGTAGGGAAAGCCGTCCCAACTGAATCAAGACCCAGAAACTATATATTAAAATGTAACGAACAACATCTGAATATGAAAGACATTTCAAGACTTCTATATAGTTAATTTTAAAAATCCACACATCTCAAATATAAATAACACACTGAGAAACAAATATTTGCAACTCATTTCTATAATTGTTGATATATAAAGAGAAAAAAAAGGCAAATTCCAATTAAAAAGTGACCAGATTATGAAAAAGATGGACACAAAATGAAAACCGCAAGTAGTTGTTCACCATGTACAAATGACAGAGATGCCTAAATGTTCAATCTCACTTATAATGAGAGGAGTTGAACTAAAACTATGCTGAGGCATAGAGACAGATTTTAACCCTATTTCATTGACAATAATGCAAAAGTTTGACCATACTGAAGTGTTGGTCAATGAATAATATGGACACTCATAAACTGTCCTGTAAATTACATGCAAACTGGTACTAAACCCTTTTGGAAGAAATCTTGCTAATTTGGCAAAATTATAAGTGCAAAGATTCTATGCATTTAACGTAGATACACTTAATATCTACAGAAGAACATGAAAAATGTTACTCATTACATCATTACTTGTGAAAAGCATGAGACTAGAAACTAAATGATGTCAGTGCACACCTGTGTGCTAAGTCACTTCAGTTGTGTCTCTCTTTGTAACCCACCAGGCTCCTCTGTCCATGGGATTCTCCAGGCAAGAACGCTAGAGTGGGTTGCTATGCCCTCCTTCAGGAGATCTTCCCAGCCCAGGGATCAAACCTGCATCTCTTATGTCTTCCGTATTGGCAGGCAGGTTCTTTTCCACTACCACCACTGGGGGAGCCCAACAGTCAATAGGTGCGGTTAAATTAGCTGGTNCTGATGCTGGGAGGGATTGGGGGCAGGAGGAAAAGGGGACGACAGGGGATGAGATGGCTGGATGGCATCACGGACTCGATGGACGTGAGTTTGAGTGAACTCTGGGAGTTGCTGATGAACAGGGAGGCCTGGCGTGCTGCAATTCACGGGGTTGCAAAGAGTTGGACATTACTGAGTGACTGAACTGAACTGAAATCAGGAAGTGTGATACTTCAGGCTTTGTTCTTTTCCCTCAGGATTGCTATGCCTACTCAGCATCTTTTATGGTTCCATGAATATTTTAGGAATTTTTTTTCCAGTTCTGTGAACATTAGTACCCTGATGGGGATTTTATTGAGTCTATAGATAGCTGTCTGTAGTATGGATATTTTAGCATCAATTATTCCCATCCATGAACACAGATATCTTTCCATTTGTTTGTACCTTCTTTGATTTCTTTCAGCAGTCTTACAGTTTTTTGTTGTACAGATCTTTCCCTTTCTCGGTTAAATTTATTCCTAGATATTTTATTATTCTGATGTGGCATTGTGAACAGCATAGTTTCCTTTATTGTTTTTTTGGATTTTTATTATTAGTGTATAGAAATGCAATTATTTTATATCCTGTAACTTTACTGAAATCTTTAATTCCAAATTTGTTGTTTGAGTCTTTGAGATATTCTATATACAAAATCATGTCAGACATGTAGTGACAATTTTAAAAATCTAACTGGATTAAATATTTAAATGCAAAAATGAAGTCTCAAAAAGCATTCAGAGTGTGAAAATTTCAAGTACGTAGTAGGGAAAGCCGTCCCAACTGAATCAAGACCCAGAAACTATATATTAAAATGTAACGAACAACATCTGAATATGAAAGACATTTCAAGACTTCTATATAGTTAATTTTAAAAATCCACACATCTCAAATATAAATAACACACTGAGAAACAAATATTTGCAACTCATTTCTATAATTGTTGATATATAAAGAGAAAAAAAAGGCAAATTCCAATTAAAAAGTGACCAGATTATGAAAAAGATGGACACAAAATGAAAATCGCAAGTAGTTGTTCACCATGTACAAATGACAGAGATGCCTAAATGTTCAATCTCACTTATAATGAGAGGAGTTGAACTAAAACTATGCTGAGGCATAGAGACAGATTTTAACCCTATTTCATTGACAATAATGCAAAAGTTTGACCATACTGAAGTGTTGGTCAATGAATAATATGGACACTCATAAACTGTCCTGTAAATTACATGCAAACTGGTACTAAACCCTTTTGGAAGAAATCTTGCTAATTTGGCAAAATTATAAGTGCAAAGATTCTATGCATTTAATGTAGATACACTTAATATCTACAGAAGAACATGAAAAATGTTACTCATTACATCATTACTTGTGAAAAGCATGAGACTAGAAACTAAATGATGTCAGTGCACACCTGTGTGCTAAGTCACTTCAGTTGTGTCTCTCTTTGTAACCCACCAGGCTCCTCTGTCCATGGGATTCTCCAGGCAAGAATGCTAGAGTGGGTTGCTATGCCCTCCTTCAGGAGATCTTCCCAGCCCAGGGATCAAACCTGCATCTCTTATGTCTTCTGTATTGGCAGGCAGGTTCTTTTCCACTACCCCCACTGGGGGAGCCCAACAGTCAATAGGTGTGGTTAAATTAGCTGGTGTATTCATGCAGTGGAACACTATATTGCCAAAAAAAAAGAAGGAGCAAGCATTCTCCATAATATATATATTAAAAAAACCTCTCAATATACATTATACAAGCAAAAAACAAATGGGCAGAAGAGTATACATGCAATGACATTTGTGTTCAGTTTAGCCGCTTAGTCGTGTCCGACTCTTTGTGACCCCATGGACTGAAGCGTGCCAGGTTTCCCTGTCCATCACCAGTTTGGCACTGCCCAATTCAAAATAAAAGTATGTTCAAGTAAACTCTTGAAAATTTTGATGCACTTCAGTTGATTTTTTAATAGAAGCTAGGAAGATAGCCAGAGAAGGCAATGGCACCCCACTCTAGTACTCTTGCCTGGAAAATCCCATGGACGGAGGAGCCTGGTAGGCTGCAGTCTATGGGGTGGCTAAGAGTCGGACACGACTGAGAGACTTCACTTTCACTTTTCACTTTCATGCATTGGAGAAGGAAATGGCAACCCACTCCAGTGTTCTTGCCTGGAGAATCCCAGGGACGGGGAAGCCTGGTGGGCTGCCGTCTATGGGGTCACACAGAGTCGGACATGACTGAAGTGACTTAACAGTAGCAGCAACAGGAAGATAGCAGACTAGAAGGACATTTGTGAATAAAAGAGGAAATACAAATTATCTTTATTTATTTGCGTAGTCATAAAATTTGGAATGGTTCAGGAAAAATAATATAACAAAAGTCCTTTATTTTGGAGTAGGTAAAATAAATAAATCTGTAACTTTTGAAATATGAATGATGTGATTTATTACACATCCAGAAAATTAAAAGAATCAATATACTAATTTATCATCAAGACAACATTCGAATAATAATGAAAGCTTCCTGGGACTTCCCTAAGAGCTCAGTTGATAAAGAATCTGCTTGCAATGCAGGAGACCCTGGTTCAATTCCTGGGAAAGAAATTGAGGTTTGAAAGAAACTGAGGTTTGAAATTGAGGTCGGAAAGATTCTGAGGTTAAGACCTCAATCAATATAAACACTTTTCTACCACTAGAATGTCAGTTCCATAAGAAGAGGTATTGTGTTTTGTTCATATTCCAAATGCCAAGAATACTTCTTTTCAAAGTGTGTGTCTGTATGTTATTCACTCAGTTGTGTCCAACTCTTCATGATCCTGCCGGGCTCCTCTTCCCATAGAATTCTCCAGACAAGTGTATTGGAGTGGGTTGCCATTGCCTTCTCCAGGGGATCTTCCTGACCCATGATTGAATGCATGTTTCCTACATCGTATGCAGATTTGTTACCATCTGAGCCCCAGGGAAGTCTTGGCATATAGTAGGCATTCAAAACAAACACATTGAATGAGTGAATGAAGAAATGAAGCATGTGTTAAGAATCACAGGGACTAGAAGAATATATCTTCAGGTACAAGTTGAATGAAAGCATTTGATTCATTGACTATATGTTCTAACATAGACATGCAGCTTTTCTAATGCCCTCCAAAGTCAGTAATAAAAATATACTACGGCTTTTTCAAGCCCATCAGATTTAGAAAAACACTATATCAGAGCAAAAATGAAGTACTATGTAAGGAAAAATGAAACACCCACATGACTTCAGCTATCAATTATAACAGAGGTATAAATTTCTCTAAAGGAAATAGATAACTAAAACCAAGAAGAAAGTACAATCTACTTAGTTTTAACCTTCCTAGGATGGCAGTGAATCACTACTAGTTATACACAGTCTGTTTGATCTGCGTTTAACTTCAACTAGGAGAAATAAGACACCAATGGTAATTCTGCTCATCAGAACTTCTTTAAACATTTCAGTTCAGTTCAGTTCAGTCACTCAGTCGTGTCTGACTCTTTGCGACCCCATGGACTGCAGCACTCCAGGCCTCCCTGTCCATCACCAACTCCCGGAGTTTACTCAGACTCATATCTATTGAGTCCACCGGTGATTCCATCCAGCCATCACATCCTCTGTCATCCCCTTTTCCTCCTGCCTTCAATCTTTGCCAGCAGCAGGGTCTTTTCAAATTAGTCAGTTCTTCACACCAGGAGGCCAAAGTATTGGAGTTTCAGCTTCAGCATCAGTCCTTCCAATGAATATTCAGGACTGATTGCCTTTAGGATAGACAGCTTGGATCTCCTTGCAGTCCAAGGGACTCTCAAGAGTTTTTAAACCTTAAAGAATTTCAAAAAATTGTAAATCCACTCTAGTCTTCACATCACTAGGGGTGTCAGAGCAAATATCTCAGCTTTCCAGGGCAGTCTCGTTTATGTATGTTGTTCCAAGTAATTGCAATAGCTCCCCCCATTTCATACTCAACATTGCTGCAGTTTGAATGATTACGTATTTGGCTACCCTTTATGAGTTTGTGCCTCAATAGCAGTGACCAATCAGAGGCAATGCATTCTGCCAAAATTCTGCTTCACACAATTTTTCAGTTCTCAGGTTTACATTTGGTAACATTTCAATACTCAAATAAGTATATTGAAAATATTTGTTCA
>SJYW01053087.1:83410-108262 GCA_006410735.1 Raphicerus campestris
TATAAGTTAAATAAGCAGGGTAACAATATACAGCCTTGACACACTCCTTTTCCTATTTGGAACCAGTTTGTTCTATGTCCTGTTCTAACTATTACTTCCTGACATGCATACAGATTTCTCAGGTGGCAGGTCAGGTGGTCTAGTATTCCTGTCTCTTTAAAATTTTCCACAGTATTGTGATCCACATAGTCAAAGGCTTTGGCATAGTCAATAAAGCAGAAATAGACATATTTCTGAAACTCTCTGGCTTTTTCAATGGACTGGTTGGATCTATAAACCAATATAATATTGTAAAGTAATTAGCCTCCAATTAAAAAAAAAAGAGAGAGAGAGAGAGAGAGAAGTAGTTAAAGGTAGTTTAAAGAGTTCAAGATCTGAGTCATGTTTCTGGTTTTGAATCCTGAATTTTGAATTATGATTATGAATTATAAGTCACTATTAATTAAATGTGTAATCTTAGACTGTATTTGTGCTGTGCTTGGTCATTTCAAACTCTTTGTCACCCTGTGGACCATAGCCCACCAGGCTTCTCTGTCCAGGCAAGAATATTGGAGTGGGTTGCCACTTCCTAATCCAGGGAATTTTCCCAAAGTTACATTAACTTGTCTATTCAGTTTTTGCAGTAATGAAATGTGGATAACAAAAATAGTTTGGAATGTTATAAACAAAAAATTAGTTAGTACATGCAAAACTTCTAGGTTCCATAACTGGCTCAGTATAAGCCCTCAGCGTTATCTTAATTTAGTTGTTCTTATAATTATCTTGACTTAACAAAAATCATTTTCCTGCAATTAATGAATCAATTTTAAAAAACATTTTGTGGTAAAATAATAGCAGGAAATTTTAAAAGATGAAATGAGTTATATTCTTATGTTGATTTATTTGCAACTATTTACAGAAATCAAGTTTTATTTCTTTTTACAGAAGTATATCCGGAGCTTTTGCTTGCTTAAATTGAAAATAAACAAACACATGGTAATATCAAATTTTTTTCAGCTATCCTCAGTAGATTTCTGCTAAAAGGATGGATTTAAAAGAAACTAGTTTATTTTGGAATCTAAGGATTCATAATGACATTCATATCTTCAGTTGAGCCAGGCATATGATAATCTTCAGATGTATTTTACCAGCACATCAGGAATAGCTCCTGTTGGAAAAATTGAAGGTTCTACAAAACTAATTTGGTGAGAAGAGCTGAGAATTATAATAGTATATGTGACACAGATATGGAGATTTATTTTATGTTCCTTTTGTTCTGGCTAAAGTTTTGAAATACATAGGCATTTTGCTGGTAAAATATCCACTTCTGAGTGTCACTAGAATTTCTGAAATTTGACAATAAGATTTGAAATTGTAACCAGCATTCATTTGGTTAAAGTGCATAAGAAAATTTTTAGTTTATCTAAAATAAGATAAACTTATTTTAGAATTATCACATCCTCCTCTATATTTCTAAATTAGTATTAGTAAAGCATAAATATTCATATTTCAATTTTCTCCATGTAATGTCATATATATATATATAAAACATGCTAAATCAATATAATTTGTTTGAAAATATATTTTAACCTAACTAGGACTATAACCTGATTGCCATTAATGACAGTTTATGTAGTTCAAATTTTAAAAGCAAAATGGGAAAACATGCATATTAATTTTCTCCATAGATCATATGTAAAATAAGCAAACTGCATTTCAAAAAATGCTTTGATACATATGTCTATGTGTGTGCTCATTCATGTCTGGCTATTTATGAATCCATGGACTGTAACCCACCAGGTTCCTCTGTCCATGGAATTCTCCAGGCTAAAGTTCTAGAAAGGGTTGCCATTTCCTACTCCACGGGATCGTCCCAACTCAAGGATTGAAACTGAGCCTCTAAATTTTTTCTCAAGGGCGTCTTAGAATTTTGTGATTTTGCCTCCAGCAGAGATGTAATAACAGAAAGCAAATTTACCTCACTGCATAAAACAACAAAATTAGACAAAAAATATGTAAAATAGTGGACTTCAGGCATTGAATAACACTCCTGAGAGACAGGAAAACAACGAGATNAATTTTTTCTCAAGGGCGTCTTAGAATTTTGTGATTTTGCCTCCAGCAAAGATGTAATACAGAAAGCAAATTTACCTCACTGCATAAAACAACAAAATTAGACAAAAAATATGTAAAATAGTGGACTTCAGGCGTTGAATAACACTCCTGAGAGACAGGAAAACAACGAGATGAACTCTATTGTTGCCCAAGGTCACTGTTTTAAAAAAATTTCCTGGACTCATGTAGGAAAGAAAAGAAAAGCAAAAATTCTTCTTAAAGAATTCAAAACATTTTCAAAATGATGCAAACTGCAACCTCACAGATCTAAAAATCAACAAAATCTGAACACAGTATGAAGAAAACTATAGCAAGACACACTGTAACTGAATTTCTCAAAACACGTGAAAAGGGAAATTCCCGAAAGCAGGCAGAGGGAAAAAGAAATGTTACTTCTCTAGAACAAATATAAAAATAGCATCACATTTTCCATTGGAAACCATGCAAGTGAGAAAACAGAGTATTAAAAATCTTTAAAGTACTGAAAGAAAAAAAATCTGAAACATACAATTCTACATCCAGAAAAAATACATCTCAGAAATGAAAGCAGAAAGTTTTTCAGACATATAAAAGCTGAAAGAATCCATCACTAGCAGATGTACACTACAAAAACCTTTAAAAGAAGTTCTTCAGTCAGAAGAAAAAAGAAACGATATGGAAATATGTCTTCACAGAAGAATGGAAATCATTGGAAACAGTACTTATATGGTATTAAACATTTCCACATTTCTTTTAATATGAGTATAAGCAAATGTTATAATAATATAGTGTTCTACAACATATATAAAAATAAAATGTATGAAAAATATCACATAATAATTGGGAAGATAAAAATGGAATTGTGTGTTTGGTGTGAAGTGAAAGTAAAAGTTGCTCAGTCGTGTCTGACTCTTTGTGACCCCATGGACTATTTAGTCCATGGAATTCTCCAGGCCAGACTACTGGAGTGGGTAGCCATTTTTTCTACAGGAAATCTTCCCAACCCAGGGATCAAACCCAGGTCTCTCACATTGCAGGTGGATTCTTTACCAGCCGAACCACGAGGGAAGCCCTGTTTGATGTAAGGAAGTGTCCAAAGCTTTCCTTTTTTCTTTATACTGTAAGTCCTACAATTTTCCCTTTATTTATCATTTGGGTGAACTGATTTATTTTCAAATATGAATCTACTCTAGTCTTTCAGGCATCATAATCCTAATTGGTCATGATATATAATCCTTTTAATATACTGCCGAATTTGTTTGCTAGTATTTTGTGAGGAATTATACATCCATTGCCTACATTTTTCTCGAAATATCTGTCAGCATTTGGTATTAGGGTTATTCTGACTCCTGAAAATGGTTTGGCAACTTTTCCCTCCTCTTCTATAATGCTTTTTCTGGAGAGTTGTGATAGGAACGGTATTGATTATTGTTGTTGTTTTTTTTCTTGCATATTTGACACAGTTCACTGGTGAAAATTTATGGGTGTAAAGCTGCAAATGTTTACTTTTTATATAAACTTTCCCACAAGTAAATGGAGATATATGGGATTGGGGAGGTAATATTTAAGCCTGAAACAGAAATGCTGTGCTCCAACTCAGCCTCTCCCTGGAGAGTAAGTAAATCCCTAAGGGAATTTGTATAGTTATTGGCAAAATGCTATTTTGTTTTCCAATCTGCTTTTCTTCTTTTTGTGTTTCTTTGGGAATTGAGTATTTTATATTTTTCTACGTAACAGAAACAAGCACATCTTAGCAGCATCCGGACTTCTTCAGATACCTGGTGACACATGGAAGCCCAAATGCGGGAGAAAAGGGAAGAGGCAAAGGGCCTCATCTTATCGACAGCCACGTGGGCATTCTGA
The DNA here is from genome assembly GCA_006410735.1 of Raphicerus campestris. NCBI lineage: Eukaryota > Metazoa > Chordata > Mammalia > Artiodactyla > Bovidae > Raphicerus > Raphicerus campestris. Next base: position 87,347 of record SJYW01053087.1, read on the forward strand.
TTCTCAGTGCAGCTGCCTCCGCAAGGACTCCCCAGTCCAGAACACACAGAAAGAGAGTCTCTGGGTTTGAACACGCTTATTCAGGATCACCATTTACAGACACAGGGGTCTTTCCTTGGCCCTAGCTTGAGAAGGTTTTCCTAGAACAAAGGTAATCTCCAGTTGGCAATCTGAGAGCAAAAGACCATTTATTTATTAGAAGCACTGGACTGAATGAAGAAGGTGATATCTTCCTGACCAAAAAACAAAACAAAACAAAAATCTCAAAGACAGACAGAGCTTTTATACAAGGCTGTCTGCAGAGACCTTGTGTGACCAAGTGGCTCTAAAGTTGTTCTTGCATTCAGTTACAGCGGCAGACTTAGTATATACATCATGGCTTACTAACATTCTGGTCTATAAGAGAGAGAGAGATGAACAAATATTTTCAATACACTTATTTGAGTATTGAAATGTTACCAAATGTAAACCTGAGAACTGAAAAATTGTGTGAAGCAGAATTTTGGCAGAATGCATTGTCTCTGATTGGTCACTGCTATTGAGGCACAAACTCATAAAGGGTAGCCAAATACGTAATCATTCAAACTGCAGCAATGTTGAGTATGAAATGGGGGGAGCTATTGCAATTACTTGGAACAACATACATAAACCAGACTGCCCTGGAAAGCTGAGATGTTTGCTCTGACACCCCTAGTGATGTGAAGACTAGAGTGGATTTACAATTTCTTGAAATTCTTTAAAGTTTAAAAANGGGCTAATACATATGGTAATTTCTATATTTTCCCTATATTCATTAAATTGATATTTAATCTTTATGTAATAGAAATGGGGTTTTATGTATTTCTCAGAAGAAATATGCAAAATATTTGGAAACAAATGCTTGTGTTTGTCAAACCAATTGGAATGTATGTTCAGTCACTCAGAACAGCTAGCGGCACATACACTTTACCTAGAAATGGTAGCTGAATTTAACAATGCATATGGCCACCAGATAAAGCTTTATAATTGTGTTGTTCATATCTTATAAATCTTAGATATATTTTTGTATATTTAGCATATAGTTATAATTGAGGGGATTGGTATTGAAATCTCTGTAATTATGAATTTGACAATTTCTTAAGCTATTTGTATTCATTTTCTTTTATATATTGTGAAGCTTTTTAAAAATTTTGTGTAAGTTTCAAATAATTATATGGTCCTTGTAAATGAGATCTTTCATCATAATTTGTCAGTTTCTTTAACCTGAATAAGTTAGGTCTCTAAGAGTATTTTTTCTTAGATTTATTGCCTATATATTTTTAATAATATTTTTATTTTTGATATTACTCAATTTTTATTCTTATAGATGAACATTTTGTCAGTTATATAGAGCTAATGTTTTGCCATCATATATGTCCAACTTTTTTCCACGTTCCTTGCCATTGCTTTTTAATTTTTCTTTGCTATTACTTTTTATAATATTGTGATAGAAATCTTATAATAAAGATATAACCTTTTATTATGTTTTCTGATACTGTTTGGTGAGGAGAAAAATGTATGTATTTTATGCCTATTTTGTAATTTTTACTATATTTTTGTTTAACATAATAGTACTACTACATGATATGTTTATAAATCATCACTTTTTTCTTTCGTAAAATTTTCCCTTAAGTGAAGATCATGATAGAGAGAAATCCTGCCTTTTCTTTTTACTATGTATTCTTTAAAAAATATACAATACTACAATACTTTTATAGAAATGTATTCTTAGTATGGCACAGATAGTATACAGATGATTTAAATATAAAATGTATCAATTTAAGCAAATGTTTAAAGACCATTTTATAGCTGTACACTGCTCAAATGAATTTAATGCTAATAGTATTCTTGACAATTGTTTGGATATTTATTTTTATTGTGTTTAAATTGTTAAGGCATTTGAGGCTATGAGGAATTGTCTGAAAGTCAGTACACAGTCATTTAAAAGGCATTTGTTTGTGTGTTGACCTGTAAACATAAGGCAAAATAGGACCCAACTAAATCAAATAAACTTGTTTCTCAGGGCAAGTTAGCTGGGTTCCCTGAAGAAAAAGATAAAACAAATTCAGTGCTTCAATGTCAACAGGGTCTATCAACCATGGTTACAAGCATGTATGTCTAAGACACCTCACGGTTATAAAACAAATTCCTAAAAGTTCAGGTTTATGACTTCACACTGAATCACTGCAAAACCTTCTTAATTCCACTGGGAACATTTATTTCAAAATCGATGTTAGAGTTGTTTGAAGAGAAGAGAACTATCTCTGAACCAATGCTTAGGCAGTTAGAAAGGATTACAGGTATTTGAAATAAACTTCAAAGGAGCTTTTCAAACACTGAAGAATGGGTATCGCAGCTACCTTTCACATAACATCCACAAAAACCCTGTGGGGTTCATACATGTTGCTGTTCAGTGGCTAAGTCACGTCTGACTCTTTGGCAATCCCATGGCCTATAGCCCGCCAGGCTCCTCTGTCCATTTCTTAGGCAAGAATATTGGAGGGGGCTGTCATTGCCTTCTCCGGGGGATCTTCCTGACCCAGGGATTGATTTGTGTCTCCTGCATTGGCAGGCAAATTCTTTACCACTGGGCGACCTGGAAGGTTTACCTATATATAACTAGTACATATTGCCATTAAAGTTTTCTTATGGATTTTATAGGAAACCATTGTTGTTTGTTCGATATAGAGATTCAGTTCAGTTCATTTCAGTTGCTCAGTTGTGTCTGACTCTTTGTGACCCCATGGACTGCAGCACGCCAGGCCTCCCTGTCTATCACCAACTCCCAGAGTTTATTCAAACACATGTCTATTGAGCTGGTGATGCCATCCAACCGTCTCCTCCTCTGTTGTCCCCTTCTCCTCCTGCCTTCAATCTAAATTTGTGCTTTTACAAGTAGATACCCAAGAATATCATATATTTTCCAGGAAATGGTAACCCACTGCATTATACTTTCCTGGAAAATCCCATGGATGGAGGAGCCTGGCAGGCTACAGTCCATGGGGTCGAAAAGAGTAGGACACGATTTAATGACTTCATGTTCTTTCTTTGGAAAATGAAGCAGATTTGTGTTTAGAATCTACAAAGTATTTACAGACATTTACAGTAGGTGGTTATACCTAATTTGAAAAATAGTAAAGAATCAATATATTAACTCCAATTATTTGCACAAATTTGGTTTTATTTTACAAGCCACAATTATGTGGTTTAAAGTGAGCACGTAAAAATAACAGGATATGATCTTTGTTCTCCAGAGACCATCCTGGAGTAAAAATGTTCAAGTTATTTCTTGTTTTGGGAAACTTAAATGATAAGTAAAGAAGTTGAACCCATGCTAGAAGAATATTTTACCTTAATTTTTGTTTCTCCTCCTTTATTCAGTTGATGTAAAATACTCAGTAAAATATTAAATATTTAAAAATATATCTAACATAGAGATGCCAGAAAGATGAACAAAAATATACACACTCAGATACACAACACATATGGGGTCTTTCTGCTTGTTTTTTGATTTTTTTTAGCTTACATAATAGACATGATTGTTTCACATTTCTGGAGGCTAAAAGGACTAGATCAAGGTACTGGTGGGGTGTTTTCCTGAGGGGTGTGAGGGAAGGCTCAGTTCCAGCCTTCTGTCCTCAGCTTGTAGACAGCCAGCTTCTCCACGTGTCTCTTCACAGTGGCTTCTGTCTGTGTGCTTCTCTTTCCAAATTCCATCTTCTGTTGTGGTCCTTCTTCATCGCTGTTGTCTGCGGGCTGCTTCAGTTTCATGCTAGTGTCGTAGGATTTTCACTGTGGTATCTTTCCTTTGGATAGTTACTATTTGGTCTTGTGAGAGGAACTGATGTCTGTAACTACCTATGTTGCCATCTTGCTGTTACTCAGGACACATTTTTAAAAGTAGAACGTAGCCCATGCTCTTTCACCTTGATACGTATTTTGCTTTTTTCCTTCAAACTTAAGAATCATGATATCATTTATGTTCACATGTTACATAGTTTATTATTTTTTACTATTGGGTTTTTTTTTCTAGCTTGTTGCGTTATTATTGATACATAGGAAAAGTATATATTTAAGGTGCCCATTTCAATTCAGTTCAGTTCAGTTCATTTGCTCAGTCCTGTATGAAACTTGGTGACCCAATGGACCACAGCATGCCAAGATTCCCTGTCCATCACCAACTGCTGGAGCTTACCCAAACTTATGTTCCTTGAGTTGGTGATGACATCTAACCATCTCATCCTCTGGCTTCCCCTTCTACTGTTGCCTTCAACTTTCCCAGCATCAGAGTCTTTTCAAATGATTCAGTTCTTCACATCAGGTGGCCAAAGTATTGAAGTTGCAGTTTGAACATCAGTCCTTCCAATGAACACCCAGGACTGATCTCCTTTAGGATGGACTGGTTGGATCTCCTTGAAGTCCAAGGGACTCTCAAGAGTCTTCTTCAACACCAAAGTTCAAAAGCATCAATTCTTTGACACTCAGCTTTCCTTATGATCCAACTTTCACATCCATACATGACTACCCGAAAAACCACAACATTGACTACACAGACCTTTCTTCACAAAGTAATGTCTCTGCTTTTTAATATGCTGTCTATGTTGGTCACAACTTTCCTGTCAAACAGTAAGTGTCTTTTAATTTCACTTCTGCAATCACCATCTGCAGTGATTTTTGAAGCCTCTAAAAATAAAGTCAGTCGCAGTTTCCACTGATTTCCCATCTATTTGCCATGAAGTGATGGGACTGGATTCCATGATCTTTGTTTTCTGAATGTTGAGCTTTAAGCCAGATTATTTTCTCTCCTCTTTCACTTTCATCAAGAGGCTCTTTAGTTCTTCCTCACATTTGGCCATTAAGGCATGTGTCATCTGCATACATGAGGTTATTGATATTTCTCTCAGCAATCTTGATTACAGCTTGTGCATCTTCCAGCCCAGCGTTTCTCATGATGTACTCTGCATAGAAGTTAAATAAGCAAGTTGACAATATGCAGCCTTGATGTACTCCTTTTCCTATTTGGAACTAGTCTGTTGTTCCATGTCCAGTTCTAACTGTTGCTGCCTGCTCTGGATACAGATTTCTCAAGAGGCAGGCCAGGTGGTCTGGTAAACCTATCTCTTTCAGAATTTTCCACAGTTTATTGTGATCCACACAGTCAAAGGCTTTGGCATAGTCAACAAAGCAGAGATAGATGTTTTTCTGGAACTCTTACTTTTTTGATGTTCCAGCAGATGTTGGCAATTTGATCTCTGGCCTTTTCTAAAACCAGCTTGAATATCTGGAAGTTCATGATTCATATATTGCTGAAGCCTGGCTTGGAGAATTTTGAGCATCACTTTCCTAGCATGTGAGATGAGTGCAATTGTGTGGGAGTTTGAGTATTCTTTCATATTGCCTTTCTTTGGGATTGGGATGAAAACTAATCTTTTCCAGTCCTGTGGCCACTGCTGAGTTCTCCAAATTTGCTGGCATATTGAGTGCAGCACTTTCACAGCATCATCTTTCAGGATTTGAAATAGCTCCACTGGGATTCCATCACTTCCACTAGCTGTGCTCATAGTGATGCTTCCTCTGTCCCCCTTGACTTCACATTCCAGGGTGTCTGGTCTAGGTGAGTGATCACACCATTGTGATTATCTGGGTCATGAAGATCTTTTTTATACTCTTCTGTGTATTCTTGCCACCTCTTCTTAATATCTTTTACTTCTCTTAGGTCCATACCATTTCTACAGGATATCAAGAAAGTAGAAAGTCAACAAACACCTGTAATAACAGACAAATTTGGCCTTGGAGTACAGAATGAAGCAGGGCAAAAGCTAATAGAGTTTTGCCAAGATAATGCACTGGTCATAGCAAACACCCTCTTCCAACACACAAGGAGAAAACTCTACACATGAATATCACCAGATGGCCAACACTGAAATCAGACTGATTATATTCTTTGCAGCCAAAAATGGAGCAGCTCTGTACAGTCAGCAAACCAAGACTGGAAGCTGACTGTAACTCAGATCATGAACTTCTTATTGCCAAATTCAGACTTAAATTGAAGAAAGTATGGAAAACCACTAGACCATTCAGGTATGACCTAAATCAAATCCCTTATGATTATATAGTGGAAGTGAGAAATAGATTTAAGGCACTAGATCTGATAGATAGAGTGCCTGATGAACTATGGATGGAGGTTCATGACACTGGATAGGAGACAGGGACCAAGACCATCCCCAAGAAAAAGAAATGTAAAAAAGCAAAATGGCTTTCTGAGGAGGCTTTGCTGATAGCTGTGAAAAGAAGAGAAGCAAAAAGCAAAGGAGAAAAGGAAAGATATACCCATTTGAATGCAGAGTTCCAAAGAATAGCAAGGAGAGATAAGAAAGCCTTCCTCAGTGATCAATGCAAAGAAATAGAGGAAAACAACAAAATGGGAAAGACTAGAGATCTCTTAAAAAAAATGAGATATAGGAAGGGAACATTTCTTGCAAAGATGGGCTTGATAAAGGACAGAAATGGTATGGACTGAACAAAAGCAGAAGATATCAAGAAGATGTGGCAAGAATACACAGAAGAACTGTACAAAAAAGATCTTCATGAACCAGATAGTCACGATGGTGTGATCACTCACCTAGAGCCAGACATTCCGGAATGTAAAGTCAAGTGGGCCTTAGGAAACATCACTATGAACAAAGCTAGTGGAGGTGATGGAATTCCAATTGAGCTATTTCAAATCCTTGAAGATGATGCTGTGAAAGTGCTGCACTCAATATGCCAGCAAATTTGGAAAACTCAACAGTAGCCACAGGACTGGGAAAGGTCAGTTTTCATTCCAATCCCAAAAGAAAGGCAATGCCAAAGAATGCTCAAACCACTGCACAATTGCATTCATCTCATATGCTAGTAAAATAATAAATTTAAATTGAAAATGAAAAATATTCAATGTCATGTCTTACAATATTTTAAAAAATAATAAATTGAACTTTATAAAAAAAAATAATTCTCAAAGTTCTCCAAACCAGGTTCAACAATATGTGAACAGTTAACTTCCAGATGTTCAAGTTGGATTTAAAAAGGGCAGAGGAGCCAGAGGTCAAATTGGCAACATCCGCTGTTCATCGAAAAAGCAATAGAGTTCCAGAAAAACATCCATTTCTGCTTTATTGACTAAGGCAAAGCCTTTGACTGTGTGGATCACAATAACTCTGGAAAATTCTGAAGGAGATTGAAATACCAGACCACTTGACTTGCCTCTTGAGAAATCTGTATGCAGGTCAGGAAGCAACAGTTAGAACTGGACTTGAAACAACAGATTGGTTCCAAATAGGAAAAGGAGTACATCAAGGGTATATATTGTCACCTTGCTTATTTAACTTATATGCAGAGTGCATCATGAGAACCACTGGGCTGGATGAAGCATAAGCTGTAATCAAGATTGCTGAGAGAAATATCAATAACCTCAGATAAGCAGATGACACTACCCTTATTGCAGAAAGCTAAGAAGAACTTCAGAGCCTCTTGATGAAGTTGAAAGAGGAGAGTGAATAATTTGGCTTAAAGCTCAACATTCAGAAAACAAATATCATGGCATTTGGCTCCATCACTTCATGGTAATAGATGGGGAAACAGTGGAAACAGTGGCTGGCTTTCCTGGGTGGCTCCAAAATCACTGTAGATCATAACTGCAGCCATGAAATTAAAAGAGGTTACTCCTTGGCAGGAAAGTTATGATCAACCTAGACAGGGTATTAAAAAGCAGAGACATTACTTTGCCAGCAAAGCTCCATCTAGTCAAAACTATCTTTTTACCAGTAATCATATATGGATGTGAGAGTTGGACTATAAAGAAAACTGAGTGCCAAAGAATTAATGCTTTTGAACTGTGGTGTTGGAGAAGACTCTTGAGAGCCTTGGACTGCAAGGAGTTCCAACCAATCCACCCTAAAAGAAATCAGTCCTGAATATTCATTGGAAGGACTGTGTTGATTCTGAAACTCCAATACTTTGGCTACTTGATGCAAACAGCTGACTCATTTGAAAAGACCCTGATGCTGGGAAAGATTGAGGGCAGGTGGAGAATGGGATAACAGAGGATGAGATGGTTGGATGGCATCACTGACTCAATGGGCATGAGTTTGGTAAACTCCAGGAGTTGGTGATGGACAGGGAGGCCTGTCGTGCTACAATTCATGAGATCGCAAATAGGCAGACACAATTGAATGACTGAACTGAAATATATTAACTGCAACAAAAATGTAAATATGATTTGAAATACTGTTTTAGAATATTAGTGTTTCCAAGGATATCCACAAGTTAAAATTTAGTAACAATTTTTTTCACTACATTTGAATTAGTGTGAATTGTGAGCACAAAGATGAACAAAATGGCATTGATACTTATTCAAATAATTATTAAGAATAAGATAAAAGTAGGTGGAGAAAGTGGAAACAATCTCTTTTGAGATGGCAGAGGATGTTTTTGTTTTTTTGTAGTAAGTTTGGATATTTACTATTTATTGGTAGAATGATTATTTTTTCCTAGTTTTCTTTGTTGCAGATGTAAATGATAAGAAAATTGATATATTTAATGGAGAGATACTAATGGCAGGAGCTCTGTAATAACATTGTTCTTAAACTCTTTTCAAATTTTATTCCAAGTAACCTAGTAGTTTCTCATAAAACCTATTTTTAATGTTGTATCTGCTGTCAACTTATTTCCTTCTTCAGTTTTATTGATAGCAAGGAATTGGAAATGACCTAACTTTTAAAAAGATTCGTTAATCATGAAGATCAATCACAAAATCACTTTCTAGGAATTATCCCTAAAAGGCTTTACTACAACTTTTCGAAAGACTATTAATTATTCCTTTTACTTTTCAACTTAGAGAGAATCTGTTTAACCTGATACACTAAAAATTCATTAGAAGAATTCATTTCAATATGTCCTTGCTGATATAATATATATTTTAGTGAATGTTTTCAACTTATGTTTTAAAAATATATTTGAGTAAAAAATTGTGGAGCTATTTAGTTTATGGGAAATAATGTTTATATAACCTAATTGGCAAAGTTAAGTCCTGTCAAGCAAATCATTTGACACTTTCTATGTGAAAGTGACAAAAATGTGCTAATAAGCACCACCTTGGCAATCACTGAACTTCTAAATTTCAACTCTAGAATAGATATATTCATCACTTGATTTGGGGAGGCAGTTCCCTAAATTTTCTGTACCAGGGACCAGTTTCATGGAAGATGATTTTTCCATGGACTGGAGGTGGGTGGCACAATGGATTTGGCTTCACATTTATTGTGCAGCTTATTTCTATTATTATTATTAATACATCAGCTCAACCTCAGATCATCAGGCCTTAGATCCTGGAGGTTGGAGACTCCTGATTTTGGGGGTCTGGTTAAAATAAACTGCTACATCAACAGCATTTCTTAAATTCTCATGAAATCTCATTCACCGTTTTCTCTTTCCCTCTTTCATTAGCCCCACCCCAAATCTTTTTCTTTCTCATTGTTCCATAGTGTTTCCTCCCCAGAAGTGATATATTAAGTTTTTGACAATTGTCTGAGAATAATTCAGGATTTTATCACTCGTGTATTCCATTTGAATAAATCTGGTAAAGAACATTTTGATATATTAATAGAAAAAGCCTTACAGTCCTCATGCTAAGCTTTTTCCTTTGGAAAAAATAGCACATATATGAGAGAGCAAATAAGACTATTTTAGAGCAAGATTATAGTGTATTCGGTTTATTGATGGAAGTTTTTGACTTCTCATTTTTTCAGATACTTAGACAGTTTTATACCACAAGATAATCCTGGATAATTGAGAGGTGTGGCCCTCTCTTATAAATGTGAATAAAGTTAAAGTAAAAAAGAACATAAAAATCTGTAAATGATATCTCTACTCAAGTGTGTTCTTGAGCACAATGGTCTTATGAAGAAATAGACACTGAAGCTAAAGATCTAGAATTTTTTTTTCCTTTTATGTATTTGTGATTTACATAAAACTTAAGCAGTATTTAAGTTCCTGGAGCAGTATTTAAGTTCTTAGTTTTTACATAGGCCAAGTTGCAGGAGATTGGAATAGGGTTGGGAGATAAGGATTTATGTCTTATTTTTCTGTATTTACAGTCAACTGGGGTATAACAATGTATTGAATATGTACCACTGGTCTGCAATGGTAGCTGGGTCAGTGACCAGGTTTCCATTAATTATCCATGTCTACTGGACAGAGGAGACTGGCAGACCGCATCCATAGGGTTGCGAAGAAGTGAACACAGCTTAGTGACTAAACAGCAACACATGCTTGGAGGGGCCCTTTATACCGTTCTGATGTCTTTCCTTGCATCAGTACCACAGTGTAATTATCATAGCTTTGTAAAAATACTTGATATATCATATGATATTGCAAAGCAAGGACTTTTATTCTTCTTTTTCAATTTCATCCTCTTTCAGGAGTTTCTTGGCTATTTTTAAATTTTACTTCCCAAATATACCATTACTTTGTGAGGATTGTCAAAAACCTTTTTGACTTTTTTAATGGAATAATTTTGAGCTTAGTATCAATTAAGAACTGGTATAATTATGATATCTAATTTTCTCTTTAAGAACATGCTATGTCTCTCCATTTATTTAGGACCTTGTCAGTGTTTTACATTTCACAATTCTTCCCATAAAACTTTTATCCCAGTTTTCAGTTTTCTGCTTAAGTACTATGCATTTCTATTGCTATTTTTAGTGATACTTTATTTGTAAGCACCTAGTAAGTAAGAAATCCTGTACAAGGCAACTTTTATTGGTCTCAGCAAACCTGTATGAATGAGAATACAAACCTGTATGTATAAGCATAATTTTTAGAGTTTTAGGTTTTATTAGTTTTAGTAGTTAAGTCAAAGAGAAATTAAGATGTTATTCAATATTAATAAAACGGAAAAGGTTACTTTTGAACATAGAACTCATTTCTAGGCACTCTGGGTTGTACCTAAGTTTCTACAGAAATTTCAGTATGTATCCGTTCAGTTCAGTCGATCAATCGTGTCTGACTCTTTGCGACCCCATGAATTGCAGCATGCCAGGCCTCCCTGTCCATCACCAACTCCAATGAGTTCACTCAAACTCATGTCCCTCGAGTCCATGATGCCATCCAGCCATCTCATCCTCGGTTGTCCCCTTCTCCTCCTGCCCCCAATCTCTCCCAGCATCAGAGTCTTTTCCAGTGAGTCAACTCTTCATATGAGGTGGCCAAAGTACTGGAGTTTCAGCTTTAGCCTCATTCCTTCCAGAGAAATACCAGGGCTGATCTCCTTCAGAATGGACTGGTTGGATCTCCTTGCAGCCCAAGGGACTCTCAAGAGTCTTCTCCAACACCACAGTTCAAAAGCATCAATTCTTCGGCACTCAACCTTCTTCACAGTCCAACTCTCACATCCATACATGACCACAGGAAAAACCATAGCCTTGACTAGACGGACCTTTGTTGGCAAAGTAACGTCTCTGCTTTTGAATATGCTATCTAGGTTGGTCATAACTTTTCCTCCAAGGAGTAAGCGTCTTTTAATTTCATGGCTGCAGTCACCATCTGCAGTGATTTTGGAGCCCCCCCCCCCANTTGAGCTATTTCAAATCCTTGAAGATGATGCTGTGAAAGTGCTGCACTCAATATGCCAGCAAATTTGGAAAACTCAACAGTAGCCACAGGACTGGGAAAGGTCAGTTTTCATTCCAATCCCAAAAGAAAGGCAATGCCAAAGAATGCTCAAACCACTGCACAATTGCATTCATCTCATATGCTAGTAAAATAATAAATTTAAATTGAAAATGAAAAATATTCAATGTCATGTCTTACAATATTTTAAAAAATAATAAATTGAACTTTATAAAAAAAAATAATTCTCAAAGTTCTCCAAACCAGGTTCAACAATATGTGAACAGTTAACTTCCAGATGTTCAAGTTGGATTTAAAAAGGGCAGAGGAGCCAGAGGTCAAATTGGCAACATCCGCTGTTCATCGAAAAAGCAATAGAGTTCCAGAAAAACATCCATTTCTGCTTTATTGACTAAGGCAAAGCCTTTGACTGTGTGGATCACAATAACTCTGGAAAATTCTGAAGGAGATTGAAATACCAGACCACTTGACTTGCCTCTTGAGAAATCTGTATGCAGGTCAGGAAGCAACAGTTAGAACTGGACTTGAAACAACAGATTGGTTCCAAATAGGAAAAGGAGTACATCAAGGGTATATATTGTCACCTTGCTTATTTAACTTATATGCAGAGTGCATCATGAGAACCACTGGGCTGGATGAAGCATAAGCTGTAATCAAGATTGCTGAGAGAAATATCAATAACCTCAGATAAGCAGATGACACTACCCTTATTGCAGAAAGCTAAGAAGAACTTCAGAGCCTCTTGATGAAGTTGAAAGAGGAGAGTGAATAATTTGGCTTAAAGCTCAACATTCAGAAAACAAATATCATGGCATTTGGCTCCATCACTTCATGGTAATAGATGGGGAAACAGTGGAAACAGTGGCTGGCTTTCCTGGGTGGCTCCAAAATCACTGTAGATCATAACTGCAGCCATGAAATTAAAAGAGGTTACTCCTTGGCAGGAAAGTTATGATCAACCTAGACAGGGTATTAAAAAGCAGAGACATTACTTTGCCAGCAAAGCTCCATCTAGTCAAAACTATCTTTTTACCAGTAATCATATATGGATGTGAGAGTTGGACTATAAAGAAAACTGAGTGCCAAAGAATTAATGCTTTTGAACTGTGGTGTTGGAGAAGACTCTTGAGAGCCTTGGACTGCAAGGAGTTCCAACCAATCCACCCTAAAAGAAATCAGTCCTGAATATTCATTGGAAGGACTGTGTTGATTCTGAAACTCCAATACTTTGGCTACTTGATGCAAACAGCTGACTCATTTGAAAAGACCCTGATGCTGGGAAAGATTGAGGGCAGGTGGAGAATGGGATAACAGAGGATGAGATGGTTGGATGGCATCACTGACTCAATGGGCATGAGTTTGGTAAACTCCAGGAGTTGGTGATGGACAGGGAGGCCTGTCATGCTACAATTCATGAGATCGCAAATAGGCAGACACAATTGAATGACTGAACTGAAATATATTAACTGCAACAAAAATGTAAATATGATTTGAAATACTGTTTTAGAATATTAGTGTTTCCAAGGATATCCACAAGTTAAAATTTAGTAACAATTTTTTTCACTACATTTGAATTAGTGTGAATTGTGAGCACAAAGATGAACAAAATGGCATTGATACTTATTCAAATAATTATTAAGAATAAGATAAAAGTAGGTGGAGAAAGTGGAAACAATCTCTTTTGAGATGGCAGAGGATGTTTTTGTTTTTTTGTAGTAAGTTTGGATATTTACTATTTATTGGTAGAATGATAATTTTTTCCTAGTTTTCTTTGTTGCAGATGTAAATGATAAGAAAATTGATATATTTAATGGAGAGATACTAATGGCAGGAGCTCTGTAATAACATTGTTCTTAAACTCTTTTCAAATTTTATTCCAAGTAACCTAGTAGTTTCTCATAAAACCTATTTTTAATGTTGTATCTGCTGTCAACTTATTTCCTTCTTCAGTTTTATTGATAGCAAGGAATTGGAAATGACCTAACTTTTAAAAAGATTCGTTAATCATGAAGATCAATCACAAAATCACTTTCTAGGAATTATCCCTAAAAGGCTTTACTACAACTTTTCGAAAGACTATTAATTATTCCTTTTACTTTTCAACTTAGAGAGAATCTGTTTAACCTGATACACTAAAAATTCATTAGAAGAATTCATTTCAATATGTCCTTGCTGATATAATATATATTTTAGTGAATGTTTTCAACTTATGTTTTAAAAATATATTTGAGTAAAAAATTGTGGAGCTATTTAGTTTATGGGAAATAATGTTTATATAACCTAATTGGCAAAGTTAAGTCCTGTCAAGCAAATCATTTGACACTTTCTATGTGAAAGTGACAAAAATGTGCTAATAAGCACCACCTTGGCAATCACTGAACTTCTAAATTTCAACTCTAGAATAGATATATTCATCACTTGATTTGGGGAGGCAGTTCCCTAAATTTTCTGTACCAGGGACCAGTTTCATGGAAGATGATTTTTCCATGGACTGGAGGTGGGTGGCACAATGGATTTGGCTTCACATTTATTGTGCAGCTTATTTCTATTATTATTATTAATACATCAGCTCAACCTCAGATCATCAGGCCTTAGATCCTGGAGGTTGGAGACTCCTGATTTTGGGGGTCTGGTTAAAATAAACTGCTACATCAACAGCATTTCTTAAATTCTCATGAAATCTCATTCACCGTTTTCTCTTTCCCTCTTTCATTAGCCCCACCCCAAATCTTTTTCTTTCTCATTGTTCCATAGTGTTTCCTCCCCAGAAGTGATATATTAAGTTTTTGACAATTGTCTGAGAATAATTCAGGATTTTATCACTCGTGTATTCCATTTGAATAAATCTGGTAAAGAACATTTTGATATATTAATAGAAAAAGCCTTACAGTCCTCATGCTAAGCTTTTTCCTTTGGAAAAAATAGCACATATATGAGAGAGCAAATAAGACTATTTTAGAGCAAGATTATAGTGTATTCGGTTTATTGATGGAAGTTTTTGACTTCTCATTTTTTCAGATACTTAGACAGTTTTATACCACAAGATAATCCTGGATAATTGAGAGGTGTGGCCCTCTCTTATAAATGTGAATAAAGTTAAAGTAAAAAAGAACATAAAAATCTGTAAATGATATCTCTACTCAAGTGTGTTCTTGAGCACAATGGTCTTATGAAGAAATAGACACTGAAGCTAAAGATCTAGAATTTTTTTTTCCTTTTATGTATTTGTGATTTACATAAAACTTAAGCAGTATTTAAGTTCCTGGAGCAGTATTTAAGTTCTTAGTTTTTACATAGGCCAAGTTGCAGGAGATTGGAATAGGGTTGGGAGATAAGGATTTATGTCTTATTTTTCTGTATTTACAGTCAACTGGGGTATAACAATGTATTGAATATGTACCACTGGTCTGCAATGGTAGCTGGGTCAGTGACCAGGTTTCCATTAATTATCCATGTCTACTGGACAGAGGAGACTGGCAGACCGCATCCATAGGGTTGCGAAGAAGTGAACACAGCTTAGTGACTAAACAGCAACACATGCTTGGAGGGGCCCTTTATACCGTTCTGATGTCTTTCCTTGCATCAGTACCACAGTGTAATTATCATAGCTTTGTAAAAATACTTGATATATCATATGATATTGCAAAGCAAGGACTTTTATTCTTCTTTTTCAATTTCATCCTCTTTCAGGAGTTTCTTGGCTATTTTTAAATTTTACTTCCCAAATATACCATTACTTTGTGAGGATTGTCAAAAACCTTTTTGACTTTTTTAATGGAATAATTTTGAGCTTAGTATCAATTAAGAACTGGTATAATTATGATATCTAATTTTCTCTTTAAGAACATGCTATGTCTCTCCATTTATTTAGGACCTTGTCAGTGTTTTACATTTCACAATTCTTCCCATAAAACTTTTATCCCAGTTTTCAGTTTTCTGCTTAAGTACTATGCATTTCTATTGCTATTTTTAGTGATACTTTATTTGTAAGCACCTAGTAAGTAAGAAATCCTGTACAAGGCAACTTTTATTGGTCTCAGCAAACCTGTATGAATGAGAATACAAACCTGTATGTATAAGCATAATTTTTAGAGTTTTAGGTTTTATTAGTTTTAGTAGTTAAGTCAAAGAGAAATTAAGATGTTATTCAATATTAATAAAACGGAAAAGGTTACTTTTGAACATAGAACTCATTTCTAGGCACTCTGGGTTGTACCTAAGTTTCTACAGAAATTTCAGTATGTATCCGTTCAGTTCAGTCGATCAATCGTGTCTGACTCTTTGCGACCCCATGAATTGCAGCATGCCAGGCCTCCCTGTCCATCACCAACTCCAATGAGTTCACTCAAACTCATGTCCCTCGAGTCCATGATGCCATCCAGCCATCTCATCCTCGGTTGTCCCCTTCTCCTCCTGCCCCCAATCTCTCCCAGCATCAGAGTCTTTTCCAGTGAGTCAACTCTTCATATGAGGTGGCCAAAGTACTGGAGTTTCAGCTTTAGCCTCATTCCTTCCAGAGAAATACCAGGGCTGATCTCCTTCAGAATGGACTGGTTGGATCTCCTTGCAGCCCAAGGGACTCTCAAGAGTCTTCTCCAACACCACAGTTCAAAAGCATCAATTCTTCGGCACTCAACCTTCTTCACAGTCCAACTCTCACATCCATACATGACCACAGGAAAAACCATAGCCTTGACTAGACGGACCTTTGTTGGCAAAGTAACGTCTCTGCTTTTGAATATGCTATCTAGGTTGGTCATAACTTTTCCTCCAAGGAGTAAGCGTCTTTTAATTTCATGGCTGCAGTCACCATCTGCAGTGATTTTGGAGCCCCCCCCCCCAAATAAAGTCTGAGCTATAAAAAGGAATGCATTTTAGTCAGTTCTACTGAAATAGATGAACCTAGAGCCTATTATACAGAATGAAATAAGTCAGAAAGAGAGAGACAAGCATCATATATTAATGCATATATTTGGACTCTAGAAAGATAGTACTGATGATCCTACCTGCAGGGCAACAAAGGAGACACATACGTAAAGAATAGACTTCTGGATACAGTGAGGGAAGAGGCGGGTGGTATGTTTTGAGAAAAAAGCATTAAAACATATATATTACCGTATGTAATATAGATAGCTAGTAGGAGTGTGCTGTATGACACAGGAAACCCAAAGCTGGTTCTCTGTGACAACCTAAAGGAGTAGGCTGGGGAGTGAGATTTAAGAAGGAGGGAACATATGCATACCGATTCATGCTGATGTATGGCAGAAACCATCACAATACTGTAAAGTAATTATCCTCTAATTAAAAATTAAAATTAAAAAAATAAATTTTCTAATAAGCATAATTAGAATCTAGAGGAAGAAACAGTGTTTTTTCCTTGCTTACATTAGAAGATATTAATATTAGGTATATATGATATTACTATGTATTTACAAGATATAATTATATATATATCAGACTATAATGTTTAAAATTATATAAACATACACTAAATAATACTATAATATAAACATTAAATTTGCTTCTGCCTACCTTTCCTGGTGACTCAGACAGTAAAGAATCTGCCTGCGATATAGAAGACTCAGGTTCCATCTCTGGGTTGGGAAGATCCCCTGGAGAAATGAATGGATTACCCACCCCAGTATTCTTGCCTGAAGAATTCCACGGACAGAGTAGCCTGATGGGCTACAGTCCATGGGGCCACTAAGAGTTGGACACCACTGAGCCACTGTAACGAACTGAAGGTATATGTTTCAAGGCTACTCTCTCAAATCATCCACCCTATTCTTTCCCCACTGTGGTGAAAAGTCTGTTCTTTATGTCTGTGTCTCCTTTGCTGACCTGCAAATAGGATCATCAGTACCATATTTCTAGATTCCATATAGCACCTNCAGTTACAGTGACCCAAAGTTCCAGCAACCTACCAAAAATTTTGCTTTTCTTTCTAATATATTAAACTGTCCTGTATTACTTATGAGCAAACTCAGAAGACATCGACATAGAAAAGTCCTAAAGAGTCTGCTACCAATTCTTTTTAACTTTGTGACTTCCATTTATTCACCCACTGACTCACTATGTGTGGGGACAATAGTCATAATTTTCAGTATTTGTTACAGTTTTGTTCTGAATCTTTTCAAGAAAGTTTTGTATCATTTAATTTTTCCAAAATAAAAGTGACATTTTCCTTATGAGCACAGGGTAGGTTTGTAAACCGCCCAATATAATGAAGATAATGTCTCCCTTCAAGATAAAGGTTGAGCAGGTTTTCATAAAGTCCATGATTTTAAAAAAATGGAGTTTCCTAAGATTTGAGTTCCTGAGCTCTGATGAAAAAACATTGCTTATGCAGCATGCACCCAGACTGCTCTTTACCTCAAGTGGAAAAATGCAAATGTGAGTGAAGGCACTTGCCCCTGGCCCAAGAGCATCATGTCGTTTGCTAACATCTATGAAACTGTTGAAGGTTTACTTTTATTTTTTATTGTTTTTGTTTATTAATTTTTTTCGAGAGCATAGTTGATTTACAGTACTATATTGGTTCCATGTGTTTAACATGAGTGTCAGTAAAATCTCATTCAATTTACAGTGCTTAAATTGTATGAAAAGGCTCAGAGAAAACAGGCACAAGTAGAAATAGTACTGGCTATGAATGAGAGTTAATACTATTATTATTGTTATGTATTATTTTATTATAGACAATTCTTTTAAATTAATTTGTGTATTTTAATTGGAGGCTAATTACTTTACAATATTGTAGTGGTTCTTGCCATACATGGACATGAATCAGCTATGGGTATACATGTGCCCCCTGGTCCCGTAAACCCCTCCCACCTCCCTTCCCATCCCATCCCTCAGGGTTGTCCCAGTGTAACGTCTTTGAGTGCCCTGATTCATGCATCGAACTTGGACTGGTGATATATTTCACATATGGTAATATACAGGTTTCAATGCTATTCTCTCAAATCATCCCGCCCTCACCTTCTCCCAGAGTCCAAAAGTCTGTTCTTTATACCTGTGTATAGACAATTATTATTTAAGTTCTTAGAACAATTTTTCTTAAGTAATATATATTCTTATATAACTTTGCACTAAAAATCTTCATAGTGCAAAAGCTCTTTATTTACTCTCTAAAAGTACTGCTTTGTCTTTAAATACTGAGTTAGTTATAGTTTTAAGGTTGAATGATGTATTACAATTCACTTATAATGTTTGCTGATTAACTTTTTATAAAAATTTAAAAATGCATGAAAATGAAAGTAAACATGACTATTTCAGGTAGAGGTTAGATGNTTGTCTTTAAATACTGAGTTAGTTATAGTTTTAAGGTTGAATGATGTATTACAATTCACTTATAATGTTTGCTGATTAACTTTTTATAAAAATTTAAAAATGCATGAAAATGAAAGTAAACACGACTATTTCAGGTAGAGGTTTCCACATATTTTTATAAAGTCTTTCCTTAACATATATTTTTTAATCTAATTGAGCTCATGCCTAGAGCTCAACTTTATTATTAAAATTTATTGATGCCATATCTTATTTCAGAAAATGTGTTTAATAAGAATGTATCATTTTTATTTTCTGCTTTCCCCTTACTTCAATACTAAAAGTATGCAATTTAAACAGTTATTAGAAGTTATTTAACTGGTGTATTTTATTTTATCAATTGGATACACAATACTTTATTTAGCATTTACTTTTCATTGGAAATGTATCTGTGATTTTTCTACCATATACATAATGTTGTGATTATCATTTTTGTGCATGACTCTATGCACAAATACAGTAAAATGATCAAGAGAATTCCCAAAAGTAAAATTGCCTTCTCAAATTTGTATTATAGATAAGAACTTTGGTTATTAGATTAACATTTTATTCAGAAATATTGTGCTCTTTGACCTTTGGTGTTAAATGAAATCTCAATAACATGGCAGGTGAAAGGTAGAGGCTACACTTGGTGTTATTTGGGTTTTCAGTTTGTGAGGTTAAACATGAAAAGTATATCATTTTTCAGTCACTAGATTGTATCCAATGCTTTGCGACCCCATGGACTGCAGCACATCTGGCTTCCCTGGCCTTCACTATTTCCCTGAGTTGCCCCAAACTCATGTCCACTGAGTCGATGATGCCATCCAACCATCTCACCCTCCGTCATCCCCTTCTCTTCCTGCCCTCAATCTTTCCTAGCATCAGGGTCTTTTCGAATGGGTTGTCTCTTCATGTCAGGTAGCCAAAGTATTGGAATATTCTGTAACTATTTGGGATTTATTTCCTTTAAGATTGACTGGTTTGACCTCCTTGCAGTCCAAAAGACCCTCAAGAGTCTTCTCCAGCACCACAGTTCAGAAGCATCAATTCTTCTGCACTCAGCCTTTTTTTTTTTTTTTTTACTGTACAATATTGTATTGGTTTTGCCAGACATCAACATGAATCCTTTTATATAGTCCAACTCTCACAAAAAATGTATTAGTCATTTATTTATATGCCTACTTTTTCAGATTGTCAGCCAAGCTTTTCCCAGCTGTAATGCTATTCTGTTTCTCTCCACTATGGTCAATTTATGTCTCACATGACTCCATAAATTGTTAAAGAGAGAAAGGAATTGTACACTGAAAGCTTCTCATTAGTTCATCTCTGTAACCACATGTCATTGAACAATATATGCATTTTGTATTCAGATACTGTCCCCCAGCAGAGAGCCTATGAGAGTCAGGTGTGTTGTGGCACAGTGTTATCTGTGCTTTGCTACTTTTTGCTTTTGATTAGTCCATTTTGCATATATGAATTTTTCAATATTTATAAGCTTTAAATATTGTTGTTCAGTTACCGAGTCATGTCTAAATTTTTGAGACCCAGTGGACTGCAGTACGCAAGGCCTCCCTGTCTTTTGCTATCTCCTGGAGTTTGCTCACACTCATTAGGAGACAGTACTATCCCATCACTGACTCAGTGGACATGAGTTTGAGAAAACTTTTATGGCTCAGGCGGTAAAGAATCTGCTTGCAATGGAGGACACTCCAGAGATATAGGTTTGATCCCTGGTTTGGGAAGATCCCTGGAGAAGGAAATGGCAACCCACTCCAGCATTCCAGCCTGGTGAGCTATAGTCCATGGGGTTGCAAAGAGATGGACATGACTGAGTGACTAACACCCTGGGAGATAATGAAGGATAGGGAAGCCAGGCATGCTGTAGTTCATGGGGTCACAAAGTGTTGGACACGACTTAGTGAC
>SJYW01053087.1:134166-145106 GCA_006410735.1 Raphicerus campestris
ATGTTTCAATGCCATTCTCCCAAATCATCCCACCCTCTTCCTCTGCCACAGAGTCCAAAAGACTGTTCTATACATCTGTGTCTCTTTTGCTGTCTCACATACAGTGTTATCATTACTATCTTTCTAAATTCCATATATATGCATTAGCATACTGTATTGGTGTTTTTCTTTTTGGCTTACTTCACTCTGTATAATAGGCTCCAGTTTCAACCACCTCATTAGAACTGATTCAAATGTATTGTTTTTAATGGCTGAGTAATACTCCATTGTGTATATGTACCACATCTTTCTTATCCATTCATCTGCTGATGGACATCTAGGTTGCTTCCATGTCCTGGCTATTATAAACAGTGCTGCGATGAACATTGGGGTACATGTGTCTCTTTCAATTCTGGTTTCCTTGGTGTGTATGCCCAGCAGTGGGATTGCTGGGTCATAAGTCAGTTCTATTTGCAGTTTTTTAAGGAATCTCCACACTGTTCTCCATAGTGGCTGTACTAGTTTGCATTCCTACCAACAGTGTAAGAGGGTTCCCTTTTCTCCACACCCTCTCCAGCATTTATTGCTTGTAGACTTTTGGCTCACAGCCATTCTGACTGGCATGAAATGGTACCTCATTGTGGTTTTGATTTATATTTCTCTGATAGTGAGTGATCTTGAGCATCTTTTCATGTGTTTATTAGCCATCTGTATGTCTTCTTTGGAGAAATGTCTATTTAGTTCTTTGGCCCATTTTTTGATTGGGTCATTTATTTTTCTGGAATTGAGCTGCATAAGTTGCTTGTATATTTTTGAGATTAATTCTTTGTCAGTTGCTTCGTGTGCTATTACTTTCTCCCATTCTGACGGCTGTCTTTTCACCTTGCTTATAGTTTCCTTTCTTGTGCAGAAGCTTTTAATTTCATTAGGTCCCATTTATTTTTGCTTTTATTTCCAGTATTCTGGGTAATAGAGGATCATGCTGTGATTTATGTAGGAGAGTGTTTTGGCCAAAACTTGCAAAACTATGTTGAATAGTAGTGGTGAAAGTGGGCACCCTTGTCTTGTTCCTGACTTTAGGGGAAATGCTTTCAATTTTTCACCATTGAGGATAATATTTGCTGTGGGTTTATCATATATAGCTTTTATTATGTT
Source organism: Raphicerus campestris (assembly GCA_006410735.1). Taxonomy (NCBI): domain Eukaryota; kingdom Metazoa; phylum Chordata; class Mammalia; order Artiodactyla; family Bovidae; genus Raphicerus; species Raphicerus campestris. The sequence goes on from SJYW01053087.1 coordinate 135,301, forward strand.
GAGGTATGTTCCTTCTATTCCTGCTTTCTGGAGAGTTTTTATCATAAATAGATGTTTAATTTTTTTCAAAGGCTTTCTCTGCATCTATTGAAATAATCATATGGCTATTATTTTTCAATTTGTTGATGTGGTGTATTGAGAAGGGGATGACCAAGGATGAGATGAGATGGCTGGATGGCATCACGGACTTGATGGACATGAGTCTGAGTGAATTCCGAGAGATGGTGGTGAACAGAGAGGCCTGGCGTGCTGAGATTCATGAGGTCACAAAGAGTCAGACACGACTGAGCGACTGAACTGAACTGAACTGATTGATTGATTTGTGGATACTGAAGAAACCTTGCATCCCTGGGATAAAGCTCACTTGGTCATGATGTATGATCTTTTNTGGGATGCAGGTTTAAAACACCTTCCAAGAATTCTGAGAGAGTGGGTAGAGTGAGACAAGAGAACACTTGGATTATTTGGGGAATAGAGTCATCAGTAGTTCATGGTGATATTTTCAGATTAATTCTAGCTACAGTAAATTCCTTTTTTCAATTTCTAATAGAAGAGGATCTTTCCTGAGCTATCAGATTCTCTTCTATCTTTCACACACACTACAGACATATCAGACACTGCTGACTGTATATTCAATGGAAAAAACCCAAGCTCTGAAAAAAAATGCACCGTATGCTCATTGGTAGCTTCTTGTTTACATTAAGCTATGTGGAATTTCAGTGTGACTTGCAATTTTGCTAATGTCACTCAAAAACATTTTAATATTTTATTTTTGATTTATTTTTCATTTGGAGGAAAATTGCTTTACAAGGTTGTGTTGGTTTCTGCTGTACAACCATGCTAATCAGCCGTAATTATACACGTAGCCTTTCCTTCCCCTCCCCCATTTTAATACTTTAAACTAACAGTTATTTCACATATGCTGCCAAAAACTGTACATCTATTGGTAAAGAATTAGTTGATTTCAGAGAATCTGTACTCCACAAAGGGACCTTTGAGTTCTTTTTAAATAATTAATTATTTGGGGCTGTGCTGGGTCTTCGTTGCTTTGCATGGGCTTTCTCTAGGTGCAGCAATCAGGGGCCACGCTGTAGTTGTGGTGTGCAGGTTTCTCACTGCGGTAACTTCTCTTGTTGCAAAGTACAGGCTCTACGCACATGGGCTTCGGCAGTTGTGGCTCAGGAGCTTAGTTGCTCCAGAGCAGGTGGAGTCTTCCCGGACTAGGGATCAAACCAGTGTCCTCTGTATTGGCAGGCAGATTCTTATCCACTGGACCACCAGGGAAGTCTCACTTGAGTTCTTGACAGGACACTAAAAATGTTTTGTTGTATGATGCTATTCATGTCTAAAAGCCCTCATCTACCTTGCCATGTTTCTTGACACAGCACAGAGGATAGAACCTGTCTTGAATCCAATATTACGGGCATTTGGGCTACTTTACCCATCTTTTCCTTTTCTCTTTGTGTGTACGTGTCTGCCCTATGTAAAATGCAATATGTTTATCCAATTTTGTACATAAATATAAGACTAATTAGTGTGCAACCAGCATCTGGAGTGACATTTAAGGCTAAGATGATGTCCCCAACTCTAGTCTGTTTGAGGTATGAAGATGGAAGTCAGAAATTTTGGTAGAAGCTTAATATTTGATACACATGTAGTATATTTTGATAGCAACTTTCCTTTATTATTCATTTATTTCATTCTTTAAGCTCTGACTTAGGCAATCCCTTAGGTGAATGAAGACAATCTGGCTGTGTTGTCTCTCTTTCCATGGGGTTCAACCTAGACTTCCATTCTTCATGTATTTTTATGGGTATTTTCAAAGTTCATACTTCTCTTTTCAAAGGAGCAAGCCACAGGCCCTGGGGAACTAAGACAATGGAGCTCTTTAAAATAGATGCTTTGGAGATGTGAAAGTAACCTTGATCAGACAACTGACACAAGACATTTCAAGTGTAGTATAATTGTTAATAAAGTTTCACAAGGAATCATTGTGTTAATTCAATAGGATATCAAACTAAAACTTAAAAATTTTAAGTGGATTGATGTATTGATGCTGTGTACATTCTATGTATTGATATGTATAGAAGCAGAAATGTAGATATCACAATACAATAAAACTAAATTATTATAGAAAAGGAAAGCTATAAAATACCATGTAAAATAAATCCCATTTATGTAAACATAAAGTTTTATGAATAAAAACCATTCTAGAAGGATAAAAAATGAATAACAGAAGTGTGAAGTACTTTGTATCCTTTGTTTTTGTGTCTATGTTAATATATTTGGATTTCCATCATAAAGCAGATTTCATTTCAAAAGCAGCAAATCAAAAAGGAATTTCCACTTAGGAGAAAAATCCCTCTTCATTTCCCAAGCTGTGACTTAATAGGAGAAGCAGTAAACTGGAATAAATGCTCAGAAAATACATGATAGCTTGAATTGCATTTGTTTCTAGTTAACCTCTTGTCCTAGTAAGTCTGTACATAAGCTGTGAATTCTATTTACTATTAATGATAGCTCTTGTGTATTAAACTGAGAAATTAACATCACTAGTAGAACTTAAATCTCTAGTCTTATTTCCTAAGAAACTATTAGTTCATTTTAAAACAGCTTTATTGATGTATATTTATATATAAGCATTGTATGTATTTAAATATTATGAAAAAATAAAATGTACAGCTTGATATTTTGGTATGTATGTGTTGTGAAATTATCATCATAGTCAATTTAACTAATGTATTTATCACCTCCATATAATGGCCATTTTATTTTTGTGTGTTTGGTGAGAAGACTTAATTCAAGAGCCACCTTCATAGTACATGATAAGCACACAATACAGTGTCACTCACTATAGTCATCCTGCCAAATATTTGATCTCAAAAAACTCACTCATCTTGCATAACTGGAACTTTGTACATTTTGCTAGGTGAAATAAGTCAGACACAGAAAGACAAACACTGTATGATTTCACTTACTTGTGGCATCTAACACAGTCAAATCATAGAAGCAGAGAATAGAATGGTGGTTGCCAGGGGCCCAGTGAAAGAATGGAAATGCCTTCTTTGTTAAACACCTAAGTTTTTAATGTCTTGATAACTTTTCCTTAAATCAGTCTGAAAATAGTGAAGTCATTCAAATGATGGAGAGCAGGGATTAATCCAGATACCAGGATTGGCCATCACTGTCATGGTAAAAAGATGGTTTTCCCACTGCTGAAGAGTTTACTCAAAGCCTCATTCATATCTTTATTCCTCAAGCTGTATATGAAAGGGTTCAGCATGGGAATAATCACCATATAGAGAATGGCAGCCCTGCTCTCCCTCTCCGCAGAGTGAGTTGATGGAGGAAGTAAATACACACCCATGAGAGACCCATAGAAGAGCAGGACCACTGTGAGGTGAGAACCACATGTCGAGAAGGCCTTCCACCGCCCTCCAGGAGATGAGATGCCAAACACAGCCCAGGAAATGCGGACATAGGAGAGGACAATCAGCAGGAGGGGAGCAGTGAGGAACATCAGGCCCATGGTGATGATCATCAGCTCGTTAAGGCGGGTGTCTGAGCAGGCCAGCTGCAGGAGAGCACTGGGGTCACAGTAGAAGTGGGGAACGGCCTTGTGGGCACAGAAGGCCACACGGGTCAGCAACAGTGTGTGTGTCAGAGCAGGACAGTTGGTTAGCACCCAGCACATGCTCAACATTAATGCACAGAGTTGGGGACTCATAGCTGTGCTGTAATGAAGTGGCTGACAGATGGCCACATAGCGGTCATATGCCATCACTGCCAAAAGTAAGTTGTCAAGGCCACCAAACAAAAGGAGAAAATACAGCTGTGCAAAGCACCCAGAATAGGAGATGGTCTGACTCTGAGTATGCATGTTGACCAGCATTTTGGGGATGGAGGCAGAAGTGAAGCAAGCATCTGTTATTGATAGGTTGGCCAGAAAGAAGTACATGGGGGTATGGAGGTGAGGGTCAGAGGTGATGGCCAGGATGATGAGCAGGTTTCCCATCATAGTGACCAGGTACATGCCCAAGAAGATGACAAACAGGAGAGTTTGCTCCTCTGGCCGCTCAGAGATCCCTAGAAGGAGGAAGTCTGAGAGGGTGGTTTGGTTCACTCTGCTTCGTTTTCCCATCCTTTGTAGTTTTGCTATCTACGCAGATAAAACACTTCCAAGTGTCAATATTTAAGTATTAGATCAATTCACAGATAATATCTGTGTAGCCCAAACTGTTCCAGGAAAAAAAGAAGTGGACCTTGCCCATGAGAATCTCTGGATGTCATTATGATGTGAGAAAATACACATGGGACTTTAGAGAAGAGGCAAACCAATACCCGTACAAATTGAACCAAGCCTTCATAGCTGTATATAATAGGGTCCTCAGGAAAGTGATCAGTTTGACCAGAGAAGTCCATGTTGGCAATTGGAGGAGATAAGAATTGAGCATATCCTTAAAGGCAAGATTGGAAAAGTCACTTTTGCTCACCAAGTAAAAAGGAAATGCATGATCTTCCTTGCTGCCCCTCCCCCAACACCCACCCCTTGAAATACACCATAGACAAGATAATCTATTTCTACTTGCCTCCTCAATCCCTAGAACTTGAACTCACCTATTTAGCTCCATTCCCTGTACTCTTACCTTACTAGGAGCATGGATATATGGGCTGAGGCCAGGGAGTGTCATTCTCTGCATCCGCAGTAGACAAAACAGAACAGGGCTGCCAACCCTTGACCCTCATCACTCTCTCTCCTTTTTCCCTGAACTCGTCCCCTATTGCACATCTAGACATTTGAAAACTGATATTTCTCTCCCGCTAGTCTCTTGGACATGAGCATGATCAGTAACTCTTTGTAGATGCTTGTTATGTTCCAGAGAACTTGATGGCAGTCTTGTTCTTTCGAGTCTGGTAGGTATTATTCTCTTCCATAATTCTGCAAATGGTGCCACTGAGTCTTAGAAACATTTGATGTACTCAAGATCAGAAAGCTAATGAATGTGATTCAACAGCAGGTGTGTCTGACTCCAGTGTCTGTGTCTTCCCCAAACTCTCTGATGTTTCTCTTCATCAAAGGGAAGGTAGAAGGAATCAGTGTCTGGTTCTCTGGGCTTGAAAATGGCCACTCTGATCTTCAGTTCTCCTAGGATTTAGAGCAAGCTTGTATAATATGTCATTTCACGTCCTCCCTAACCTCATTAGATTTTGCCACTGTATTAGTACTCCATTTGTTCTTGGTTTATACAGAAGCTTCTAATCTTAGGCAGACATTCAGATCGGCTACCCTAGAAACTTTTGCCTGGTCCTTGGGCTGGGAAGGGAGGTGTTTGCACAAGTATGTGTGTTTGTCCCCTACCCATCCAGATTCTCTCACCTATCAGAGCATGGATTGGTTTCAAGCATATTCAGATTCTCCAGTTCCCTCTTGTGTGTGGGAGGTTCACAATAAGGCACTCTCTGAGACCTTTCTGACCTTGTAAAGCTGGGGTCTATTGAGTCCAGTGGTCATCAGGAATACCTAGAGTATATAATGAATTTTTCAGACCTGGGAAGACAGGAGCCTTTCTTAGGGTTTTAAAGATCCCTAGAACATCATCCCCAAAGTGCTCATTAGAGCCAACCTCAGTGTCCCTTTGCAGCCTATTCTCCAGCCATCCCTGCCAGGGTCCTGGGAGAATAGAGGGCATCTCTTTCCCACGGGTTAAGCTCTCAGATGGGGAACTTGGGGGTGAGATTCTGAGGCCTTTAGCTGGGATGCTGTGCACTCCAGCCTGACCAGCAGTCCTCCTGGGAACTCTTGCCTCTGCCTTGGACCATTTAATGCCAGTTTAACCAGGTTCTAGGTTAAACTGGATTGAAGGAGACATTAAGAGCTTAAAATATAATGGTCTTGCTGGTGATTTCTCTAAATGGACTGTAGCCTGCCAGATTCCTCTGACCATGGGATTATCCAGGCAAGAACACTGTAGTGGGTTGCCATGCCCTCCTCCAGGGGATCTTACCAATCCAGGGATGGAATCCACATCTCTTATGTCTCCTACATTGGGAGGCGGGTTCTTTACCACTAGTGACACCTAGGTATTACCTGTCTAAACAGAGTAATGCTAAGAAGCAACTCCCTCAAGTCCTAAACTCTCAGTTACATAAGGCAGCCTATATAGAACACACCAGCCATAATATCTGATACATAACCACAGCAAAAATGTAACATCATCAGTATTGTCATTAATACTAGTAGTACTGGGACTTCCCTGGTGATTCAGTGGTTAAAACTTCACCTTCCAGTGCAGGAGGCATGGATTTCTCCCTGGATGGGGAGTTAAGATCCCACAAGCCTCGGGGTCAAAACACCAAAGCATTAAACAGAAACAATATTGTAAAAAATTCTATAAATATTTTTAAAATGGTCCATATCAAACATCTTTTAAAAAATACTGTAGTACTTACTGCACACTTTCATTAAATGATCTCAAGTAATACAAGTTTATTAGGATAAAGAAACTATTGTTATCCCTATTTTTCAGATGAGAAAACTGAGGTCCAGTGAAGATAATGACTTGACCAACTAAATGGAGAGGATGGAATTCCAATCTAGGTCTCCACGACACTAGAGTCCAATTTTTTTTTTTTTTTTGAGAGAGAGATAGTGCAGGGTGTAGTGCTGGCAGACTGGAAAGGAGACAGAAGTAGAAAATCAGAACTTGGATGGAGACCTAGAGATGGAGAGTGTACACAGGGGAAGGAAAGAAGGAAGAAAGAATGGAGTGGCTTGAGTCCATGCTCTTAACCACCATACTTTGTCCCAGTATCATTGATGGTTTTAATCATCAGCAATATCATTGGTACAGAATAATCTCATTTTCTGCGGGAAAATCTCATTTTCTCTGCGTGTGCCTTTGGTTACTAGCAAGATCAACTACTTTTTTTTTCATTTGATTTTTAACTGTGAGTAATTATTCTTCAAATTAGCCTGTAATATATATTTTTTTCCTACTGGGGTGTTTGCACTTTTAAAATGGATATTAGATACAATAAAACAAAATTAAAACATTTTATTTGGGGTGTTTTTTATGTCCTTGCCATTGAATATTTATAGAAGTTTTTAAAAATTAATTAATTTATTTTAATTGGAGGCTAATTACTTTACAATATTCTGGTGGTTTTTGCCATACATTGATATGAATCAGCCATGGGTGTACATCCTGAACTCCCCTCCCAGCTCCCTCCCCATCCTATACCTCTGGGTTGGCCCAGTGCGCTGGCTTTGAGTGCCCTGTTTCATGCATCAAACTTGGACTGTTCATCTATTTTTTTTAATATAAATGTATTTATTTTAATTGGAGGTTAATTACTTTACAATATTGTATTTGTTTTGCCATACATCAACATGAATCTGCCACAGGTATACACGTGTTCCCTATCCTGAACCCTCCACCCTCCTCCCTCCCTGCACCATCCCTCTGGGTCGTTTCAGTGCACCAGCCCCAAGCATCCAGTATCATGCATTGAACCTGGACTGGAGATTCATTTCATATATGATATTATACATGTTTCAATGCCATTCTCCCAAATCATCCCGCTCTCTCCCTCTCCCACATTGAAAGAGACATGTATACCCCAACGTTCATTGCAGCACTGTTTATAATAGCCAGGACATGGAAGCAACCTAGATGTCCATCAGCAGATGAATGGATAAGAAAGCTGTGGTACATATACACAATGGAGTATTACGCAGCCATTAAAAAAAAATTTGAATCAGTTCTAATGAGGTGGATGAAACTAGAGCCTATTATACAGAATGAAATAAGCCAGAAAGAAAAACACCAATACAGTATACTAACACATATATATGGCATTTAGAAAGATGGTAATGATAACCCTGTATGTAAGACAGCAAAAGAGACACAGATGTATAGAACAGTCTTTTGTTCATCTATTTTTATAAAAGATTTTAAAATTATTTTTTAGTCAATATTGACAGATATTTAGCTTTGTATTTTTCCCCATTACTTTTATACTAAAAAGTCCTTTCCATCCTGTAGATCAAGGAAATTCCATTTAATTCTTTCTTCTAGTTTTAAACACTACACTACATTTTTCATTTACTTGCAATTTATGTTGCTGCAGGGTGAGAAAAAAGTATCTAGCTTTACTTTTAATTTTTCACATGTAGCTAATTTGATTGAGGGCATGAGAAGTGGGTGACAGAGGATGAGATTGGATGGCATCATTGATTCAATGGACATGAGTTTGAGCAAACTCAGGGAGATAGTGAAGGACAGGGAAGCCTGGTGGGCTGCAATTCATGGGGTCACAAAGAGTCAGCAGACATGACTGAGTGACTAACAGCAGCAACAGTTTTATCAGTACCACTTTTTAGTAACTCACACATTCTCCATTTGTTTGTTAGGTCTGAACACCTATACCTGGCCTTTCCATATGTATCTGGGCTACTCACAGCACAGCAGCGGGCTTCAGAAATGGGGCATTTTGAGAGCAAACCATCTAAGAAGTCATAATGGAAGCTGCAAGGTCTTCATAAAACCTAGCTTTGGAAATTTGAGAATTTCACTTTCACTGTCTTCTATAGAGCAATAAATCACTAAGGCCAGCCTAGTGACTAAGGGAAAAAAGTTAAGCTTCATCCCTCCATAGGAAGAATAGGAAAGAATTTGGGACCCTCTTTCATTTAGCACAGCCTGATCTCTTCACTAAAATTATTTATATTCTTCCCAAATTCAGAATAGACTTGTTCCTTCTGAAAAGCCTCAGAATCCACATGGACTACAGACTTGTCTAACTTAATGAAACTATGAACCATGCAGTGTAGGGCCACCCATGACGGACAGCCACCCAAGATGGATGGTCATGGTGGAGAGTTTTGATAAAATATGGCCCACAGGAGAAGGGAATGGAAAGACACTTCAGCATTCTTGCCTTGAGAATACCATGAACAGTAAGAAAAGACAAAAAGATAGGGACTGAAAGATGAACTCCCCAGGTCGGTAGTTGCCCAATAGGCTACTGGAGAACAGTGGAGAAATAACTCCGGACAGAATGAAGAGATGGAGCCAAAGCAAAACAATGCTTAGTTTTGCAATATGACTAGTGATGGAAGTAAAGTCCTATGCTGTAAACAACAATATTGCATAGGAACCTAGAATGTTAGATCCATGAATCAAGGTAAATTGGAAGTGGTCAAGCAGGAGATGGCAAGAGTGAACATTGACCTTTTAGCAAAGAGAACTAAATCAACTGGAAAGGGTGAATTTAACTCAGATGCCCATTATATCTACTACTGTGGGAAAATTCTTTCTTCCCCTTAGAAGAAACGGAGTAGCCCTCGTAGTCAATAAGAGTCCAAAGTACAGTCAGTTCAGTCACTCAGTCATGTCCGACTCTTTGCAACCCCATGAATCTCAGCACGCCAGGCCTCCCTGTTCATCACCATCTCTCGGAGTTCACTCAGACTCATGTCCTTCGAGTCCGTGATGCCATCCAGCTATCTCATCCTCGGTCATCCCCTTCTCCTCCTGCCCCCAATCCCTCTCAGCATCAGAGTCTTTTCCAATGTCAGCTCTTCGCATGAGGTGGCCAAAGTACTGAAGTTTCAGCTTTAGCATCATTCCTTCCAAAGAAATCCCAGGGCTGATCTCCTTCAGAATGGACTGGTTGGATCTCCTTGCAGTCCAAGGGACTCTCAAGAGTCTTCTCCAACACCACAGTTCAAAAGCATCAATTCTTCGGTGCTCAGCCTTCTTCACAGTCCAACTCTCACATCCATACATGACCACAGGAAAAAC
>SJYW01053087.1:151700-174874 GCA_006410735.1 Raphicerus campestris
GAGCTTCAGCTTTAGCCTCATTCCTTCCAAAGAAATCCCAGGGCTGATCTCCTTCAGAATGGACTGGTTGGATCTCCTTGCAGTCCAAGGGATTCTCAAGAGTCTTCTCCAACACCACACTTCAAAAGCATCAGTTCTTCAGCACTCAGCCTTCTTCACAGTCCAACATTCACGTCCATACATGACCACAGGAAAAACCATAGCCTTGACTAGATGGACCTTTGTTGGCAAAGTAATAAATACATATATATATATATATTTAAAATTATTGGAATAGTTAATGTAATAAGATATGCATATTTAAACATAATTAAATATATATAAAATGAATAAACTTAAAACAGTATTTTTCTAAACCACTAAAGAAACAAAACACAAAATCTTTTCATATTACTAAAAATAGGAAGCAATTAAGAAATATCAAAATCTGAAAGGATATAAAATGCAGTTGAGTTAAAATAGTTAAATTTGTTATGTAATTCAGTGTTGATAGACTGAATTTTTCTGTCAAATGACCAAAATAGATGACTCATACCTTAGAAGAAAGCATATTTTGCTCTTTTATGAGACCATCTTAAAATGTCACAGAAAGTTTTAATATTGGGAAGACAAAACCAAAAATAAACAGAAGGGTATACTACTATCAAAAGTTATTTTTAAATTATTTAATAGACAATTTATATCCATAAACTGTCAATGATAACTTCCATAAGGTTTTAGAAAAGTCACATTTTAGAACACTTTTATAAATGTTCATACACAAAATTTAGAAGTAGACATAAAAACTTTAAATACTACACTAGTACCTTTTTTTAACATTTATTAATTTATTAATGTTTCACTGCAGGAAATCTTACATTCAAGCACTTGTAAAATTTTAGAGCTATATGATTAAAAATTTACTTAATTGCAAAGAGCAGAAATCAAATTAACAAAATATGATGGGATTATAAATTATTAATTAGTATGGAAATGTTAACTGACTTCTTAGGAGCTACAGATTCAATTCTAATAATTATTAAATTAAAGAAACCACACTACAGTAACAGACTGCAGAGAAAAACAGTGGAAGCCCTTCGTGTCATTAGTAAAAACTATACACACACATACAGAGGTATTCACGGTGTTAAATGTTCTTATTGTGTAATTAAACCAACTGAGAAATAATTAAATACATCAGAAAAATCAGTAAAAGTAATTCCTTAGAGAATAAGAGATATTATAGTAACAAAAAAGTTATCTGTACATGAAAGTGTACCGGAGAAAAAGTACTGGGTATTTATCTGATCGCATAGCTATGAAAATATTTTAACCGTGGAGGAAGAAAATGTTCCCTTTTTCTGTCTGTCTTTATCTCTGCCTGTATCTCTCTCTCCCGCTCCCTCCCACTGTACCCCAAGAATCAAGCCCTCTATTTGTATACAGTGCTCCATCATATTGAAGGTTAAGAAATATTTTCGTATCTTTTCACATCTGAGCACAAGGACTGCAGAATGATACAGATGACATTTTATTTCTAAATTCTTTTAAGGGAAACTGCTGACAGATGTCAGTTTTCTTGTATTCAAGTTTTGAGCTCTCACTGGACATGGAGAGCAAGGAAGAGAACAGTCATAGACCCGTGAAGCTCATGGGAGTAAGTGGGGATATTTGGGCTGTCTTCACACCAAACATTCTGAAAAAAGAGGATGGGGAGTGGGCCAAAGGAGAGACAAGTGAATTTGTGAATTTATCAGTTGAAATTTCCTAATCTTCCATTAAAACTTAAACTTCTGATGGTAATATTTTTACTCTGACATCGTCTGAACTAAATGGCTCTTTGCTTGATTTTCCTGAAGAAAAACGTCTTCTTTTCATAAACACACATTCAGATTAGAAATAGGAATTGCTTCCTATAAAATCTGGAAGTTAACGTTTCTGAGTTTTGTAAGCTTACTCTCTAGTTTTTATGTGTTTTCCTCTTCAAGTCTTCAGTTATGTTGTGGAACATACTGTTTTATTTTCGATAATAAAATATTGAATATTATTGAGTTAGGTAGGCTTTCTTCACTAGATTATTGTCAAATTACTGGTCCATATACAGAATTTTTTCTTCATTTTCTAATTTGATGAAGCTTGTCCACTCTCTAATGAGTCCATTTCCTAGCCTCATTGTGGTTTCAATCTTAATGTGACTTAATCTATGGTTTGGTACCCCAGATAGCACATTTTTACATGTATTCTCTGAAAAAAAGTCATTTTGTTATTATGAAAATGAAAGAATCAATGCAGACTTGCTCATGCATGGCAAACCTATCTTAATTATGTAGCTTGCACAAGTGAGCAAGCTGAATTAGTTCTTGCCTGTCTTGACTCTTTATATAAATAATAGCTAAATTATATATGCATATATATATTGATATATACAGAGTAAGCCCTTCTTAAGTGCTTAATTAACTCTCAAATGTTATCTTCCTTAATGATAGAATATGAAATCTCTTCTGCATTGTTCTGTGATAGCATACATATGAACTATTTTAATATTATGAGAAATGGAAAGTCTTTGCTGTGAGACTTTCATCTAATTTGATATGGTTAAATGAATTTTTCATACTTACTCAACTATCATGCCCCTCAATTTCCTGTTTATGATATTATGTCCATCAAGGCTGTGAAGGCAATCTATGCACAGTATTTTTGTTTTACCTTTTTACTAAGTCTTTTGCTGTTGTAAGAAGATCATTTTTACTTATCTTGTACTTTTTCGTAGTTAAGTTGCATATCAGAGCAGTCCTTTCACAACAAATAGGGCATGTTTCCTCTTCTTACAAAAGCTCAGAATCACATGATCAGAAATGTAATTCTCAGAATCCTTCAGCTTTTATGAGCTGTGTTAAACTATAAGGTCTGTAGACATCAGATACAGATACATTTTTTGAAATGTTAAGATTCTTTTTTGAAATATAGGTTAAGTGAATACCTATGAAAGATATGATCTCATTCTGACTTGCAACTGTATGACTTTAATAAGGCAGAAGCTTATTAAATTGGTGGAGTNGACATCAGATACAGACACATTTTTTGTAATGTTAAGATTCTTTTTTTGAAGTATAGGTTAAGTGAATACCTATGAAAGATATGATCTCATTCTGACTTGCAACTATATGACTTTAATAAGGCAGAAGCTTATTAAATTGGTGGAGTGAAATGGGAATTTTAATAAATAGTATTGATAGCTGAATAGTTATTTGCAAAAAGATACAATGAAATTAATATCTCACACTGGAAACCAAGGTAACTTCCAAATATATTATATACCTAAATACACAAACAGAAGAGAGTTAAACTTTTTTACAATTATAAAAACATCTTTCTAGATACAATTTTAAAGCCAGAAGCCACTGAAAAAATTCAGTAAATTCAGCTACAAAGACTACCATAATAAATATAATATAAACAATAAAGAAAAATGTGAGAGTATTAGTATACAAAGTCAAAAGTTATATATCAAGCCAATATTAAAAAGTGTGGGAAATATATATTTATATTTGATTTCAAATTCATATCCATATTTAGAAAGCAGAATGCTGAAAGAATAAGCCAGTTCTTTTAACAACATCATCTTTCTATAAATGCAAATGACAGAAATTGTGAACAAAGTAACTAATGGATTTGTTAATAGGACATTTTGTACTTGTACAGAGCAATTAAAAATATAAATTTCTCTACCTTTTGAACCATAAAAATTTAAATTTCAGTTAATTAGTATTCTATTAGTCCTAATCTCTCAATATAGGGCAAAAAAGTTAAAAATCAGTATTTGACAGATAACATTTAAAAATCCTAAATGTATTAGAAAATTTAAAATCCACTGAGGCTTCTGGCTTCACCTTATTTTGTAGAAAGCTAAGAATAGCATCACTCTCACTGTGACTACCAAAAAGGCAGGTAACCTACTAATTTATAATATTTCTTCTTTCACAGAGCTGATGCTGCAGGACCATCAGCTTAGCCAGAAATCCAAAGAAAGACACTTCCAAGGAAAGACAAAATGTGACCACAGCTTCATATGTGGCAGGGCACTTAAGGAAGCAAGGTAAATAATAAAAATTACAATTTTTATCAAACTTTTGAAGACAAAATGTGCCCAAAGTACTACCACTGGAGGCCTGAGATTACTATGCTTAATATGTCAAGCTTGTGAGGTTGGACTTTGGCTGGTGTCTGGGAGCTGGAGTTTTATGGAGAATCCCACAGTTCTATAACAAGAACTGTGCCTACATCGTGTGAAAAATGTGCTTTCTGCAGAATATCTGCTTTTCTTCTGGGCATCTGGAATTTGGATAAATGCCCAGCAGAGGGTGCCTATGTAAGTATCCCCCAAGAAAAATCTTGGGAGTGAGCCTCTAATTAGATTTTCCGGTAGATAATACTTCATTTGAATTTTTACCAATTGTTGCTAGAGGAATTAAGTATATTTTGAAAAAATATATATATGTTCACCAGGAAATAACTTTCTAAGCAAAATGCAAAATGTGTTAATCAAAAGAAAATGCTTGATACATTTGATGATATTAAAATAGAAATCAAAATATACCATGAATAATTGAAAAGAAAAATGATAATCAAAAAGAAAGATCCATATGTGACTAATATATTACAACAAAGGACTGATATATAGAATATATAAGATCTTCAAAAACACAAAAATACTGTCAATATTAAAATGGGTTATTAATTCATCAGGACCCAGTTAGGAAATACCCTCAGTTAAGAAACAAATTTTAAATTTGTAAAAACTAAGAGGTACTGACTAAACTGGCAGAAGTCTCATATGAGATGTGGATAACGTCCCAACCTAGGGATGGAGCCTTTGTCTCTTATGTCTCCTGCATTCACAGGTGGGTTCTTTACCACTAACTAGTGCCACCTGGAAAGCCCAATCTATATGACACTATCTAGTAAATGTACTGGAGAAGGTGATGGCACCCCACTCCAGTGCTCTTGCCTGGAGAATCCCATGGTGGAGGAGCCTGGAGGCTGCAGTCCATGGGGTCGCTGAGGGNCACCTGGGAAGCCAATGTATATGACACTATCTAGTAAATGTACTGGAGAAGGCGATGGCACCCACCTCCAGTGCTCTTGCCTGGAAAATCCCATGATGGAGGAGCCTGGAAGGCTGCAGTCCACGGGGTCACTGAGGGTCGGACACAACTCAGCGACTTTACTTTCACTTTTCACTTTCATGCATTGGAGAAGGAAATGGCAACCCACTCCCGTGTTCTTGCCTGGAGAATCCCTGGGATGGGGGAGCCTGGTGGGTTGCCATTTATGCAGTCGCACAGAGTCTCACATGACTGAAGCGACTTAGCAGCAGTAGCAGTAACTATACACACCTAAGCATTTTTATTCAGAGGTCTCATCCCCATGCATAGTGGAAAAACTCATGCATGTATATTTTCCCAGATATGTGTGGTACCTTAGCTTGTAATAGTGAGAAATTAGATGTGCTATCAGTAACCATCGTAGTGTATCATACAGTGGAATATTCTGCACATGTAAGCTTGACTATGATAATTTTTAAATTGCTTTTCCCTGCATTCTCATAGTAGAATTAAAGTCTATAACATTAAAAATAAAACCACCTATAATCTCACCACCTGGAAATAGTTATGCTATTATTCTTCCAAGTTAATTTCCATGTGTAAGGGCATAGTCTATGTAGTTAGCCAACAGTAGCTTTTCCACTTACACACAGTTTTAGTCTGGATTGTTTAATTTATATAAAATCCATTACCTAATCTGTAAGTATGACAACAATAACAATCATATACTCATAATAATATTGATAATTTTTAATAGTTTTTATGATAATGAGATGAATTAGATGAGGCATCTGATACTCTACATTCTGTCTCTGGCTATTNTAATTTATATAAAATCCATTACCTAATCTGTAAGTATGACAACAATAACAATCATATACTCATAATAATATTGATAATTTTTAAATAGTTTTTATGATAATGAGATGGATTAGATGAGGCATCTGATACTCTACATTCTGTCTCTAGCTATTTCTCCACCTCTCCCTTTCTTCTTCCCTCCATATTTATCATATAAATGTATGCAAATACATGCACACACACACACACACTTAGCTTGCTTTCTGAGAAGTTCTTTTTTGTCATCCACAACTATGTCTGACCTGGACTTTTGGGAAGATACTCTTTCTGGGAGATGCACAAGTTCTTCTAGGGAAGCTTCTGGGATACCAGGCTCTCTTTTGGAAAACTAAGCCTGTTTTATTGGCCACAAAACTACTAAAAAATATTAGCAACTGTCTGATATATTTCTTCCAGTCAACTTTACATATCAATGATCATAAGCTTCTCATCCAGACACAGTTGGTAAGTCTGAATATTCTCTTTTGCATAGTGAATTTAGTGTTTTTCCTATGTTCTATTCATTAAAATAACACTGTTTTGAACCGACTTGAAATAACAGGCTCATGTAGGCTTGCCATGCCTTATTCTGACCTTCATCAATGTGTTTACTCCCATCGTATGACAAAGAAACAATTAAGAAACTTGTTTGAAAGATTTTAACCATGGTGTTATCTCCTACTGTTGTTGTCTTTTAACAGCCAGGGTTGATAAATGCACCAGGTTAGAATAAGCAGAATTTATCATTTTTTATCCCAGCTAGATCCCAAATTAACGAACTCTCAGTGAAATTAGACTGCAAGCCATTGGCAGTTAGATTCCTCAAGACTTGCTTCTTTGTTCTCTGTTGATGTCCTTTCCAGCTCTAATTTCAGTTTATCATTTCAAAGTAACAAAGAAGACTGAGTATGTGCTATGCTTTCATTTATTTCTTTGGTATAATAGAAGAGGGGTAATATTACAAGTTTGGTTGGCATGTTATCTGCTTTCTAATACAGGGCAGGCTAAAATATGAACCTATATTTTGTTGTCACATAGCAAGAATCATCAGTTCTCTAGTTTGCACTCTCTGAAGGTCTCATATTTGCCCTGACATTTTCTCCTTTCAGTCAGTTCCATGGTTTATGATCTGCTAATTGCAATAGACACTTCTAGGTACCAAACTTTATATTGGTTTTGATTAATTTTATCTCTGTAAGATAGTAACAATATTAAAATCTACTTTCTTTAGGTATTGAGTTTCTCTTATGTAAAATGATTCCTTCCAGATGTAGGTAGATCAGGGTTGACATGGTTTTAATGGAGTCTCTAGAGTTATTACACATCCATTCTATTTTTATTTGTTCTGTGATCTTTGTGACAATTTTCCAAATTCAAGGTTGACTCATTTTCAGAAGATAGTAATTGTAAGTTTAGTCATGAAATCCACATTCTAGAAAGCAAGAAGGAAGGAGAGGAAAGCATTAAGTGAAAGGTCAGAGTCAGCCCTCTTTAAGTANCTGTGATCTTTGTGACAATTTTCCAAATTCAAGGTTGACTCATTTTCAGAAGATAGTAATTGTAAGTTTAGTCATGAAATCCACATTCTAGAAAGCAAGAAGGAAGGAGAGGAAAGCATTAAGTGAAAAGTCAGAGTCAGCCCTCTTTAAGTAGATTTCTGGGAAGCAAAATCCAACAGTTTCTGTTTGGAATTATAACTTTGTAACCTAGGACTTCTCCATAAATTTAGTGTTTTTAAAAAATGGAGAATAGATGGTAGGCAGATAACTAGGGTTCTGCAGTCTAATCCTACATTATTTTTGTCTTATATGTGACTGATAGACTACATGCGCTTCCAGGATATAATCATTATGGATAAATATGGGTTGGTATCGAATCCTC
Organism: Raphicerus campestris; assembly: GCA_006410735.1. NCBI lineage: Eukaryota > Metazoa > Chordata > Mammalia > Artiodactyla > Bovidae > Raphicerus > Raphicerus campestris. The sequence goes on from SJYW01053087.1 coordinate 159,506, forward strand.
ATAAAATTTCTTGGGAGTTCTGTTGAAGTACACACTTGCAAATGCAGCAAAACAGTACATGTTTCAATCTATTCATTTCCTGATAAACATGTTTTAGTATTCCACTACATGGAGACAANATTATTTTTGTCTTATATGTGACTGATAGACTACATGCGCTTCCAGGATATAATCATTATGGATAAATATGGGTTGGTATTGAATCCTCATAAAATTTCTTGGGAGATCTGTTGAAGTACACACTTGCAAATGCAGCAAAACAGTACATGTTTCAATATATTCATTTCCTGATAAACATGCTTTAGTATTCCACTACATGGAGACAACTTCCCTTTTTGAAAAAATTTTATGACAAGTAGTAAACACCGATGTGGCTTTAAAAGAAAATGCCCTGCAGTAAATTTCAGATTAGATTTTGTTTTTATATTAGCACCATTGTTATTTTTAACGAAATTTTCTAAGACAATAAAACAACTCAAGATTAAGCTTTTTTAATGAAACCAACTTTACATATTAAAAATTAATGTGTTTTACAGATGAACTTATTTGTAAAGCATAAATAGACATAGATGCAGTAAACAGACATATAGGTATGAGGGGAAGGGAAGTAGGATATACTGGGAGATTGAAATTGACATATACACACTACTATAGATAGTACAAAATAGAAAACTAGTGAGAACCTACTGTATAGAACAGGGAACTCTACTCAGTGCTCTGTGGTGACCTAAATGGGAAGGAAATAGAATAAAAAGAGGCTATATATGTATATATATTTATACCAGGGGCTTCTCTGGTGGCTCAGACGGTAAAGAATCTGCCTGGAATGCAGGAACAGTGGAATGTTATTCAGGTTTAAAGAGAATGAAACTTATAACTAATGCTACAGTATAAATCAAACCTGAGGTCATCAAGCTGAGTGAAAGTCACAAAAAGATAAAAACTGTATGATTTTACATATATAAGGTACTTAGAGAAATAAAATTCATAAAAAGTAGCTCCAGCTAACCAGAGACTACTTAGCAAAATTTGGACTTTTCCAGGTGGTGCTCGTGGTAAAGAATATACCTGTCAATGCAGGAGACACAACAGACGCAGGTTTGAACCCTGGTTTGGGGAGATATCATAGAGGAGGAAATGCAATCCATCCTAGTAATCTTGCCTGAGAAATCCCATGGGCACAGGACCCTGGCAGGCGACAGCCCATGGAATCACAAGGAGTCAGACAAAACTGAACACAGGCACACACACGTGTCAAAGTATTCACGGCAAATGTGATAGAGGACTTCAACTCTCAGTCAATTTTGTTAAGAAACCCAGTTTCACATTGCTTCAAAGTACATGTGTAAGAACATACACCTAGCTATTATCTGATATAATAATAGTATATAATTATGTAACAGTATAATTGTGTATTCATGCATCTGTGGTTTATTAGTTGTGTTTAACATAGAATATGAATTTATTGCTTTCAAACAGGGAAACATGGCTATGTGGTAGACTTTTCTTTTCCTCATTATTCATCACATTCATTCCTTTTGCCCTCTTCTAGCTGTGAAGATTGTTGCAATGTTTAACATGTCTCATTCATCTCACAGAATGTTATTAATACATTGTTCAAATTATTACAGTTAACCAATGTGTTAATCATGATAGGGAGCACAAAATTTTTAAAGAGAAATATTTCATGTTTAAACCCTCAATGGAAGAGAATGACCCACTTGCTAACATGTATGTACATGTCAGTATTTCATATTTGCTGTTCAGTTGTTTCCAACTCTTTGTGATCCATAGACTGCAGCACACCAAGCTTCTCCATCCTTCACCATCTTCCAGAGCTTGCTCAAACTCATGCCCATTAAGTGATAATGCCATCCAAACATCTTATCCTCTGTCACCCACTTCTCTTCCTTTGCTCGATCATTCCCAGCATCAGGGTCTTTTCCAGTGAGTTAGCTCTTCACATCAGGTGGCAGAGTCTGGGAGCTTTAGCTTCAGTCCTTCCAAGGCTGATTTCTTTTAAGATTGACTGCTTTGACCTCCATGCTGTCCAAGGGACTCCCAAGAGTCTTATCTAGCACCACAATTCAAAAGCATAAGTTCTTGGCACTCAGCCTTCTTTATGGTCCAACTCTCACCTCTGCACATGACTACTGGAAAAACCACAGTTTTGACTATATGAAACTTTGTTGGCAAAGTGTTGTATCTGCTTTTCAGTAGGCTGTCTAGGTTTGCCATAGCTTTTCTTCCAAAGAGCAAGCATCTTTTAACTATATGCAGTCACCATCCACAGTGATTTTGGAGCTCAAGAAAATAAAGTCTGTCACTGTTTCCATTTTTTTCCCATATATTTGCCATGAAGTGAAAGAACCAGATGCCACAATCTTAGTTTTCTGAATGTTGAATTTTAAGCCAGTTTTTCCACTCTTCTCTTTCACAGTCATCAACAGGCTCTTAAGTTACTCTTCATTTTCTGCCATTAGGGTAGTGTCATCTGCATATCCGAGGTTATTGATATTTCTCCTGGTAACCTTGATTTCAGCTTGAGCTTCATCCAGCCCAACATTTCACATGATGTACTATGCATATAAAAGGATCTTTCCAACCGAGGCCTTGAATCCATGTCTCCCGCATTGCAGGTGGATTCCTTACCATCTGAGCCAGCAGGGAAGGCCAAGTTAAAGTCAGAGTGACAATATACGGCCTTGACATACTCCTTTTCCAAGTTTAAACAGTACGTTTTCCATGTCTGGTTCTAACTGTTGCTTCTTGTCCTACATACAGCTTTCTTAGGAGGCAGGTAAAGTGATCTGTTATTCCTGTCTCTTTCAGAATTTTACAGTTTGTCGTGATCCACACAGTCAAAGGCTTTAGTGTAGTCAATGAAGTAGAAGTAGATGTTCTTCTGGAATTGTCTTGCTTTTTCTATGATCCAATGGATGCTGGTGATTTGAGTTCTGGTTCCTCTGTCTTTTCTAAATCCAGCTTGTATTTCTGGAAGTTCTTGGTTCACATACTGTTGAAGACTAGCTTGAAGGTTCTTGAGAACTTCCTTGCTAGCACGTGAAATGTGTGCAATTATGATGTAGTTTGAATATTTTTTGGCATTGCCCTTTTTGGGATTGGAATGAACACTGACCTTTTAAAATAACACAGTAACTGATCTATTAAAATAATAGATATAAAAATGTAAAGGGAAATATAAGGAACAACTTATATATTTCCTAATATGAGTCTTTACCATGTTGTAAATATAAAAATAAATTTTATTTATAACAATTTTTCTTTTCCTGAAATAAACTTTATAGTGATCAAATAAGTGAAATACTTGAATTAGAATAAATATTTACTAATGTAGTTGATATTTAAAATATAAAATATGGATTCTAAAAGATATTTTAACTGAAACAGATGTTTATAATTTAAACAAAATATTTCATTAACAAAATTATTATTGAATTTATGAATATGAAGTGAATATTTATATTCAACAGCATTAATATGAAAATATATCCAGAAATTTAGAGATTCTGTAGTTTATTGCAAAACATGCCAGGTACTCAATCTTCAAATGTTTATTTTAATCTTAAAAGAATCTTTTAGCATGAAAAATTTCAGCAAGTTGAATTACAGAACTTTAGAAAGAAATGTAAATTACCTGATGTATGTGTGTGTCAAAGATGTTCAAAAGAACATGATTATCCCATTGCAATTCAGTTTTAAATTCTGGATACAACATACAAAATATTTGTCACTATTTCTCTTTTAGAATTTTAGAAGCTGACAGTCTACACATTAAGTGCAGAGTCTTCAAAAAATATGCTTATGGCACAAAATGAGTTAGAATAATCAGTTCAGTTCAGTCGCTCAGTCGAGTCCCACTCTTTACGACCCCATGAATCGCAGCACACCAGGCCTCCCTGTCCATCACCAACTCCCAGAGTTCACTCAGATTCATGTCCATCGAGTCAGTGATGCCATCCAGCCNGAGTAGCTTTTTTGTTTGGTTTATCTGAGTTGTAATGGCTCTATTTCTGGAATATCTTTCCTGGATATTTTTCTATCTTTTATCTTTTCATTGTACATTATCTCAATTAATGTAGCTTTTTAGAAAATCTTAGCATAAAATTGTGTTGATTTTAAATCTCTGTTGCTCTTTTAAAATACTGTTTTTTTCTACTTGAGATCCTTTGCATCTTTGTGTAAATTTTAGAAACAGGCTGACAATTTTTTCAAAAAGATGCTGAAATTTTGATTTGGATGGCATTTGATTCATATATCCATTTAGGGAAAATGAATATCTTGACAACATTGTGTCTAGTCTTGAAAAATTTATAGATGGTATATAACTCCACTTATATGAGTCTTTTCAATTTAGCTCAACAATGTTTTGTTAGTTTCAGGTATAGTTTTTCTACATCTTTTATTGAATTTATTTGGAGATAATTGATATTTTTGATGCCAGTGAGACCCCATGGACTGTAGCCTTCCAGGTTCTCTGTCCATGGGATTCTCCAGGGAAGAATACTGGAGTGGGTTGCCATTCTCTTCTCCATGGAATAGTCCCAATCCAGGGATTGACCCCAGGCCTCCTGCAATGAAGGTAGACTCTTAATCGTGTGAGCCACTTTAACTTTTTTTTTTTTTTTTTTTACTTTATAACACTGTATTGGTTTTGCCATACACTAACATGAATCCACCACGGGTGTACATGAGTTTATTTTTGTTGGCCTATAGTAATACATCTAAATTGTTTATATTGACTTTGTTTGCACAAACTTAATTTGTTTCTTTGTTATAGGAGTTATGTTTGTACTAGTTGCTAGGACTGCTGTAATAAAGTATCATAAACTGAATAGCTTCCACAGCAAAAATGTATTGTTCCCCAGTTCTAGTGAGTAGGTATCCAACACTGAGCGCTTGGCAGGGCCATGGTCCCTCTCAAGACATTAGGGGAAGATCTATTATAGACCTTTCCCCTAGCTTCTGGAGGATCCTTGTCTTGATGGCAGTAAAACTCCAATTTCATGTAGGATTCTTTCTAAATGAATGAATGTGTCCAAATTTCCCTTTTTATAATTACATCAGTCTAGTTATGATCTTATCTGGACTAGTTACATCTGCACTGACCCTATTTCTACATAAGTCACATTCTGAGGTTCTTGGTGTTAAGACTTCAACATATGACTTTTAAGGGATGCAATTTAACCCATAAAAATGATTTCATGTAGATTGCATAGGGCTGGCTACATACACAATCACATCATCCTCCAACAACAAGAATTTGTCATTTTCTTCTACAATTTAGCCTTTTGTGTCTCTTTCTTATCGTTCCCAAGGTTTTCAGTAAAATATGGAATAAAAGTGGTAAAAGGGAGTATAGTAGTCTCCTTCCTGTTTTAGACAAAAAATTCAATATTTATCATAAAATTTGATGTTAGACATAGATTTTTCATAGATATAACAGATGCTGGTAATAGCATTCTATTCCTAATTCAATAAGATGTTAAAGTTAGTTAAAATTATGATTTTATTAAACTTTTCAAATGTTTTTTATTCATGTATTGCAGTGATCATATACTCTTTCTAACTTTTTTGTGTAGTACTGTTAATTTTCAACAGCTGAACCAAATTTTCATCCCAGGGATATGTACACAGTTTTATATATAGAATTTATAGAATATACTGAAATTTATAAAATATATTTGTATGTATGTCCACAAAGATAATCATTTTCTAATTTGACTTTCTTGTAATGTTGCTAAATGTTCCTACAGGCCTTTCCTGGTAGCTAAGTTGTAAAGAATCTGCCTGCAATTCAGGAGACGTGTTCAATCTCTAGGTCAGGAATATCCCATAGAGAAGGATATGGCTAACCACTCCAGTATTCTTACCTTGGAAATCTCATGGACAGAGGAGCATGGAGGGCTATAGTCCATGGGGTCACAAAGAGTCACAGATGATTTAGCCATTAAATAGCAGCTAGGTATTATTAGTAGGCTTGGTATAGGGCAATAATGGGACACTTTTCATGGATCACAGCCTTTTTGTAGCAAAGGATCTTGCATAACTCAATAAAGCTATGATCCATGCCCTGCAGGGCCACCCAAGTTGTACATGTCACAGTGAAGAGTTCTGAGAAAACGTGATTCACTGAGAGAGGAAAGAGCAAACTATTCCAATATTCTTGCTTCAAGAACCCCATGAACAGTGTGAAAAGGCAAAAAGTTTATGACACTGGAAGATGGACCCCCCAGATTGGAAGGTGTCTGGAGAGGAAGGAGGGCTATTACTAATAGCTTTAGAAAGAACAAAGTGGCTGGGCCAGAACAGAAAAGATTTTCTGTTGTGGACGTGTCTGGTGGGGGAAGTAAAGTTCAATGCTATAAAGAACAATAATGAATAGGAACCTGGAATGCTACATCTATAAGCCAAGGTAAATTGCACATCAAGCAGGAGATGGGAAAAGTGAACGTCAACATTTTAGGAATCAGTGAACTAAAAGGGAAGGGGCTGGTGGATTTAATTCATATGACCATTTTATATACTACTGAGGTCAAGAATCCCTTGAAAGAAACAGAGTAGTCCTCATACTCAAGAAAACCATCTGAAATTCTGTACTCTTCTGAGAATGGGTGCAATCTCAAAAATGACAGAATGATCTTGTTGGTTTCCAAGGTAAAACTTTCACATCACGGTAATCTGAGTCTATGGCCCAATCGCTAATGCTGAAGCTGAAGTTGACTGGTACTATGAAGACATACAAGACCTTTTAGAACTAGCACCAAAAAAAAGGTGTCCTTTTTATCATAGGGGATTGGAATGCAAAATTAGGAAGTCAAGAGATACCTGGAATAACAGGAAAATTTAGTCCTAGAGTACAAAATAAAGGAAGCCAAAGCCTAACAGAGCTTTGCCAAGAGAATACACTGGTCATAAAAAACACCCTTTTCCAACTACACAGGAGACGAATTTACACATGGACATTACCAAATTGTTAATACCAAAATCAGATTGATTATGTTATTTGCAGCCAAAGATGGAGAAGGTCTATATGGCAACCAAAAACAAGACCTGGAGCTGACTGTGGCTCAGATCATGAATTCCTTATTGCATAATTCAAGCTTAAATTGAAGAAAGTAGGGAAAACCACTAGGCCACTCGGTATGACCTAAATCAAATTTCGTATGATTATATGGTGGAAGTTACAAATAGATTCAAGGGATTAGATCTGATAGAGCACCTGAAGAACTATGCATAGAGGTTTGTAACATTGTACAGGACGCAGTGACCAAAACTATCCCCAAGGGAGAAAAAATGCAAGGAGGCAAAGTGGTTGTCTGAGTAAGATTTACAGATAGTTGAGGAAAGAAGAGAAGCAAAATAAAAGGGAGAAAGGGAAAGATAAATCCAACTGAATGCAGAGTTTCAGAGAAAGCAAGCAGAAATAAGAAGCCCTTCTTCAATGAATGATGAAAAGAAATGGAGAAGAAAGAACAGAACAGGAAAGACTGGAGATTGCTTCAAGAAAATCGGGGACATCAAGGGAACATTTCATGCAAGGATGGACACAGTAAAGGACAGAAATGGTAAGGACCTCACAGAAGCAGAAGAGATTAAGAAGAGGTGGTAAGAATATACAGAGAACTATATAAAAAAAGGTCTTAATGATTGGGATAACCACAATGGTGTGGTCACAGACCTAGAGCCAGGCATCCTAGAGGGTGAAGTCAAATGGGCCTCAGGAAAAATGCCTATGAACAAAGCTAGTGGAGCTAGAAGTACAGCTGAGCTATACCTAACAGTATGTCTTTTATTAGGTGATAAGCAATTATATATAAAAGGGATTAGAAAAGGAACTGGAGCTCAGGAAACCCAGCAATATTCAGAGCAAAGGGCAACATTGAGAACATAAATCAATTGGTCTGTGACATTGTACTGTGCTGATGTGAATTGATTTTTAAATTCTACTCATAGAGAATAGCAGTTCTACTTAGAGGTTTTTAATTATCCCCACTTTTAGTATAATTAGTGAAATTTAATGTCTGTAGGAAGAACCCCCTCTGTATAGGGAACATCTCTTTATTGTACCTTAGACTTTTATCTGTATGGTTTAGTACCTGTTATTCTCCCTAGGATGAACCAAAGTTAGAGAATTATACGACGGTCATATTCTTCAGAGTAATCTTTTACTAGTTCTCTTTGATAATTGACATGTGAATGCATTTGTCATAAAAATGCTACAGCAAATTTAAGGAATTTCCCTGTAAATATGTTATATCCCCAAAGTGTTTGTTTTACAAAAGTGTGTGTACATATGTGCCTTGTCCAAACATTCTGCATCCCTCAGGCCAATGCAAATATGCAGGTAAATACTGTGCTTTTTTAACCTTCTATTAAGGGCAGTGTTGAAAGACTGTAAAACAGTATCTGGTGTCAGTCTGAAACTTCCTGAACTGGATTATTTATGTCTAATATGTATTATTATATCATTTAATATTAGATAACTCAGGTTTTCAGAAATGTACTTCAGTACTACTGGAAATTAATTCTATGGAACATATTGGCAGGAGGGGTATTCTCTGGGAAAGAAGTTGTACATTCATTAAGGAAAAAAATCCCAATATTAACTGTGAAGGATCAGAGAATAAACTGAGTTTTGAAATGAGATAGTAACATTTTGCATGCATATTTTAGGGTCTGGTCATTATATCTGAAATAGAAATTGTGAAGATGCCTGGAGAAGGCTAATGATGGGGACTAAAGTGGACCATATAGTAAGAAGCTAAGAACTCTGATATCATGTTTGGACCTATGGACCCTAAAAGTAAGTAATTCTAACAGAAGTTTTATATTGCTCCACATCTGAATTTTTCTCATTCTCAAAGCATAAGGAAAGCTTTCTAAAAGTCACAGCCTGAACTCGAGCTATACTATGTATAATTATGTAAAAGAATATACCCTCCCTGAGTTAGAATGAGGGCATCAGAAGAGATCACCACCAACAGGAAAATAAGTATCAATATGCTTATATGTAGTAAAGCATTAATATGCTGAAGGTACCCACCATCAAGGCCAGATACTAGGACAAGAAGAAAGTAAGGACATGGAGACTTGTCCAGGACACATGGATAGGAGTTTGTGTTCACTAGTCTCATCTGACCCAAAAGTGAATTTCTCACAGGTTGCTAGTGAGCTTCTATGCCATAATAACTTGTTTATACAAAAGAAATGTAATTTCATTTCAGCAAGGTCAGTGACATATTAGGTAATTAAAAGAGAAATGATAGAGATAAAATAATAGATGCAGAGCAAAGCAATGTGTTTGAAGTGGTTTTAAATCTTTAGAAATGTAAGTAACGTAACCAAGGTTAGAAAAGCTAGTGACAGGGGGAACTGGGATTTGAACTCTCTAACCTGTGCTCCTATTTACTACTTACTACTACCTACTGGCAGAAGCTGGATAAGACTCATTCTTTCTTTGGGGAACTGACATTTTTATATTTTACAGCACCCTACTTTTCAGGTTCCTGGGTCTTACTTCATTCCAGTTTTTTGTCTTTTATTTAGTTCCAAAGTAGAGACTTTGAAATTCCTGAGGATAAATCCTATGCTGATTTCATCTTTAACACCCTACTATTTAGCAGAATGGCCAATACATTATAAACATAAAATATATGTTTCAGGTATCTGAATGTGGAATGGAACCTTTAATTGCAGTGAAAATTCAATGAGAAGTTCAGGTTCAAGATGACACCTTAGGAGGATCCTAAAACTCACCTATTCCCATGGATGTAACCAAATCTGTAACTGCATTGGAACAACTTATTCTGGGAAGAAACCTGCCGAGTAACTCCTACACATCGGCTGAACAAGAAAAAACACATTGAAGTAAGCAGGAGAGGCTGAGTCACGATGTCCCCATACACTCCCCACCTGGCATGCCTGCTCCAATGCGTGCTCAGTTGTGTCCAACTCTTTCTGTGACCTCATGGACTACAGCCCACTTTTCTGTCCATTTTTCCTAGGAAAGAATGCTGAAATGGGTTGCCATTTCCTACTCCAAGGTTCCCAACCCAGAGACTTAAACTACATCTCCTGAATCCCCTGCATTAGCAGGCAGATTCTTTAACACTGAGTCACCTGGAAACCCACAGCTAACAGGGAACTCAAATGCCTAAGCTTCTCACTGAGTAGCAGAGTGTGAACTCCTCATCTGACAGTCCAACTTTTAAGACGTGCACCTGGGAGATGAACCCCTAAGGCATCAAGCTTTGAAATCCAACAGGTCTTGCATCCATGAGACCCACAACACCATAGCTAACTGAGTTGAAGTGTTCAAACTTTAGAAGCCAGAACCTCAGGCAGTAGCTTTTAGTCAACCTAATCTAGGTACTCAGATCTTCCCCTTGGGAACACCAACAGTTGTCGGCACACCCACAGCATCGTTAAGTCACACAATGAACCAGGCTACTTGGACAATTACAAAGATTTGAGAGACAAGCTCAAAGAATTATGGAAAGAATAAGATATGTCTCTTAGATGAGAGCACTCCAAGTCTCAGAGAAGTGGATGTTTAATGCACAGAAATTAATACAAAAAGTAAAAGGGAAATGAGGAAACAAAAGATGTTCTAAATGAAAGGGTAAAATAACACCTCAGTAAAATACCTTAATAAAGAGGAGAAAAGAAATTTACCTGATAAAGAGTTCAAAATAGTGGTTGTTTAACAGTGTTCACTGTACATAGGAGAAGAATGTATACACAAAGTGAGAATTTCAAAGAAGAGAAAGAAAATATAAGAAAGTGCCAATAAGAGTCACAGAGCTGATTAATACAGTAGAGGAATACGGTAAAGCATCTGCCTCCAATGTGGGAGACCCAGGTTCGATCCCTGGGTCAGGAAGATCCCCTGGAGAATGAAATGGCAACCCACTCCAGTACTCTTCCCTGGAGAATCCCATGGACTGAGGAGCCTGGTAGGCTACAGTCCATGTGGTCGCAAAGAGTCGGACACGACTGAGCGACTTCACTTCATACAATGGCAGATTAGAAAAGCAGAAGAATAGATCTGTTAACTTAAAGACACATCGAAGAATTCACCCAGTCAAGGAAGAAAAATAAAGAATTAAAAATGTTGACAATAACTTAAGGGACTTATGGAGCAACATCAAGTGCGCTAACGTTCCCATCACAGAAGGAAACAAAGTAGAGAGCAGGACAGAACACTTATCTGTAGAAAGAGAAGCTGAAAACTTCTCCACCTTGATGAAGGAAATACATCCAGATTCAGAAAGCTTAGTGTGTTTCTAATGATGAACAAAGATGCCTACTTTTGACACTTTTATTCAATGTTGTATTGGAAGTGTTAGCCAGAGCAATTCAGCAAGAAAGACAAATTAAAAGCCTTTCAAATAAGAAAGAAATTAAATTGTCACTATTTGCAGGTGACATGATTTCATGCATAGAAAATCCTAAAGACTCCATCAAAAAAAAAAACTATTAGAAATAATAAAAAACAGTAACACTGAAGGACACAAAATCAATATACAAAATTCTGATGTGTTTCTATATACCATCAAGGAAAGAAAAGTAAGAATTTAAGAAAACAGTCCTATTTAAAATTTCATTAAAAAAAGAATAAAATTCCCTAGGAACAAACTTAATGAAGGAGGTGGAAGTCCTNACAAAATTCTGATGTGTTTCTATATACTATCAAGGAAAGAAAAGTAAGAATTTAAGAAAACAGTCCCATTTAAAATTTCATTAAAAAAAGAATAAAATACCTAGGAACAAACTTAACCAAGGAGGTGGAAGTCCTGTACACTGAATGCTATAGGACATTAATGAAATAAACTGAAGACACAGACATATGGAAAGGCATACTCATGAACCGGAAGAGTGAATATTGTTGAAATGTCCACTATGCAAAGCAATCTACAGATTCAATGGAAACTCTATCTAAATTCCAATAGCATTTTCCACAAAAATTGAACAATCCTAAGATTTGTATGGGACATGAAAATTGAAAATAGCCAAAGCAATCCTGAGAAAGAAGAACAAACCCATGTATAAACTGGTCAATTAATTTACAACAAAAGAGCCAAGAATATACAATGGAAAAATGATAGCCTCTTCAATAAATGATGCTGAGAAAACTGGACAAATACAAGTAAAAGAATAAAGTTGTACCAATAACTTACAGCCTATACAAAAATTAATCTAATATGGATTAAAACTATGTAAAACCAGAAATCATTAAAATACAAAAGAAAACAAAGTTCTGTGATGTCAGTGTTTGGGATGGTTTGTTTGTTTTTGTTTTTTGTTTTTTTTTTTTGCTTATGACAACAAAACCAAAGGCAAAGAAAGCAAAAATAGACAAGGGGACACATCAAACTAGAAAAAAGAACAAAAACAAAAACTCTCTGGACAGCAAAAGAAATGTCAACAAAATGAAAAGGCAACCTATTAAATGGGTGAAAATATTTGCAAATCATATCTGACAAGGGGTTAACATTTAAAATATATAAACAACTCATATAACTCAATGCACTACAAAGTGAATTGGGGTTTTCAAGGTGGTACAGAGGTAAAGAATCCACCTGTCAATGCAGGAGACACCGGTTTGATCCCTGGGTCAGGAAGATCCCCTGGAGTAGGAAATGGCAGCCGACTCTAGCATCCTTGCCTGGAAAGTTCCATGCACAGAGGAGCCTGGGTGGCTATAGTCCAGAGGGCTGCAAAGAGTTGGACACCACTGAGGATGCACACTATGCTACACAACTTGCTTCACTAAAGTGAAAAGTGAAAGTGAAAGTGAAAGTGAAGCTGCTCAGTCATGTCCAACTCTTTGCAACCCTCTGGACTATAGCCACCCAGGCTCCTCTGTCCATGGGATTTTCCAGGCAATAGTACTGGAGTGGATTGCCATTTCCTTCTCCATCGCTTCACTAAATAAAGACTCAATTAGCCTTTGTCATTTCATTTAGAATTTAAAAACAGCATAGTCTATAAGTAGGACACTTTGAATGAAGGGATCACATAAAAGTAAAGGGAAGGAGAAAAATATACCCTGATAACAATTATAAACAGAAATCTTGAGTAGCTAAATTATTTCTCAACAAAAATTTCGATGAAGCTAATCATTAGAGATAAGGAAGAATGTAAAATAACAATAAAAAGGGCAATTCTCCAAGAAAAATCTTAAATTACTATACACCTGACAACAGAATTTCACAAAATAAGAAAAACAGAACTGGAAGGAGACAGATACATTCACTATTATTGGTGTATATTTTCTTAATTGTGTCTTTTTTTTTGGTAATTGGTATGCCAAATAGGCATAAAACTAATAAGGATAAAATTGACCTATAAAGCATTATTAATCAATTGATGTAACTTGCAATGAAAGAATTCTCTATCTTGCAATAGCAAAATATGCNAACAAAACCAAAGGCAAAGAAAGCAAAAATAGACAAGGGGACACATCAAACTAGAAAAAAGAACAAAAACAAAAACTCTCTGGACAGCAAAAGAAATGTCAACAAAATGAAAAGGCAACCTATTAAATGGGTGAAAATATTTGCAAATCATATCTGACAAGGGGTTAACATTTAAAATATATAAACAACTCATATAACTCAATGCACTACAAAGTGAATTGGGGTTTTCAAGGTGGTACAGAGGTAAAGAATCCACCTGTCAATGCAGGAGACACCGGTTTGATCCCTGGGTCAGGAAGATCCCCTGGAGTAGGAAATGGCAGCCGACTCTAGCATCCTTGCCTGGAAAGTTCCATGCACAGAGGAGCCTAGGTGGCTATAGTCCAGAGGGCTGCAAAGAGTTGGACACCACTGAGGATGCACACTATGCTACACAACTCGCTTCACTAAAGTGAAAAGTGAAAGTGAAGCTGCTCAGTCACGTCCAACTCTTTGCAACCCTCTGGACTATAGCCACCCAGGCTCCTCTGTCCATGGGATTTTCCAGGCAATAGTACTGGAGTGGATTGCCATTTCCTTCTCCATCGCTTCACTAAATAAAGACTCAATTAGCCTTTGTCATTTCATTTAGAATTTAAAAACAGCATAGTCTATAAGTAGGACACTTTGAATGAAGGGATCACATAAAAGTAAAGGGAAGGAGAAAAATATACCCTGATAACAATTATAAACAGAAATCTTGAGTAGCTAAATTATTTCTCAACAAAAATTTCGATGAAGCTAATCATTAGAGATAAGGAAGAATGTAAAATAACAATAAAAAGGGCAATTCTCCAAGAAAAATCTTAAATTACTATACACCTGACAACAGAATTTCACAAAATAAGAAAAACAGAACTGGACAGAGACAGATAGATTCACTATTATTGGTATATATTTTCTTAATTGTGTCTTTTTTTTTTTGGTAATTGGTATGCCAAATAGGCATAAAACTAATAAGGATAAAATTGACCTATAAAGCATTATTAATCAATTGATGTAACTTGCAATGAAAGAATTCTCTATCTTGCAATAGCAAAATATGCATATTTTTAAGGCTCATATGGACTGTTGAATAGGACAGATCACACTAATTAAAAGACCATAAGCCATAGAAAATATATTTTCAGGACACAATGGAATCAATAATTAATAACCTTCCAAAATAGAAAGTAGTAGGTCCAATTGATTTCACTTGTGAATTCTATCAGACAATTAATGAAAAAGTAATAGCATACCTCCAGAATCTTATCCAAATGGAAGCAAGGGTAACACATTCTAATTCAACCTATGAAGCCAGCATTATCTTAATAACAATATCAAATGAAGCTCTTACTTCATTTGAAAACTAGATTTCAAAAATATATCAGCCAGTGGGATCCAACAATAAAATACTCCTACAACAAAGCTGAGATTTACTTCAAGTATGTAGGATTATTTCAACATTCAGAAGTTATTTAAGTCATCTGTCACATGAAACTGTAAGGAAATGCAATGCACAAGATCAGATCAACCCATGCACAGGAAGCATTTCTTAAAATCCAACACTGATTCATTATAAATCTCTCAACAAGGCAGAAGTAGGAGAGGCCTTTCTTAACGTTATAAAGACTATCACTTATTTCACAAAAGTAAAAAAATAAAATAAACAATCGGGGCAATATGTTAGTCGCTAAGTCCTGTCGAGCTCTTGGCAACCGCATGGACTACAGTCAGGTTCCTCTGTCCATGGACTTCTCCAGGCAAGAATACTGGACTGTGTTGCCATCTCCTTCTCCAGGGAGCAGTATAGGGCAAGTAAATATATGAGTGCACATATTTCCTGGAGACTGAGATCATAAAGAATCTGCCTGCAATACAAGAGACTTGGGTTTGATCCCTCAGT
>SJYW01053092.1:0-11603 GCA_006410735.1 Raphicerus campestris
AAGGGAATAAAGGAGTCTTTCGAGGTGCAAAGGGAAGGTATGATTTCCCCCAAGATGCTGCAGCAGACAAGGAACTCACTTTCCCTGCAGGGGAGAAACGTCTGGTTTTTCTCGAGTTCCTGCGGGTCCTCTCAATTTACAGCGGGTACCCCAGGGACCCACACCTGTGGCCTCATGAGAGACCATTCTCCATGCAAGTGGTGAGGCACCTGTGGGAATTCCTCCGGAGACGTCGCCAGGACCTCAGTACTAGTCTGGTGCTGAGGCCAGAGCCTGTGCTTGCCTCCCCTATGCTGACATAGGTCTTGGGGTTCCCTGGAGCCGCCATAGGGGAGTCAGGCCTCATCTCGACTGGGGACGTGCACAGCAGCTTTCCTCCCCAACTGCAGCAACAGTGTCTGGGTCCCTGTCGAGCAGATACAGGGATCAATGCCTTGCCCTCGAGGTACCCCAGGACTATCACATGTGCCAGTGTGCCTGAGTTGAGCTTCGTGTGACAGTCGAGGCAGTGCAGGGCAGTCAGGTTCATCTGGAGTGGACCAGGCATTTGGGGGTCTTGGTGAATGGTGACCCAAACTGTGAGACTCCTCCCTACTCTTCAAGTGCGAGCACCTCCTCTTGACTTGAGAGGGGAACACCGGGAAACCTTTCCTGACAGAACAGGGAAAGGGCCCCTCATCTGGAGCTCATAAGGGAAAACGGGGCTCCTCTTGAGTCTTGGCGAGACCTTCGGGGTTCCTATAAAATGTGGACGGGTGGGACGGGGAACTTCTTGGTTCACAGCAAGGGTGTGAAACGGCCTTTCGAGGTCCAAGAGGGCAGGGGTGAATTCCCCTGAGATGCCGCATCAGACAAGGGACTTTATAAGCCTGCAGGGAAGTGTCTGGTTTTTTTCGAGTTGCGGAGGAGTCCTCTCAAGTTACGACTGGGCCCCAGAGACCCACCACTGTGGCCCCAGGAGAGGACAGTCTCAGTGCCAGGGGCGAGACACATCTGGTGATTCTTCCCCAGTGGCACCAAGTCCTCAGTCCCATTCTGATGCTGACATCAGAGGCTGAGCATTCCTCACCGGTGCCTTCTTAGGTCTTGGGGTTCCCCTGGAGCCCCCTCAGGGGATTCAGGCCTCGTCTTGCCCATAGACATGCAGGGCCGCTTTACTCCAGGGTGCAGCAGCTGTGTCCGGCTCTTTATCAAACGGACAAAGGGATCTTTGGCTGGCAGTCGAGGTACCCCAGGGCTATCACATGTGCTAGTGTGTTAGCAGTCGAGCCTCGGGGTGACAGTCGAGACAGTGCAGGGCAGTCATGTTCATCTGGAGTGGACGAGGCATTTGGGGAACTTCAGGAGTGGTGGTCGGACACCTGAGGCTTCTCTCGACTTTCTTGATGCGAGGCCACCTCTTGGGATGGGAGGGGAGGGCCGGAAACCTTTAGGGATGGAGCAGGGAAAGGGACCCTCTTCTGGAGCTCAGCAAGGGAAAACGGTGGTCTTCTTGAGTCACTGATGGGACCCTCTGTGTTCCTCTCAAGTGGGTATGGTTGGGGCGGGGAAGTTCCTAGGTCACAACAAGGGTATGAAGGAGACTTTCGAGGTCCAAGGGGGAAGGGGTGATTTCCCCCAAGATGCTCCTGTGGAGAAGGGACTCACCCTCCCTGCAGGGGAGAAGCTTGTGGTTTTTCACGGGTTGCGGGGGGGGGGTCCTCTTGAGTTATGACGAAGACCCCAGGGACCAGACCCTGTGGCCTCAGGAGAGGCCAGTCTCCATGCGAGTTGCGAGGCACCTGTGGGGATACCTCCCCAGACGTCGCCGGGTCCTCAGTCCTTGTCTGGTGCTGAGGCTGCAGCCAGAGATTCCCTCGCCCGTGCTGACATTTGTATTGGGCTTCCCTGGAGCCCACAGAGGGGAGTCAGGCCTCATCTCGACTGGAGACATGCATGGCCGCTTTTCTTCCCAACTGCAGTAACAGTGTCCAGGTCCCTGTTGAGCGGATACAGGGATCTATGGCTTGGGCTCGATGTACCATAGGGCTGTCACACGTGCCAGTGTGCTGGAGTCGAGCCTTGGGGTTACAGTCGAGGCAGTGCAGGGCAGTCAGGTTCATCTGAAGTGGATGAGGCATTTGAAGGTCTTGGGGAATGGTGGCCCCACCTTTGAGACTCCTTCCGACTTTCCAGGTGCGAGCACCTCCTCTTGGGATGGGAGGGGAACACAGCGAAACCTTTCCCAACGGAGCAGGGAAAGGGACCCTCATCTGGAGCTTAGCAGGGGAAAACGTGGCTCCTCTTGAGTCTTGGCGGGACACTTGGGGTTCCTCTTGATTGAGTATGGGTGGGGCGGGGNACCACTGTGGCCCCAGGAGAGGACAGTCTCAGTGCCAGGGGCGAGACACATCTGGTGATTCTTCCCCAGTGGCACCAAGTCCTCAGTCCCATTCTGATGCTGACATCAGAGGCTGAGCATTCCTCACCGGTGCCTTCTTAGGTCTTGGGGTTCCCCTGGAGCCCCCTCAGGGGATTCAGGCCTCGTCTTGCCCATAGACATGCAGGGCCGCTTTACTCCAGGGTGCAGCAGCTGTGTCCGGCTCTTTATCAAACGGACAAAGGGATCTTTGGCTGGCAGTCGAGGTACCCCAGGGCTATCACATGTGCTAGTGTGTTAGCAGTCGAGCCTCGGGGTGACAGTCGAGACAGTGCAGGGCAGTCATGTTCATCTGGAGTGGACGAGGCATTTGGGGAACTTCAGGAGTGGTGGTCGGACACCTGAGGCTTCTCTCGACTTTCTTGATGCGAGGCCACCTCTTGGGATGGGAGGGGAGGGCCGGAAACCTTTAGGGATGGAGCAGGGAAAGGGACCCTCTTCTGGAGCTCAGCAAGGGAAAACGGTGGTCTTCTTGAGTCACTGATGGGACCCTCTGTGTTCCTCTCAAGTGGGTATGGTTGGGGCGGGGAAGTTCCTAGGTCACAACAAGGGTATGAAGGAGACTTTCGAGGTCCAAGGGGGAAGGGGTGATTTCCCCCAAGATGCTCCTGTGGAGAAGGGACTCACCCTCCCTGCAGGGGAGAAGCTTGTGGTTTTTCACGAGTTGCGGGGGGGGGGTCCTCTTGAGTTATGACGAAGACCCCAGGGACCAGACCCTGTGGCCTCAGGAGAGGCCAGTCTCCATGCGAGTTGCGAGGCACCTGTGGGGATACCTCCCCAGACGTCGCCGGGTCCTCAGTCCTTGTCTGGTGCTGAGGCTGCAGCCAGAGATTCCCTCGCCCGTGCTGACATTTGTATTGGGCTTCCCTGGAGCCCACAGAGGGGAGTCAGGCCTCATCTCGACTGGAGACATGCATGGCCGCTTTTCTTCCCAACTGCAGTAACAGTGTCCAGGTCCCTGTTGAGCGGATACAGGGATCTATGGCTTGGGCTCGATGTACCATAGGGCTGTCACACGTGCCAGGGTGCCAGAGTCGAGGCTCGGGGTTACAGTCAAGGCAGTGCAGGGCCATCAGGNCCAGGTCCCTGTTGAGCGGATACAGGGATCTATGGCTTGGGCTCAATGTACCATAGGGCTGTCACACGTGCCAGTGTGCTGGAGTCGAGCCTTGGGGTTACAGTCGAGGCAGTGCAGGGCAGTCAGGTTCATCTGAAGTGGATGAGGCATTTGAAGGTCTTGGGGAATGGTGGCCCCACCTTTGAGACTCCTTCCGACTTTCCAGGTGCGAGCACCTCCTCTTGGGATGGGAGGGGAACACAGCGAAACCTTTCCCAACGGAGCAGGGAAAGGGACCCTCATCTGGAGCTTAGCAGGGGAAAACGTGGCTCCTCTTGAGTCTTGGCGGGACACTTGGGGTTCCTCTTGATTGAGTATGGGTGGGGCGGGGAACTTCTGGTGACACAGCAAGAGTGTGAAGGAGCCTTTCGAGGTCCAAGAGGAATGGGGTGAATTCCCTGAGATGCCATTGAGGACAAGGGCCACACCACGCCTGCAGGGAACAAGCTTCTGGTTTATCTCCAGTTGCGATGGGGTTCTCTCGAGTTACGACAGGGACCCCAGGGACCTGCCGCTGTATCCTCAGGAGAGGCCTTTCTCAGTGCAAGTTGCCAGGCGCATCTGGGGTCTCCTCCCCAGTCATCGTTGGGTCCTCATTCCTCGTCTGGTGCTGAGGTCGGAGCCTGAAATATCCTGGCTCATGCTTTCATAGGTGTTGAGGTTACTCTGGAGCCCCGACAGGGGAGACAGGCCTCTTCTTGCCTGGAGACTTGCACAGCCTTTTTCTTCCCCAGCTGCAGAAGCAGTGTCTGGCTCCCCGTAAAGCGGACACAGGGATCTGTGACTTGCCTTCAAGGTACTCCAGGGCTGTCTCACGTGCCAGTGTATTGGGAGTCGAGCCTCAGGATGACAATCGAGACAGTGCAGGGCAGTCATGTTCTTCTGGTGTGGACGAGGCATTTGGGGATCTTCGGGAGTGGTGGTCAGACACCTGAGGCTCCTCCCGACTCTCCTGATGCTAGGTCACCTCTTGGGATGTGAGGGGAGCGCCGGAAAACCTTTTCCGATGGAGCAGGGAAAGGGCCCCTCTTCTGGAGCTCAGCAGGGGAAAACAGGGCTCCTCTCAAAACGCCGAGGGACCCTCGGGGTTCGTATCGAGTGGGGACGATTGGAGTGGGGAACTTCCTATGTCACAACAAGGGTATGAAGATGCCTTTCGAGTTCCAAGAGGGAAGTGGTGATTTACCCTGAGATGCTGCAGCTGACAAGGGACTCAACCTTCCTGCAGGTGAGAAGCTGCTGTTTTTTTTGAGTTGCAGTGGGGTCCTCTCCAGTTACGACGGTGACCCTAGGGACCCACACTTGTGGCCTCAGGAGAGGTCAGTCCCCATGTGAGTTGCGAGGCACCTGTGGGCATTCCTCCTGAGACGTCGCCAGGTCCTCAGTCCTCGTCTGGTTCTGAGGCCGGAGCCTGTGCTTGCCTCGCCCATGCTGACATAGGTCTTGGGGTACCCCAGGGGCCCCCATGGGGGAGTCAGGCCTTTTCTTGCTTGGGTAAGTGCACAGCCGTTTTCCTACCCAACTGCAGCAGCAGTGTCTGTCTCCCCGTAAAGCAGACACAGGGATCTATGGCTTGGCTCGAGGTACCCTAGGGCTGTCAGAAGTGCCGGTGTGCCGAGTCGAGCCTCGGGCTTACAGTCGAGGCAGTGCAGGGCAGTCAGGTTCATCTGAAGTGGACGAGGCATTTGGGAGTCTTGGGGAATGGTGGCCCAAACTGTGAGACTCGCCCCAACTTTCCAGGTGCGAGCACCTCTTCTTGGGATATGAAGGGAACACCGCGAACATTTCCCGACGGAGCAGGGAAAGTGCCCCTCATGTGGAGCTCAGCAGGGGAAAATGGGGCACCTCTTGAGTCTTGGCGGGACACTTGGGGTTCCTCTCGATGTGGCGACGGGTGGGGCAGGGAGCTTCTTTGGTCACAGCAAGGGTGTGAAGGAGCCTTTCGAGGTCCACAAGGGACAGGGTGAATTCCCCTGAGATGCCATTGCGGACAAGGGCCAAAACACGCCTGCATACAAGAAGCTTCTGGTTTTGCTTGAGTTGCGGCGGGGTCCCCTCGAGTGACGACGGGGACTCCAGGGATCCGCCCCTGTATCCTCAGGAGAGGCCTTTCTCAGTGCAAGTTGCCAGGCGTGTCTGGGGTCTCCTTCCCAGTCATTATTGGGTCCTCATTCCTCTTCTGGTGCTGAGGTCGGGCCTGAAATATCCTCGCTCATGCTTTCATAGGTCTTGAGGTTACTTTGGAGCCCCCACAGGGGAGGCCTCTTCTCGCCTGGAGACTTGCATGGGCTCTTCCTTCCCCAACTGCAGCGGCAGTTTCCGATTCCTTGTAATGTGGACACAGGGATCTGTGGCTTGCCATCGAGGTAATCCAGGGCTGTCTCATGTGCCAGTGTGTTGGGAGTCGGGCCTCGGGGTGACAGTCGAGTCAGTGTAGAGCAGTCATGTTCATCTGGAGTGGACGAGGCATTTGGGCATCTTGGTGAGTGGTGGTCGGACATCTGAGGCTCCTCCCGACTATCCTGATGTGAGGCCACCTCCTGGGATGCGAGGGGAGCGCCAGAAAATCTTTCCGGATGGAGCAGGGAAAGGGTCCCTCAACTCTAGCTCAGCAGGGGAAATCTGGGCTCCTCTTGAATCTTAGCGGGACCCTCGGGGTTCCTCTCGAGTGGGGACTGTTGGGGAGGGGATCTTCCTAGATCACAACAAGGGAAAGAAGGAGCGTTTCGAGGTCCAAGTGGGAAGGGGTGATTTTCCCCGAGATGCTGCAGTGGACTAGTGACTCAACCTCCCTGCAGGGGAGAAGCTTCTGGTTTTTCTAGAGTTGCGGTGGGATCCTCTCGACGTATGATGGGGACCCAAGGGACCCGCCCCTGTGGCCTCAGGAGAGGCCAGTCTCCCTGCAAGTTGCGAGGCACATGTGGGTATTCCTCTTGAGATGTCGCCGGGTCCTCAGTCCTCGTCTTGTGCTGAGGCTGGAGCCTGTCCTTGCCCCGCCCATGCTGACATAGGTTTTGGGGTTCCCCTGATGCCCCTATAGGGGAGTCAGGCCCCATCTTGCCTGGGAACATGCACAGCCGCTTTCCTCCCCACCTGTAGCAACAGTGTCCGGGTCCCTGTCTAGTGGATAGAGGGATCAGTGGCCTGAACTCGAGGTACCCGAGGACTATCACTTGTACCAGTGTGCCGAAGTCGAGCCTCGGGGTGACAGTCGAGGCAGTGCAGGACAGTCAGATTCATCTAGCATGGACTAGGCCTTTGGGGGTCTTGCGGAAATGTGACCGACGCCTGAGGCTTCTCTGGACTCGGGTGGTGTGAGTGACTCTTTTTGGGATGTGAAGAGGGAGCCCGAACCTTTTCCCGATGGGCAGAGAAAGGGCCCGTTATCTGGAGCTGAGAATGGGAAAATGGAGCTCCTCTTGAGTCGCGACGGGACCCTCGGCGGTCCTGTAGAGTGGGGAAGTGTGGGGCGGGGAACTTCTTGGGTCACAGCATTGTGTGAAAGAGAATTTCGAGGTCCAAATGGGAACGGTTGATTTCCCCCGGGACACCGCAGCGGACAATGACCTCACTCTGCCTGCAAGGGTGAAGCTTTTGGTTTTCCTCGAGTTGCGGCAGGGTCCCCTCGAGTTATGATGGGAACCACAGGTATCCGCCCTATGGCCCCAGAATACGCCAGTCTCTGTGGGACGCATGAGGCACATGTGGGGATTCGTCCACAGTGGTGCAAAGTCCTCAGTCCCCTTTAGATGCTGAGGCTGCAGCCTGAGATTGCCTCGTCCGTGCTGACATTTGTATTGGGCTTCCCCTGGAGCCCACAGATGGGAGTCAGGCCTTGTCTCGCCTGGGGACGTGCACAGCCGCTTTCCTTCCAAAATGCAGCTACAGTGTCCAGGCCCCTGTCCAGCGGATACAGGGATCTATGGCTTGCACTCGAGGTACCCTAACACTGTAACACTTGCCAGTGTGTCGGAGTCGAGACTCGGGGTTACATTCGAGGCAGTGCAGGGCAGTCAGGTTCATCTGAAGAGGATAAGGCATTTGGGGGTCTTGGAGAATGGTGGCCCAACCTGTGAGACTCCTCCCGACTTTCCAAGTGCAAGCACCTCCTCTTTGGCTTTGAGGGGATCACGGCGAAGCCTTTCCCGAAGAAGCAGGGAAAGGGCCCCTCATCTGAAGCTCAGCAGGGGAAAACGGGGCTCCTCTTGAGTCTTGGCGGGACCCTTGAGGTCCTCTCGAGTGTGGACTGGTGGGGCGGGGAACATCTTGGGTCACAACAAGGGTGTGAAAGAGCCTTTCAAGGTACACGTGGGACGGGGTGAATTCCCCTGAGATGCCGTTGCAGACAAGGGCCAAACCACGGCTGCAGGGGAGAAGCTTCCGTTTTTCTTCGAGTTGCGGCGGGGTCATCTCGAGTTACGACAGGGACCACAGGGACCCACCCCTGTATCCTCAGGAGAGGACATTCTCAGTGCGAGTTGCAAGGTGCCTTTGAAAATTCCTCCCCAGTCATCGCTGGGTCCACAGTCCTCGTCTGGTGCTGAGGTCAGAGCCTTTGATTTCCTCGCTCATGATTTCACTGGTCTTGAGGTTACTCTCAAGCCCCCACAGGGGAGTCAGGCCTCTTCTTGCCTGAAGACTTGCAAGGCCTCTTTCTTCTCCAACTGCAGCGGCAGTGTCTGGCTCCCCATAAAGCAGACACAGGGATCTGTGACTTGCCCTCAAGGTACTCCAGGGCTGTCTCATGGGCCAGTGTGTTTGGAGTCGAGCCTCGGGGTGACGGTCGAGACAGTGCAGGGCAGTCATGTTCATCTGGAGTGGACGAGGCATTTGCGGATCTTGGGGAGTGGTGATCAGATCCCTGAGGCTCCTCTCGACTCTTCTGATGTGAGGGATGTGTAGGAAGTGCCGGAAAACCTTTCCCAATGGAGCAGAGAAAAGTACCACATCTGGAGCTCAGCAGGCGAAAACGTGGCTCCACTTGAGTCGCGACGGAACCTTCGAGATTCCTCTCGAGTGGGGATGGTTGGGGCGGGGAAGTTCCTAGGTCACAACAAGGGTATGAAGGAGCCTTTCGAGGTCCAAGAGGCAAGGAGTGATTTCCCCTAAGATGCTGCAGCAGACAAGGGACTAACCCTCCCTGCAGGGGAGAAGTTACTGGTTTTTTCTCAAGTTGAGGCGGGGACCTCTCGAGTACAAGGGGGACCCCAGGGACCCGCCACTTTGGCCTCAGGAGAGGCCTGTCTCCATGCCAGTTGTGAGGCACCTGTGGGGATTCCTCCTGAGACGTCGCCCGGTCCTCAGTTCTCATC
Source organism: Raphicerus campestris (assembly GCA_006410735.1). Taxonomy (NCBI): domain Eukaryota; kingdom Metazoa; phylum Chordata; class Mammalia; order Artiodactyla; family Bovidae; genus Raphicerus; species Raphicerus campestris. The sequence continues at coordinate 8,849 of SJYW01053092.1, forward strand.
TGGTGCTGAGGCTGGGGCCTGTGCTTGCCTCGCCCATGATGATATAGGTCTTGGGGTTCCACTGGAGCCCCCATAGGCGAGACAGGCCTTGTCTCTCCTGGGAACGTGCACAGCCGATTTCATCCCCAACTGCAGCAACAGTGTCCGGGTCCCTGTGGAGCAAACACAGGGATCAGTGGCTTGACCTCGAGATACCTCAGGGCTATGACACATGCCAGTGTGCCGGAGTCGAGCCTCGGGGTGACAGTCGAGGCAGTGCAGAACAGTCAGGTTCATCTGGAGTGGACTAGGCATTTGGGGGCTTGCGGAAATGTGACCTGATGCCTGAGGCTTCTCTGGACTCGCCTGGTGTGAGTGCCTCCGCTTGGGATGCGAGGAGGGAGCTGGGAATCCTTTCCCGATGGAGCAGGGAAAGGGCCCCACATCTAGAGCTGAGCATGGGAAAATGGAGCTTCTCTTGAGTCACAGTGGGACCCTCGGCAATCCTCTAGAGTTGGGCCATGTGGGGCGGAGAACTTCATGGGTCACAGCAAGGGTGTGAAAGAGAATTTCGAGGTCCAAGAGGGAACGGGTGATTTCCCCTGGGACGCCGCAGCAGACAAGGGCCTCACTCCACCTGCAAGGGTGAACCTTCTGTTTTTTCTCAAGTTGCAGTGGGGTTCTCTCGAGTTACAACGGGGAACACAGGGATCCACTGCTGTGCCCCCAGGATAGGCCAGTCTCCATGCAAGGGGCGAGGCATATTTGGGGATTCCTCCTGAGTGGCGCCAAGTCCTCAGTCCCCTTCTGGTGCTGAGGCTGCAGCCTGAGATTGCCTAGTCCATGCTGACATTTCTATTGGGCTTCCCCTGGAGCCCACACAGGGAAGTCAGGCCTCTTCTCGACTGGAGACATGCACGGCCGCTTTCCTTCTCAACTGTTGAGCGGATGCAGGGATCAATGGCTTGTGTTCGAAGTACCCTAGGGCTGTCACACGTGCCAGTGTGCCGGACTCGAGCCACGGGGTTACAATTGAGACAGTGTAGGGCAGTCAGTTTCATCTGAAGAGGACGAGGCATTTGGGGGTCTTGGGTAATGGTGGCCTAACCTGTGAGAGTCGTCCAGATTTTCCAGGTGCGAGCACCTCCTCTTGAGATGCGAAGGGAACACCGCGCAAACTTTCCCAACAGAGCAGGGAAAGGGCCCCTCATCTGGAACTCAGCAGGGGAAAACGGGTATGTCTTGAGTATTGGCGGGACCCTTGGGGTTCCTTTCGAGTGGAGACTGGTGGAGCGGGGAAGTTCTTGAGTCACAGCAAGTGTGTGAAGGAGCCTTTCGAGGTCCACGAGGGATGCGTTGAATTTCCCTGAGATGCTGATGCGGACAAGGGCCACACCACGCTTGCAGGGGAGAAGCTTCCAGTTTTTCTTGAGGCGAGGTCCTCTCGAGTTACGACGGGGACCCCAATGACCTGCCCCTGTATCCTCAAGAGAGCCCATTCTCAGTGCGAGTTGGGAGGCGCCATGGGGGATTCCTCCCCAGTCATTGCCAGGTCCTCAGTTCTTGTCTGGTGCTGAGGTCGGAGCCTGAGATTTCCTCACTCATGCTTTCATTGGTCTTGAGGTTACTCTGGAGCCCCCACAGGGCAGTGAGGCCTCTTCTCGCCTGGAGACTTGCACGGCCTCTTTCTTCCCCAACTGCAGCAGCAGTGTCCGGCTCCCCGTAAAGCAGACACAGGAATCTGTGGCTTGCCATCGAGGTACTCCAGGGCTGTCTCACGTACCATTGTTTTGGGAGTCGAGCCTCGGGCTGAGAGTCGAGACAGCGCAGGGCAGTCATGTTCATCTGGAGTGGACGAGACATTTGAGGATCTTGGGGAGTGGCGGTCGGACACCTGAGGCTCCTCCAGACTCTCCTGATGTGCGGCCACGCCTTGGGATACGAGGGGATCACCAGAAAACCTTTCCCTATAGAACAGGGAATTGGCCCCTCATCTGGAGCTCAGGAGGGAAAAACGGGCCTCCTCTTGAGTAGTGGCAGGACCTTCGGGGTTCCTCTCAGGTGGGTATGGTTGGGGCGGGGAACTTTCTAGGTCACAACAAGAATATGAAGGACCCTTTCGAGGTCCAATAGGGAAGGTGTGATTTCCCCCGAGATACTGCAGTGGACAATGGACTCACCGCCCTGCAGAGGATAAGCTTCTGGTTTTTCTCGAGTTTCGCCGGTGTCCTCTTGAATTTCGACTGGGATCCCAGGGCCCCACCCCTGTGGCTTCAGGAGAGGCCAGTCTCCATGCGAGTTGAGAGGCACCTGTGGGAATTCCTGCAGAGAAGTCGCCGGGTCCTCAGTCCTCGTCTGGTGCTGAAGCTAGAGCCTGTGCTTGCCTCGCTCATGCTGACATAGGTCTTGGGGTTCCTCTGGAACCCCCATAGGGGAGTCAGGCCTCTTCTCACCTGGTGACGTGCACAGCCGGTTTCCTCCCCAACTGTAGCAACAGTGTCCATGTCACTGTCTAGCAGAAACAGTAATCAGTGGCTTGACCTCGTGGTACTACAGGGCTATCACAAGTGCCAGCATGCCGAAGTCGAGCCTCGGGGTGACAGTCGAGGCAGTGCAGGACAGTCAGATTCATCTGGAGTGGACTAGGCAATTGCGGGTCTTGTGGAAATGTGACCCGACCTCTGAGGCTTCTCTGGACTCGCCTGGTGTGAGTGCCTCCTCTTGGAATGCGAGGGGAGAGCAGGGAAACCTTTCCCGATGGAGCAGGGAAAGGGCC
>SJYW01053092.1:11737-24795 GCA_006410735.1 Raphicerus campestris
ACATGCACAGCCGCTTTCCTCCCCACCTGTAGCAACAGTGTCCGGGTCCCTGTCTAGTGGATAGAGGGATCAGTGGCCTGAACTCGAGGTACCCGAGGACTATCACTTGTACCAGTGTGCCGAAGTCGAGCCTCGGGGTGACAGTCGAGGCAGTGCAGGACAGTCAGATTCATCTAGCATGGACTAGGCCTTTGGGGGTCTTGCGGAAATGTGACCGACGCCTGAGGCTTCTCTGGACTCGGGTGGTGTGAGTGACTCTTTTTGGGATGTGAAGAGGGAGCCCGAACCTTTTCCCGATGGGCAGAGAAAGGGCCCGTTATCTGGAGCTGAGAATGGGAAAATGGAGCTCCTCTTGAGTCGCGACGGGACCCTCGGCGGTCCTGTAGAGTGGGGAAGTGTGGGGCGGGGAACTTCTTGGGTCACAGCATTGTGTGAAAGAGAATTTCGAGGTCCAAATGGGAACGGTTGATTTCCCCCGGGACACCGCAGCGGACAATGACCTCACTCTGCCTGCAAGGGTGAAGCTTTTGGTTTTCCTCGAGTTGCGGCAGGGTCCCCTCGAGTTATGATGGGAACCACAGGTATCCGCCCTATGGCCCCAGAATACGCCAGTCTCTGTGGGACGCATGAGGCACATGTGGGGATTCGTCCACAGTGGTGCAAAGTCCTCAGTCCCCTTTAGATGCTGAGGCTGCAGCCTGAGATTGCCTCGCCCGTGCTGACATTTGTATTGGGCTTCCCCTGGAGCCCACAGATGGGAGTCAGGCCTTGTCTCGCCTGGGGACGTGCACAGCCGCTTTCCTTCCAAAATGCAGCTACAGTGTCCAGGCCCCTGTCCAGCGGATACAGGGATCTATGGCTTGCACTCGAGGTACCCTAACACTGTAACACTTGCCAGTGTGTCGGAGTCGAGACTCGGGGTTACATTCGAGGCAGTGCAGGGCAGTCAGGTTCATCTGAAGAGGATAAGGCATTTGGGGGTCTTGGAGAATGGTGGCCCAACCTGTGAGACTCCTCCCGACTTTCCAAGTGCAAGCACCTCCTCTTTGGCTTTGAGGGGATCACGGCGAAGCCTTTCCCGAAGAAGCAGGGAAAGGGCCCCTCATCTGAAGCTCAGCAGGGGAAAACGGGGCTCCTCTTGAGTCTTGGCGGGACCCTTGAGGTCCTCTCGAGTGTGGACTGGTGGGGCGGGGAACATCTTGGGTCACAACAAGGGTGTGAAAGAGCCTTTCAAGGTACACGTGGGACGGGGTGAATTCCCCTGAGATGCCGTTGCAGACAAGGGCCAAACCACGGCTGCAGGGGAGAAGCTTCCGTTTTTCTTCGAGTTGCGGCGGGGTCATCTCGAGTTACGACAGGGACCACAGGGACCCACCCCTGTATCCTCAGGAGAGGACATTCTCAGTGCGAGTTGCAAGGTGCCTTTGAAAATTCCTCCCCAGTCATCGCTGGGTCCACAGTCCTCGTCTGGTGCTGAGGTCAGAGCCTTTGATTTCCTCGCTCATGATTTCACTGGTCTTGAGGTTACTCTCAAGCCCCCACAGGGGAGTCAGGCCTCTTCTTGCCTGAAGACTTGCAAGGCCTCTTTCTTCTCCAACTGCAGCGGCAGTGTCTGGCTCCCCATAAAGCAGACACAGGGATCTGTGACTTGCCCTCAAGGTACTCCAGGGCTGTCTCATGGGCCAGTGTGTTTGGAGTCGAGCCTCGGGGTGACGGTCGAGACAGTGCAGGGCAGTCATGTTCATCTGGAGTGGACGAGGCATTTGCGGATCTTGGGGAGTGGTGATCAGATCCCTGAGGCTCCTCTCGACTCTTCTGATGTGAGGGATGTGTAGGAAGTGCCGGAAAACCTTTCCCAATGGAGCAGAGAAAAGTACCACATCTGGAGCTCAGCAGGCGAAAACGTGGCTCCACTTGAGTCGCGACGGAACCTTCGAGATTCCTCTCGAGTGGGGATGGTTGGGGCGGGGAAGTTCCTAGGTCACAACAAGGGTATGAAGGAGCCTTTCGAGGTCCAAGAGGCAAGGAGTGATTTCCCCTAAGATGCTGCAGCAGACAAGGGACTAACCCTCCCTGCAGGGGAGAAGTTACTGGTTTTTTCTCAAGTTGAGGCGGGGACCTCTCGAGTACAAGGGGGACCCCAGGGACCCGCCACTTTGGCCTCAGGAGAGGCCTGTCTCCATGCCAGTTGTGAGGCACCTGTGGGGATTCCTCCTGAGACGTCGCCCGGTCCTCAGTTCTCATCTGGTGCTGAGGCTGGGGCCTGTGCTTGCCTCGCCCATGATGATATAGGTCTTGGGGTTCCACTGGAGCCCCCATAGGCGAGACAGGCCTTGTCTCTCCTGGGAACGTGCACAGCCGATTTCATCCCCAACTGCAGCAACAGTGTCCGGGTCCCTGTGGAGCAAACACAGGGATCAGTGGCTTGACCTCGAGATACCTCAGGGCTATGACACATGCCAGTGTGCCGGAGTCGAGCCTCGGGGTGACAGTCGAGGCAGTGCAGAACAGTCAGGTTCATCTGGAGTGGACTAGGCATTTGGGGGCTTGCGGAAATGTGACCTGATGCCTGAGGCTTCTCTGGACTCGCCTGGTGTGAGTGCCTCCGCTTGGGATGCGAGGAGGGAGCTGGGAATCCTTTCCCGATGGAGCAGGGAAAGGGCCCCACATCTAGAGCTGAGCATGGGAAAATGGAGCTTCTCTTGAGTCACAGTGGGACCCTCGGCAATCCTCTAGAGTTGGGCCATGTGGGGCGGAGAACTTCATGGGTCACAGCAAGGGTGTGAAAGAGAATTTCGAGGTCCAAGAGGGAACGGGTGATTTCCCCTGGGACGCCGCAGCAGACAAGGGCCTCACTCCACCTGCAAGGGTGAACCTTCTGTTTTTTCTCAAGTTGCAGTGGGGTTCTCTCGAGTTACAACGGGGAACACAGGGATCCACTGCTGTGCCCCCAGGATAGGCCAGTCTCCATGCAAGGGGCGAGGCATATTTGGGGATTCCTCCTGAGTGGCGCCAAGTCCTCAGTCCCCTTCTGGTGCTGAGGCTGCAGCCTGAGATTGCCTAGTCCATGCTGACATTTCTATTGGGCTTCCCCTGGAGCCCACACAGGGAAGTCAGGCCTCTTCTCGACTGGAGACATGCACGGCCGCTTTCCTTCTCAACTGTTGAGCGGATGCAGGGATCAATGGCTTGTGTTCGAAGTACCCTAGGGCTGTCACACGTGCCAGTGTGCCGGACTCGAGCCACGGGGTTACAATTGAGACAGTGTAGGGCAGTCAGTTTCATCTGAAGAGGACGAGGCATTTGGGGGTCTTGGGTAATGGTGGCCTAACCTGTGAGAGTCGTCCAGATTTTCCAGGTGCGAGCACCTCCTCTTGAGATGCGAAGGGAACACCGCGCAAACTTTCCCAACAGAGCAGGGAAAGGGCCCCTCATCTGGAACTCAGCAGGGGAAAACGGGTATGTCTTGAGTATTGGCGGGACCCTTGGGGTTCCTTTCGAGTGGAGACTGGTGGAGCGGGGAAGTTCTTGAGTCACAGCAAGTGTGTGAAGGAGCCTTTCGAGGTCCACGAGGGATGCGTTGAATTTCCCTGAGATGCTGATGCGGACAAGGGCCACACCACGCTTGCAGGGGAGAAGCTTCCAGTTTTTCTTGAGGCGAGGTCCTCTCGAGTTACGACGGGGACCCCAATGACCTGCCCCTGTATCCTCAAGAGAGCCCATTCTCAGTGCGAGTTGGGAGGCGCCATGGGGGATTCCTCCCCAGTCATTGCCAGGTCCTCAGTTCTTGTCTGGTGCTGAGGTCGGAGCCTGAGATTTCCTCACTCATGCTTTCATTGGTCTTGAGGTTACTCTGGAGCCCCCACAGGGCAGTGAGGCCTCTTCTCGCCTGGAGACTTGCACGGCCTCTTTCTTCCCCAACTGCAGCAGCAGTGTCCGGCTCCCCGTAAAGCAGACACAGGAATCTGTGGCTTGCCATCGAGGTACTCCAGGGCTGTCTCACGTACCATTGTTTTGGGAGTCGAGCCTCGGGCTGAGAGTCGAGACAGCGCAGGGCAGTCATGTTCATCTGGAGTGGACGAGACATTTGAGGATCTTGGGGAGTGGCGGTCGGACACCTGAGGCTCCTCCAGACTCTCCTGATGTGCGGCCACGCCTTGGGATACGAGGGGATCACCAGAAAACCTTTCCCTATAGAACAGGGAATTGGCCCCTCATCTGGAGCTCAGGAGGGAAAAACGGGCCTCCTCTTGAGTAGTGGCAGGACCTTCGGGGTTCCTCTCAGGTGGGTATGGTTGGGGCGGGGAACTTTCTAGGTCACAACAAGAATATGAAGGACCCTTTCGAGGTCCAATAGGGAAGGTGTGATTTCCCCCGAGATACTGCAGTGGACAATGGACTCACCGCCCTGCAGAGGATAAGCTTCTGGTTTTTCTCGAGTTTCGCCGGTGTCCTCTTGAATTTCGACTGGGATCCCAGGGCCCCACCCCTGTGGCTTCAGGAGAGGCCAGTCTCCATGCGAGTTGAGAGGCACCTGTGGGAATTCCTGCAGAGAAGTCGCCGGGTCCTCAGTCCTCGTCTGGTGCTGAAGCTAGAGCCTGTGCTTGCCTCGCTCATGCTGACATAGGTCTTGGGGTTCCTCTGGAACCCCCATAGGGGAGTCAGGCCTCTTCTCACCTGGTGACGTGCACAGCCGGTTTCCTCCCCAACTGTAGCAACAGTGTCCATGTCACTGTCTAGCAGAAACAGTAATCAGTGGCTTGACCTCGTGGTACTACAGGGCTATCACAAGTGCCAGCATGCCGAAGTCGAGCCTCGGGGTGACAGTCGAGGCAGTGCAGGACAGTCAGATTCATCTGGAGTGGACTAGGCAATTGCGGGTCTTGTGGAAATGTGACCCGACCTCTGAGGCTTCTCTGGACTCGCCTGGTGTGAGTGCCTCCTCTTGGAATGCGAGGGGAGAGCAGGGAAACCTTTCCCGATGGAGCAGGGAAAGGGCCCCTCATCTGGAGCTCAGCAGGGGAAAACGGGGCTCCTCTTGAGTCTTGGCGGGACCCTTGAGGTCCTCTCGAGTGTGGACTGGTGGGGCGGGGAACATCTTGGGTCACAACAAGGGTGTGAAAGAGCCTTTCAAGGTACACGTGGGACGGGGTGAATTCCCCTGAGATGCCGTTGCAGACAAGGGCCAAACCACGGCTGCAGGGGAGAAGCTTCCGTTTTTCTTCGAGTTGCGGCGGGGTCATCTCGAGTTACGACAGGGACCACAGGGACCCACCCCTGTATCCTCAGGAGAGGACATTCTCAGTGCGAGTTGCAAGGTGCCTTTGAAAATTCCTCCCCAGTCATCGCTGGGTCCACAGTCCTCGTCTGGTGCTGAGGTCAGAGCCTTTGATTTCCTCGCTCATGATTTCACTGGTCTTGAGGTTACTCTCAAGCCCCCACAGGGGAGTCAGGCCTCTTCTTGCCTGAAGACTTGCAAGGCCTCTTTCTTCTCCAACTGCAGCGGCAGTGTCTGGCTCCCCATAAAGCAGACACAGGGATCTGTGACTTGCCCTCAAGGTACTCCAGGGCTGTCTCATGGGCCAGTGTGTTTGGAGTCGAGCCTCGGGGTGACGGTCGAGACAGTGCAGGGCAGTCATGTTCATCTGGAGTGGACGAGGCATTTGCGGATCTTGGGGAGTGGTGATCAGATCCCTGAGGCTCCTCTCGACTCTTCTGATGTGAGGGATGTGTAGGAAGTGCCGGAAAACCTTTCCCAATGGAGCAGAGAAAAGTACCACATCTGGAGCTCAGCAGGCGAAAACGTGGCTCCACTTGAGTCGCGACGGAACCTTCGAGATTCCTCTCGAGTGGGGATGGTTGGGGCGGGGAAGTTCCTAGGTCACAACAAGGGTATGAAGGAGCCTTTCGAGGTCCAAGAGGCAAGGAGTGATTTCCCCTAAGATGCTGCAGCAGACAAGGGACTAACCCTCCCTGCAGGGGAGAAGTTACTGGTTTTTTCTCAAGTTGAGGCGGGGACCTCTCGAGTACAAGGGGGACCCCAGGGACCCGCCACTTTGGCCTCAGGAGAGGCCTGTCTCCATGCCAGTTGTGAGGCACCTGTGGGGATTCCTCCTGAGACGTCGCCCGGTCCTCAGTTCTCATCTGGTGCTGAGGCTGGGGCCTGTGCTTGCCTCGCCCATGATGATATAGGTCTTGGGGTTCCACTGGAGCCCCCATAGGCGAGACAGGCCTTGTCTCTCCTGGGAACGTGCACAGCCGATTTCATCCCCAACTGCAGCAACAGTGTCCGGGTCCCTGTGGAGCAAACACAGGGATCAGTGGCTTGACCTCGAGATACCTCAGGGCTATGACACATGCCAGTGTGCCGGAGTCGAGCCTCGGGGTGACAGTCGAGGCAGTGCAGAACAGTCAGGTTCATCTGGAGTGGACTAGGCATTTGGGGGCTTGCGGAAATGTGACCTGATGCCTGAGGCTTCTCTGGACTCGCCTGGTGTGAGTGCCTCCGCTTGGGATGCGAGGAGGGAGCTGGGAATCCTTTCCCGATGGAGCAGGGAAAGGGCCCCACATCTAGAGCTGAGCATGGGAAAATGGAGCTTCTCTTGAGTCACAGTGGGACCCTCGGCAATCCTCTAGAGTTGGGCCATGTGGGGCGGAGAACTTCATGGGTCACAGCAAGGGTGTGAAAGAGAATTTCGAGGTCCAAGAGGGAACGGGTGATTTCCCCTGGGACGCCGCAGCAGACAAGGGCCTCACTCCACCTGCAAGGGTGAACCTTCTGTTTTTTCTCAAGTTGCAGTGGGGTTCTCTCGAGTTACAACGGGGAACACAGGGATCCACTGCTGTGCCCCCAGGATAGGCCAGTCTCCATGCAAGGGGCGAGGCATATTTGGGGATTCCTCCTGAGTGGCGCCAAGTCCTCAGTCCCCTTCTGGTGCTGAGGCTGCAGCCTGAGATTGCCTAGTCCATGCTGACATTTCTATTGGGCTTCCCCTGGAGCCCACACAGGGAAGTCAGGCCTCTTCTCGACTGGAGACATGCACGGCCGCTTTCCTTCTCAACTGTTGAGCGGATGCAGGGATCAATGGCTTGTGTTCGAAGTACCCTAGGGCTGTCACACGTGCCAGTGTGCCGGACTCGAGCCACGGGGTTACAATTGAGACAGTGTAGGGCAGTCAGTTTCATCTGAAGAGGACGAGGCATTTGGGGGTCTTGGGTAATGGTGGCCTAACCTGTGAGAGTCGTCCAGATTTTCCAGGTGCGAGCACCTCCTCTTGAGATGCGAAGGGAACACCGCGCAAACTTTCCCAACAGAGCAGGGAAAGGGCCCCTCATCTGGAACTCAGCAGGGGAAAACGGGTATGTCTTGAGTATTGGCGGGACCCTTGGGGTTCCTTTCGAGTGGAGACTGGTGGAGCGGGGAAGTTCTTGAGTCACAGCAAGTGTGTGAAGGAGCCTTTCGAGGTCCACGAGGGATGCGTTGAATTTCCCTGAGATGCTGATGCGGACAAGGGCCACACCACGCTTGCAGGGGAGAAGCTTCCAGTTTTTCTTGAGGCGAGGTCCTCTCGAGTTACGACGGGGACCCCAATGACCTGCCCCTGTATCCTCAAGAGAGCCCATTCTCAGTGCGAGTTGGGAGGCGCCATGGGGGATTCCTCCCCAGTCATTGCCAGGTCCTCAGTTCTTGTCTGGTGCTGAGGTCGGAGCCTGAGATTTCCTCACTCATGCTTTCATTGGTCTTGAGGTTACTCTGGAGCCCCCACAGGGCAGTGAGGCCTCTTCTCGCCTGGAGACTTGCACGGCCTCTTTCTTCCCCAACTGCAGCAGCAGTGTCCGGCTCCCCGTAAAGCAGACACAGGAATCTGTGGCTTGCCATCGAGGTACTCCAGGGCTGTCTCACGTACCATTGTTTTGGGAGTCGAGCCTCGGGCTGAGAGTCGAGACAGCGCAGGGCAGTCATGTTCATCTGGAGTGGACGAGACATTTGAGGATCTTGGGGAGTGGCGGTCGGACACCTGAGGCTCCTCCAGACTCTCCTGATGTGCGGCCACGCCTTGGGATACGAGGGGATCACCAGAAAACCTTTCCCTATAGAACAGGGAATTGGCCCCTCATCTGGAGCTCAGGAGGGAAAAACGGGCCTCCTCTTGAGTAGTGGCAGGACCTTCGGGGTTCCTCTCAGGTGGGTATGGTTGGGGCGGGGAACTTTCTAGGTCACAACAAGAATATGAAGGACCCTTTCGAGGTCCAATAGGGAAGGTGTGATTTCCCCCGAGATACTGCAGTGGACAATGGACTCACCGCCCTGCAGAGGATAAGCTTCTGGTTTTTCTCGAGTTTCGCCGGTGTCCTCTTGAATTTCGACTGGGATCCCAGGGCCCCACCCCTGTGGCTTCAGGAGAGGCCAGTCTCCATGCGAGTTGAGAGGCACCTGTGGGAATTCCTGCAGAGAAGTCGCCGGGTCCTCAGTCCTCGTCTGGTGCTGAAGCTAGAGCCTGTGCTTGCCTCGCTCATGCTGACATAGGTCTTGGGGTTCCTCTGGAACCCCCATAGGGGAGTCAGGCCTCTTCTCACCTGGTGACGTGCACAGCCGGTTTCCTCCCCAACTGTAGCAACAGTGTCCATGTCACTGTCTAGCAGAAACAGTAATCAGTGGCTTGACCTCGTGGTACTACAGGGCTATCACAAGTGCCAGCATGCCGAAGTCGAGCCTCGGGGTGACAGTCGAGGCAGTGCAGGACAGTCAGATTCATCTGGAGTGGACTAGGCAATTGCGGGTCTTGTGGAAATGTGACCCGACCTCTGAGGCTTCTCTGGACTCGCCTGGTGTGAGTGCCTCCTCTTGGAATGCGAGGGGAGAGCAGGGAAACCTTTCCCGATGGAGCAGGGAAAGGGCCTCTCATGTGGAGATGAGCATGGAAAAATGGAGCTCTTCTTGAGTCCCGGCGGGACCCTCAGGGTTCCTTTCAAGTGGGGAAGTGTGGGGCGGGGTATTTCTTGTGTCACATCGAGGGTGTGAAAGAGCATTTCGAGGTCCAAGTGGGAACGGGTGATTTCCCCCGGGATGCCGCAGCAGACAAGGGCCTCACACCGCCTGAAAGAGTGAAGCTTCTGTTTTTTCTCGAGTTGTGGCGGGGTCCTCTCCAGTTTCAAAACACAGGGAAACACAGGGATCCACCCCTGTGGCCCCAGGATAGGCCAGTCTCTGTGCGAGGGGCGAGACACATCTGGGATTCTTCACCAGTGGCACCAAATCATCAGTCCCCTTCTGGTGCTGAGGCTGCACCCTGAGATTGCCTCGCCCATGCTGACATTTGTATTGGGCTTCCCCTGGAGCCTGCAGACAGGAGTCAGGCCCAGTCTCGACTGAAGACGTGCACTGCCGCTTACCTTCTCAACTGCAGTAACAGTGTCCGAGTCCCTTTCAAGCAGATACAGGGATCTATGTCTTGCGCTCGAGGTACCTTTGGGCTGTCACACGTGCCAGTGTGCCGGAGTCGAGCCTCAGGGTTACAGTCAAGGCAGTGCAGGGCAGTCAGGTTCATCTGAAGTGGACGAGGCATTTGGGGGTCATGGGGAATGGTGGCCCAACCTCTAAGACTCCTCCCGAATTTCCAGGTGCGAGCATCTTCTCTTGGGATGTGAGGGAAACACCACGAAACCTTTCCCGACAGAGCAGGGAAAGGGTCCCTCATCTGGAGCTCATCAGGGGAAAAGGTGGCTCCTCTTGATTCTTGGTGGGACCCTTTGGGTTCCTCTCGAGTCGGGACGGTTGGGGCGGGGAACTTCTGTGTCACAGCAAGAGTGTCAAGGAGCCTTTAGGGTTCCACGAGGGATGGGGTGAATTCCCCTGAGAAGCCATTGCAAACAAGGGCCACACCACGCCTGCAGGGGAGAAGCTTCCGGTTTTTCTCAAGTTGTGGCGGGGTCCACTCTAGTGACGACAGGGACCCCAGGGACCAGCCCCTGTATCCTCAGGAGAGGCCATTCTCAGTGCGAGTTGTGAGGTGCCTCTGAGGATTCCTTCCCAGTCATCACCGGGTCTTCAGTCCTCGTCTGGTGCTGAGGTCGAGCCTGAGATTTCCTCGCTCATACTTTCATATGTCTTGAGGTTACTCTGGAGCCCCCACAGGGGATTCAGGCCTCTTCTCACCTGGAGACTTGCACGGCCTCTTTCTTCCCCAACTGCAGCGGCAGTGTCCGGCTCCCTGTAAAGGGCACACAGGGATCTGTGGCTTGCCATCGAGGTACTCCAATGCTGTCTCACGTGCCAGTGTGTTGGGAGTCAAGCTTCAGGGTGACAGTTGAGAGAGTGCAGGGCAGTCATGTTCATCTGAAGTGGACGAGGCATTTGGGGATTTTGGGGAGTGGTGGTCGGACACGTGAGGCTCCTCCCAACTCTCCTGATGCGAGGCCAGCACATTTGATGTGAGGGAAGTGCCGGAAAATCTTTCCCGAAGGAGCAGGTAAAGGGCCCCTCATCTGGAGCTCAGCAGGGGAAAACGGGGCTCCTCTTGAGTCATGGCATGACCCTCTGGATTCCTCTCGAGTGGGGACGAATAGGGCTGGGTAATTCCTAGGTCACAACAAGGGTATTAAGGAGCCTTTTGAGGTCCAAGAAGGAAGGGTTGATTTCCCCGGAGGTGCTGCAGGGGACAAGGGACTCACCCTTCCTGCAGGGAAGACGCTTCTGGTTTTTTTCAAGTTGCGGCGGGGTCCTCTAGAGTTACGATGGGGATCCCAGTGACCCACTGCTGTGGCCTCAAGAGAGGTCAGTCTCCATGTGAGGTGTGATTCACCTGTGGGGATTCCTCCTAAGGGTCCTCAGTTCTCATCTGGTGCTGAGTCCGGAGCCTATGCTTGCCTCGCCCATGCTGACATAGGTCTTGGGGTTCCCCTGGAGCCCCCATAGGGGGTCAGGCTTCTTCTCGCCTGGGGATGTGCCCAGCGGCTTTCATCCCCAAATGCAGCATCAGTGTCTGGGTTCTTGTCAAGCAGATACAGGGATCAGTGGCTTGACCTCGAGGTACCCCAGGGCTATCAAATGGGCCGGTGTGCTGGAATCGAGCCTCGGGGTGACAGTCGAGGCAGTGCTGGACAGTCAGGTTCATCTGGAGTGGACAAGGCATTTGGGAGTCTTGTGGAAATGTGACCCGACACCTGAGGCTTCTCTAGATTTGCCTGGTGTGAGTACCCCTTCTTGGGATGTGAGGGGGGAGCCCAGAACCCTTTCCTGATTGCACAGGGAAAGAGCATCTCATCTATAGTTGAGCATGGGAAAATGGAGCTCCTGTTGAGTCCCTGCGGGACCCTTGGAGGTCCTCTCAAGTGGGGACGTGTGAGGCGGGAAACTTTTTGGGTCACAGCAAGGGTGTGAAAGAGCATTTGGAGGTCCAAGTGGGAATGGTTGATTCCCCCGGGAGCCGTAGTGGACAAGGACCTCACTCCACCTGCAAGGGTGAAGCTTCTGGTTTTTCTCAAGTTGCGACGGGCTCCACTCGAGTTACCACAGGGACCACAGGGTTCTGCCACTGTGGCCCCAGAATAGGCCCATCTCTGTGCCAGGGGCGTGGCGCATCTGGGGATTCCTCCCCAATGACACGAAGTCCTCAGTCCCCTTCTGGTGCTGAGGCTGCAGCCTGAGATTGCCTCGCCCGTTCTGACATTTGTATTGGGCTTCCCTTGGAGCCCACAATGGGGAGTCAGGCCTCATCTCGACTGGAGACGTGCACGGCCGCTTTTCTTCCCAACTGGAGTAACATTGTCCAGGTCCCTGTCGAGCGGATCCAGGGATCTATGGGATGTACTTCAGGTACCCTAGCGCTGTGACGGGTGCCAGTGTGCCGGATTCGAGCCTCTGGGTTACAGTCGAGGCAGAGCAGGGCAATCAGGTTCATCTGAAGTGGACGAGGCATGTGGGGGTCTTGGGGAATGGTGGCCCAACCTGTGAGACTCCTCTCGACTTTCCAGGTACGAGCACCTCCTCTTGGGATAGGAGGGGAACACCACAAAACCTTTCCAGATGGAGCAGGGAAATGGCCTCTCATCTGGAGTTTAGCAGGGGAAAACGGGACTCCTCTTGAGTCTTGGCAGGCCCCTTGGGGTTCCTCTCATGTGAGGACGGCTGGGGCGGAGAAGTTCTTGGGTCGCAGCAAGGGTGTGAATGAGCCTTTCGAGGTCCAAGAGGGCAGGGGTGAATTCGCCCGAGATGCTGCATCGGGCAAGGTCCTCTATCCGCCTGCAAGGAAGTGTCTGGTTTTGTTCGAGTTGCGGAGGAATCCTCTCAAGTTACGACGGGGCCGCAGGGACCCACTGCTGTGGCCCCCCGGGAGGCCAGTCTCAGTGCCAGGGGCGAGACATATCTAGCGATTCTTCCCCAGAACACCAAGTACTCAGTCCCATTCTGGTGCTGACGCCGGAGCCGGAGCATTCCTCACCTGTAACTACATAGGTCTTGGGGTTCTGCTGGAGCCCTCTCAGGGGAGTCAGGCCTCGTCTCGCCCATAGACATGCAGGGCCGCTTTACTCCAGGGTGCAGCAGCCCTGTCCGGCTTTCTGTCGAACGGACAATGGGATATTTGGCTGGCACTCGAGGTACTCCAGGGCTATCACATGTGCCAGTGTGTCAGCAGTCGAGCCTCGTGGTGACAGTCAAAACAGTGCAGGTCAGTCAGGTCCATCTGGAGTGGACGAGGCGTTTGGGGATCTTGGGGAGTGGTGGTCGGACACCTGAGGCTCCTCCTGACTCTCCTGATGCCAGGCCACCTCGTGGGATGTAAGGGGAGATCCGTAAAACCTTTCCTGATGGAGCAGGGAAAGGGACCCACATCTGGAGCTCAGCAGGGGAAAACGGGGCTCCTCTTGAGTCGCAGCAGGACCCTCGGAGTTCCTCTCAAGTGGGGATGGTTGGAATGCACAACTTCCTAGGTCACAACAGGGGTATGAAGCAGCCTTTAGAGGTCCAAAATGGAAGGGGTGATTTCCCCAAGATGCTGCAGCGGACAAGGGACTCACCTTCGCTGCAGGGGAGAAGCTTCTGGTTTCACTCAAGTTGC
>SJYW01053100.1:0-32220 GCA_006410735.1 Raphicerus campestris
CTCAGCTAATAAAGAGGTAGAGACAGGGATGAAGCCCAGGTCTTGCATTTCCAAATGCCTCACTATTCCCTCTCCTTGACACTGTCCCCTTGACACAAATATTTTCAGCAACAGAGGCTCAGTATGTGAGCATTCTGATGGAAACCAAGGCCAATCTATTCACAGACGTCCGGTGGTTAGCTGGAGTGGGTGAGGCAGGTGATGGTGATGGTGCTTGACTTCCCGCCCTTTTGTTGTTGTTGTTCGGTTACTCAGTTGTGTCTGACTTTGTGACCCCATCGACTGTAGATGCCAGGCTCCTCTGTCTTTCACCATCTCCCAGAGTTTGCTCAAACTCATGTCCATTGAGTGGGTGATGCTATCCAACCATCTTATCCTCTGTTGCCCCCTTCTCCTCCTGCCTTCTGTGTTTCCTAGAATCAGTGTCTTTTCCAATGAGTTGGCTCTTTGCATCAGGAGGCCAAAGTATTGGAGCTTCAGCTTCAGCATCAGTCCTTCCAGTGAATATTCAGGGTTGATTTCCTGCCCCTTTAGAATTCTTCAAAGAAAGAGGACCACAGCTGGCTTCTTTTGAAGGCAAAATGCAGTTCTGTTCCAGGCATGATGCTTCCTGAGCAGTAGGCAAATATCATCTTTATTCTCCTTTACTGAATTGAGAGCAGTCTGTATTGGTTTAACATTGGCATAACTCAGCATGTCTTTTCTCAATTCATACTTGAAGTAAATTTAAAACATTATAAACATCTAAATTAGAAACTTCAAGGAATCTACAGATACTATCCCCTTAAGGAGGCAGACTATAATTGTCTACCCTTCAAATGTGGGCTGCACGTAGTGACTTCCTTCCAAATAGTAAAGTATGAAAGGAGGAGAAAGAGTTACTGGACAGCCGGGAAACCTGACAAGCATTATGAGTGACAGGTCACATTATAGCCTGTCCCTTTGCTGTGATGAAATGAATATGATGTCAGATTGGTGCAAAAGTAATTGCAGTTTCAGACTGTGAATTTTAAGTCATTATAACTAGGTTCAAGCACATCTTTATTAATCAAAGTAGGAACCATTTCAATCAACACATTTTTGTCAATGAGAAATAAGTTCATTTATTTCTGTAGTGTAAAAATCCATGCTTCAGGATTAGATGAACTCTTGGAAAGCATTTTCTGCCTCCTGCTGGTGGTAGAAGCGTTTTCCTTGCAAAAAGTTGTCGAGATGCTTGAAGAAGTGGTAGTCAGCTGGCGAGAGGTCAGGTGAATATGGCGGATGAGGCAAAACTCTGAAGCCCAATTTGTTCAACTTTTGAAGCAAAGCATTTGTTGTGCGATGTGCATTCGAGCATTGTCATGGAGAACTGGGCCCTTTCTGTTGACCAGTGCCAGCTGCAGGCAGTCTAGTTTTCATGCATCTCATCAATTTGCTGAGCATACTTCTCAGATGTAATGGTTTCGCTGGGACTCAGAAAGCTGTAGTAGATCAGACTGGCAGCAGACNTCTGTTGACCAGTGCCAGCTGCAGGCACTCTAGTTTTCATGCATCTCATCAATTTGCTGAGCATACTTCTCAGATGTAATGGTTTCGCTGGGACTCAGAAAGCTGTAGTAGATCAGACTGGCAGCAGACCGCCGCACAGTGACCGTGACTCTGCAAGTCTGGCTTTCCCTCTGTGGTCTTCCTCCTCCAAACCCACAGCTTCAGCCTGATCCTGAGAGACACCTCAGAGAAGCCTGTACCAAGCAACACTGTACAAAATCCTTGACTACTTACTCCTCAAAACTGACAAGGTCATCAGCAACAAGAAAAGTCTGAGACATTGTCATAGTTTAGAGGAGCCTAAGAAGACATGGTAGCTAAAAATAACGTGGACTCTTGGATGAGACTCGGGAGCAGAAAAGGAATATTAGGTGAAGACTAAGAAAATCCACATAAAATGTGAGCTTTAGTTAATAATAAGGTACAGGGACTTGCCTGGTAGTCCAGGGGTCAAGGTTTTGAGCTTCCACAGCAGGGGTCATGGGTTTGATCCCTGATCTGGAAACTATGATCCTGCATGTCGCTCAACATGACCAAAAAGATAAAAAATAATAACATAGTAAGGTATAATATTGGTCCATTGCTTGCAAAAAATGTACCCATACTAACATAATAAGGAACATGGGTGCAGAATTGTGTGTGTGTATACACACACACACACACACACACACACATATATACACACACACACACACGCACACACACACACACATTGTACCATCTTTGAAGCTTTTCATAAATCTAAAGCTACTCCAAATTTTTAAAAAAGTTTATTTAAAGAAAAGAAAGTAGAGGAAGGAATTCTCATATGTTCCTGGTGCAAATGTAAAAATAGCATAGCCATTTTGTAAAACAGTCTGGCAGTTGCTTATAAACCAAAGATTCATGCAACCCATGACTCAGCAATTCCACTACTTGATATTTACCTAAAGCCTATGCTGACACCAAAGCCAGTGTGCAAATACTTCCAACAGCTTTACTCATAATTACCAACAACTGGAAGCAATCCAGACATCTCTCAGTGATGGTTCAGTTGGACGTGGCAGGTCCATACATTGAAATGTTACTCAGCAATAAGAAAATGGAGTTCTGAGAATGTAGTGGAAGTGAATCCCAAATGCAGTGCGTTAAGTGAGACAAGTCAGACTGGAAAGGAGCCATGCTGTGGGAATTTACTTTTATGACGTTTTGGAAAAGGCAACACTGAAGGGACAGAGAATAGGTCTTGCCAGGAGCTGGAGACTGAGGGAGGTGATGGACCACAACGGATGGGGCAGTACTGCGGGGATGATGGTTCTGTTTTTGATTGTGGTCATGGTTAAACGTGATACATACGTATTTATCAAAATTCACCAAACTTCATGCTAATAAGGTGAATTTTATTATATGTTAATCGTGCATTAATTTGAATAAATACAAACTCAGGGATGACTGACCACTTTTCAAGGTTGCCGTCCCAGGATTTGCTTGAATAGGAGTCTCATCTACTGTGTTTGCAGTGACTGCGTTTCCTGCTGTTCAGCCTGCCAAAAGGACACTGCTGTGGTTTGATGTGGATGTCACCATGCTGCTTCCTGTTTGGAGACTTGGAAGCGAAAGCCATAGTTTAGGGACAAGGACGCAAGCATGGACAATGGCTAGGCTCCTGGCTTGACTGGTGAATTAGCTGAGCCCTTCCTGTCCACCTGCTTCTGATACAGTCACGACATGGACTTGACTGTGCTTTTGCTGTGAGACCTTGTGTGGCTTTTTGTTGGGGCGTCCCTGGTGGCTCAGATGGTAAAGAATCCACTTACAATGCAGGAGACTCGAGTTCAATCCCTGGGTGGGGAAGATCCCCCAGAAAAGGGAAGGGCTGCCCACTCCCAATATTCTTGCCTGGAAAATCCATGGACAGAGGAGCCTGGCAGAGTCGAACACAACTGAGGGAGTAACAGAGCTGACGGAGCGCTTTCCCAGGTGTTCAGCTGTATGATCTGTGTGTGACCTCTGCCACTTCAGTGGGATGTGTTGTCATCTCCGTGTTAAAAAGAGGGAGACTCTGGGAGCTCTCACTTACCTGTGTGTGCAGGTGCGCTGGCTTGGCCCCTCCATGGGGTGGCTAATTAATATAAATACATGGTATCATAATTTGGCACAGTAGATGTTACTGTTTATGCATTTTACAGATAAGGAATATAATTACTTTACAAATGAGGAAACAGGAGTTCTGGGAATTTCCCAAGGCCACTTGACTCGTATCAGAGCCAAGAGTTGAGCTCAGAAGTTCAAGTTCCAAGTTCTTCTACGATCCCATGAGCTGGTTGTGTGACTTTTACATGGAGTATAGTTAACTGGATGGTGTTTTGCCATGAATCTTCACATCTTTTCTGTGCCAGTGAGTGGAGATTCTAATTAGCACCCACCCAGGTGGTGCTAGTGGTGAAGAATCCATCTGTCTACTCAGGAGNGAGTTCTGGGAATTTCCCAAGGCCACTTGACTCGTATCAGAGCCAAGAGTTGAGCTCAGAAGTTCAAGTTCCAAGTTCTTTTATGATCCCGTGAGCTGGTTGTGTGACTTTTACATGGAGTGTAGTTAACTGGATGGTGTTTTGCCATGAATCTTCACATCTTTTTTGTGCCAGTGAGTGGAGATTCTAATTAGCATCCACCCAGGTGGTGCTAGTGGTGAAGAATCCACCTGTCTACTCAGGAGATGCGAGGGACGGGGGTTCAGTCCCTGGGTCGGGAAGATCCCCTGGAAGAGAACATGAAAACCCACTCCAGTGTTGGTGCCTGGAGAATCCCATGGACAGAGGAGCCTGGTGGGCTATAGTCCATAGAATCACAGAGTCGGACATGACTTTAGTGACTTAGCATGCATAGCGGCTGGTCTGAATGCACCTCATCCCTGGCCTTAAGAAGGTGGATAACACTTGGCAGGAACCTTGGCCAAAACCCTCTCTGCCCCCTGGCCCTGCCCTTGGGTTTGCTAGTCATCCTCTACGATTATACTTATTTCAGAGCCTTTTTCATCTGGGGCTCTGTTTCCTACTTCTCTGCTTGTACTTCCTTTTCCCCCATTTCTTCCAAAACTGTCCATCTTGTCCCTGAGGACCATTCTGAGCCCAGTCTCATCCTCACTGACTGCTTCCTTGCCCCTTCCCCTGATTTCATGGACCACGCACAGGTCTTTCTATCTCTCCTTGCCCTGCTCCCCACTCAGGGAGCCCCAGTGGGGAGGAGCTGGAGACACAGAACCTGTAACTGGAGCTTCCCCTTCCCTGCTCATCACTGGCATTTCTGAGCACATGTGGCTTGCTGATTCTCAAGGCAGAACCTCTCATCCTCAGGCCAGAAGGCAGGAAAAGAGTCAGAGAATCATCCAAACCATAATCATAATGAGAGAGGCCTCCAGATGAGCCCCACATAACCCTAGACTTCTTTTCATAATCCCTACAGAGTTATCATCTACCCACCCCTCTTCAGTTTTCTAATCAGAATCTTAAAGTAAGATACCACTGTGCTCAATCGTGTCCTCCTCTTTGTGACCCATGGACTTTAGCCCACTAGGCTCCTCTGTCTGTGGGATTCTCCAGGCAAGAATACTGGAGTGCATTGCCATTTTTTTTTCTAGGGTATCTTCCTGAACCAGGGACTGAACCTGAGTCTCTTGCTTCTCCTGCATTGGCAGGCCGATTCTTTACCATCAGAGCCACCTAGGAAGCCAAGATACCACTAGTGTGAGTGAAATTAAGAATGAATACTGGGGACTTCCCTGGTGGTCCAGTGGTTAAGAATTCACCTTGCAATGCAAGAGATGCGGGTTTTATCCCTGGTCAGGGAACTGAGATCCCACGTGCCAAACAGCTAAGCGTGTGTGCCCACAACTACTGAGACTGTGTGCCATAACTAGAGAGTCACGTGCTGCCACAAAAAATCCTACATGACATAGCAAAGATCCTGCGAGCTGCAATGAAGACCCGATGCAGCCAAATAAATAAATAGATATTAAAAAGAAAGCAAATAACAAAGAATGAATACCAAAGGCAGAGAAAAAGAAATACTGGTCCCTTTTGATGTCTGGCCTCATTTAGAGGACTTGCTTCAGTCCTAATAGAAATAGGTTTTTATAGTCCCACCTGTACAGGATGGTCATGACCTGCAGTGACCTTGTTCTCACTGTGTGATGAAAAGTCTGCTGGGCTCAGAGTCTGGAGACCTGACCCTATCGGAGCCTAAGAGAAACTGAGCATCCCTTGTTGACGTTGTTGGTATATGAGAGTGTTGGTCACTGAATGACTCCAGCCTTAAAGCTCTTTAAAAAAACAAACAAACTGGGATATAATTGCTTTACACTGTTGTGTTATTTTCTGCTGTAGACTGAAGTGACTCAGCTATAAGATACCCTAGAGAAGGGCATGGCTGCCCACTCCAGTGTTTCTTGCCTGGAGAATTCCATGGACAGAGGAGCCTGGAAGGCTATAGTCCATAGGGTCTCGAAGAGTTGGGCACAACTGAGTGACTAACACTTCACTTTATACATTTATTCCCTCCCTCTTGGACCTCCCTCCCACCCCTCTAGGTCATTACAGACTGCCGAGCTGTTAATGCTTATTTCCAGCCCGTTGTAGTCACCTCAGCCCTGTGCTCAGCTCCAGACATGCCTTGAGAAAGATACACCTTTCCTTTGCTCAAATCCCACCCAGACTCACTCCTAGGATAACCCACATTCCTGAACTGGCACGGGATTCCTGAAGCTCTTTTGGGGTATGGATATCACTTCCATCGCATTAAACAGGGAGCCCCCTGGGGACAGTGACTGTGTCCACTGTCCTCTGTCTCCCCACTGTGCATGGCTGCAAAGTCTGCGCACAGTGGGCTCACAGAGGCTTTTAGAAAGAAGATTTTCAGACCAAGAAGGCCCTTTGCTTACAGTGGTGATGGTGGTTTAGTCGCTCAGTCATGTCTGACATTTTGCAACCCTGACTGTAGCCTGCCAGGCTCCTCGGTGGGATTCTCCAGGCAAGAATACTGGAGTGGGTTGTCATTTCCTCCTCTAGGGGATCTTCCTGACACAGGGATCGAATCCTAGTCTCCTGCATTGCAGGCAGATTCTTTCCCGCTGAGCCACTGGGGAAGCCTACAGTACAAGCTTTCAAAGCCTAGATGGCACTGTTGCTAGAGTCAGATCAGGTGTTCTGAAATCTGGCGAGGAGGGAGAGAGAAGCAGAAGGGGGCCTGGAACGCTGGCTTGCTGAGTTAGACAGCCTGCAGAAATGCAGGGGCCCTACCTTGCCAGCGTGGAGGGCTTTGCCGTTTCCACTGCATCCTCCCTAGCATGGCTTTAGCTGGCCTTCGAGGCAACCTTGTAGTCGGTGGGGCACTATATCCATTCTAATTGTAAAGAGTGGCAGCTCAAAGAAATCCAGTTGTTGTTGTTCAGTTGCTCAGACATGTCTGACTCTTCACAACTCCATGGACTGCAGCACGCCAGGCTTCCCTGTCCATCATCCTCTCCAAGAGTTTGCTCAGACTCATGTCCATCAAGTCGACGATGCCATCCAACCATCTCATCCTCTGTTGCTCCCTTCTCCTCCTGCCTTCAGTCTTTCCCAGCATCAGGGTCTTTTCCAATGAGTCAGCTCTTCCCATCAGGTGGCTGAAGTATTGGAGCTTCAGCTTCAGCGTCAGTCCTTCCAATGAATATTCAGGGTTGACTTCCTTTAGGATTGACTTCCCTGATCTCCTTGCAGTCCAAGGGGCCCTTGAAGAGTCTTCTCCAACACCACAGTTCAAAAGCATCAAATCCAGTGCCCAGGCTAAAACTATGTGGCAGTTAATTGGCAGGGGTTTTTACCCCTCGTACCTGGTGGGCTTCACCCTACCAGGTGAGGGACCTAAGGGGGCAGGGAAGGCGGATGTGGTCAAGGATACGGAGGTCCCAAGAGAGCAGGGGGTGAACTGGATGGAGTCTGGTTCTCAGCCAGACTGATCGCGAGGCATCAGCTGAGCCTACACCTTGAGTTGTCTGCCTTTGTGGCCAGGGGAGAACAGTTGTTTTGGAGGGAACAAATAACATGTACAGGTTCTTTGAAGAACAAAAATTGTGGGTAATTTGCACGTTCGGGATCTAAAGTCAGTGGTGATGTCTGATATAAATGATGATCTCTTCTAGGATGCTGCCCTGTGGTCATTTGTATCTATCGTTTGTCTCCCACTTTACCACATTTGTGTGTGTCTCATTAAAATAAAGCAAATAAAACCATCCTGTGCATGAGCCAGGATGGGGGTCATGACTGTGCCCATTTAGCAGATGAAGAAATAGAAAGAGACGTTAAGAGGCACAGCAAAGATCGCACAGCAGAGTGGTTGAACTGAAACTTTAGCCCAGTGTGAGGCTGAAATCAAATATTGTCCTCTTTTCACCACAGATTTTCCAAAATCTAGAAATCACAGAATTAGAAGAGCTGTTGTTGATGTGGAGGGTAAGGCATCAGAGACCAAAAACGTCTCTGAGTAGAGTGATGAATGATATACACATTTATGGAAAACTGAGGGACATTTTATATCTGTTACTTACAGCATCTGACGGTCACTGTTCTCCTGTTTCTCCCCAGGATGATGAAGATAAGCTGACCTGGAAAGATCGTTTCCCAGGTTACCTGATGAACTTCGCCTCCATCTTGTTCATGGTAATTTCCTGGTGGGAATACCTGGTTCTGCCATGTGCATGGGGATCCTGCTGTATGAAAGCTGGGGGTGTTAGTCTGTGATGCTGTGGGGATGATGAGGGGCCAGTGAAGATGAAGCCATGGTCCTCTCAGAGGGACAGGAGACAGGGGTTCGATTGCTGGTCCAGGAAGATCCCACATGCTGGGAAACCTATGGACCACAACTGCTGAGCCTGTGGTGCACAGAGCCCAGGAAGTGCGACCCCGAGCCTACGTGCTGCAGCTGCCGAAGCCCTTGTGTCTGGATCCCTGCTCTGCAACGAGAAGCCACTGCAATGAGAAGGCCACACAGTGCAACGAAGGGCAGTCCCTGCTCGCCCCAACTAGAGAAAAGCCTGCATAGCAATGGAGACCCAGCACAGGCAAAAACAAGGAGATCAGTAAAATTATTAGAAATTATTCTAAGTTGGATAATAAATTATATAGCCCCCTACCAATTTGTTTTTTTTTTTTAATCCTTATTTTACACTAACTTTTCCCCATTATTTTTTTCATTTTTTAAAAAAAAATCCAGTTCCCAGAAGGGGCTTGGCATCACCCTAGAACAAGGTGTGGAGTTTGAAATAAAGGGGTCAGGATGATGTTTGTAAAAGAGTGGCTTGTATTGTTACAGGATTAGCCCTTT
This sequence comes from Raphicerus campestris, assembly GCA_006410735.1. NCBI lineage: Eukaryota > Metazoa > Chordata > Mammalia > Artiodactyla > Bovidae > Raphicerus > Raphicerus campestris. The sequence goes on from SJYW01053100.1 coordinate 8,869, forward strand.
GGCTAGGGGACCTTTGGCAATGAACTTGAGTATCCAGTATCATTTCCTCCTCCACCTGTAGTGACTACACCTTGGCAGAAGATGCCAAGACCATGACCACAAGGAGGCATTTAGCGATGCCAGTCTGTCATCTGTTAGGGGTATTTTTCATGGAGTGACGAGAGCCAAGAAAAGTCTAGTGTGGTGTTCATCTTCCTCGCCCATGGAAGAGGCCCAGCTGGACAAAGATGAAGTTTCTCTTTCTTCTCCAACCCAGAGTATTGAGCTCATGTTCCTTTCCTTTTTGATTGTATCCTCTTTTTGTATCCTTCTTCTATGGGGCGATTATCAGAGGCAATTCCCTCCCTTTAGAGAAGGGTGCATAAGCTTTCCTCCCACGCCCAAGATAACCATTGACTCATGTTTGTATATCAGAGACCAGTCATCAGAAACCCTCCTCCATCACTTGGATGATCACAGTGGCCTCCTAACTCAGCTCCCTGCTGTTACTCTGGCCCCAGCCTGCTGATCTTTTCCAAATCTAGGTCACATAACATTACTCATCTGCTCAAAACTCTTTAAAGGTGTCACATCTTGAGGCCAAAATCTTTGGTCTGTGTTCACGAATGCTGAACAGAAATATGGAGACCGTTCAGTTCAGTCACTCAGTTGTGTCCGACTCCTTGCGACCACATGGACTGCAGCACTCCAGGCTTCCCTGTTCTTCACCATCTCCTGGAGCTTGCTCAACTCATGTCCATTGAGTTGGTGATGCCACCCAACCCTCTCATCCTCTGTCATCCCCTTCTCCTGCCTTCAATCTTTCCCAGCATCAGGGTCTTTTCTAGTGAGTCAGTTCTTCACATCAGGTGGCCAAAGTGTTGGAACTTCAGCTTCAGCATCTGTCCTTCCAAGAAGGAAGAAAGTGGCTTTCTTTCTTTGTCAGGCAAAGAGGGAGCACAAGAGTCTTGCTCCTCAAGNTCATGCTGTTTCCATATGATGAGGATGGCGCTCCAGGGACTTTGAATTCTGAGCTGGCCCCCTGGGACTCACTTGGGCTTTCATACTAATTATTTTCCAAGGCAGTTTACAGCTGGGTCATTTATACTCATATTTTTTCATGACACAATTCACCAGAGGTTTAACACTTAAAAGAAAGGGTGAAGGATAAGGGTGCTGCATAGGAATTCTATCTCATGGTCCCTCCTGGTCCTAAAGTCTGCCCTTTGTCCAAAATCCACTCCAGCTGCTGAAATTCAGATGGCCTCCAGTCAACCTGGGGTGGCTTCCTGGGGGAAGTGAGGTTTCAGGAGCCTGTGAAGGTAGAGAGGGGTTGAGTTCTGCCTTCTCACATTCTCTCCATGTTGACTCCTCCTCTCCATCAGTTTTGTTGTCTACTTGCTCAGTCATATCCGAACCTTTGTGACCCCATGGCCTATAGCCTGCCAGGCTCCTCTGTCCATGGGATTCTATGGGCAAGAATACTGGAATGGGCTGCCTTCCCTCCTCCAGGGGATCTGCCCGACCCAAGAATGGAGCCTGCATCTCCTGGTTGGCAGATGGGTTCTTTGCCATGGAGCCACCTGGAAAGCAGTTGATGTCTAAAGGCACTTTATTTGAAGTTTTGTAAAACACAAGGCTGGGCTATTTTCTCCTGGGCTCAGATGGGGACCACTTCAGATTCTGTGTCCTCTCGGGGGACGGTGCCCAGTGTTCTGAAGTGCCCTGGTTGTCCTGTAGACATCATTCCACCCCAAGGGGACCTTGAAAAACCTGTTCCATCTCACTGTCCCATGCAAGTGAGGCTCCTCATGTTGGCTGTTGAAAGAGACTCGTTCTAAGATAGGCATGACGTTGTAAATCAACTCACTGTACTTCAGTTTTAAAAGAGAGAGTCCCAAAGTTGCATGGAGCTCCAGGGCCCCATCTCCCTCCCTACCCTGGGGATGTGTTCCCTGGGAGGGGCCCCCTTCCCCAGAAACCTCAGCAGAGCACCCAGCATGGCCTCAGAGCTTCTCTGCCGTGGGCCCCCAGCTGATTTAGTGGACTATCACGCAGATTTGGATTGTTTATTTGACATGCCCATTATTTATGATGGCTCACAGCCCTAAAAGCATAGGCACGGGCTGTTTATAGAAATAATCGTAATGAATAATAACCAGGCCCCTGATTTATTAGGATGGAAGAAGGGAGCCACTCATTCTCAGTTGGAGCAAAATGCTCTGAAGGGACCAGATTCTCCTTCCAGAGAGCTTGGAGGAAATTCCTGTATGAATTGGGAGATCTGAGTACCAAGAGTTCAAAGGCGATTATAAAAGAAAATCAAAGACACGTGCCTCTCTGGACCTCATTCTTAATCCCCTGCTAGTCACATTTACAAGGTGACTTTTCCAAATTTTCAGATCCTCAGACCTCATTAAGTAATATCACCTGATCACTTTTCAGGTGACATTGGTTTTCATTTTCTTACCCCCAAAATACTTAAAAGTGAGAGACAAGATGTGGTTATTATTGAATTGATTGCTTCAGGTTCATGGAGCCAAGGCTCAAATTCCTGTTGAAAATGCCCCCTCCCTCCTTTCCTCCGTCCTTCCCTTCTTTCTTCCTTCCTTGCTTCCTTTTGTTGACTGAAAAAAAAATGTACAGCCTAAAATTTGAGAATTGTGTTTTATTCGGTGGACTTTCTGAGGACTTAAGCCCGGGAGGCAGCCTCTCAGATGGCTCTGCGAGATTGCTCTGAAGAGGTGAGGGAGGAGCCAGGATAGGTAAGAGATTCTGCAACAAAAACCAGGTAGTCAGAACAGCAAAAGATGACTGATAGTTAAAGAAAAGCAGATCCTCGAGTTAATGAAGCTAGTGCTTTTCTACGTATGTCTGGGCTCATTGAAATCATCCCTTTGACCTGCACCTCAGCTACCTGGGGCCAGGACCCTGTGTTCTCCATCCTGAGTCCCCTCAGGGTGCACAGTCTGGGGTGGCTCTAGTCATCACTGACACATATGATGTAGGGCTAGCGCTTTCTCTCTGTCCTTGAAGAGCGTGGCCCAGTAACCCCTTGTCTCTGCCAAGCTCTTTGTCACAGTCTGTGTAGACCCCTCTGAGCTTTCTGCTCAGCTGTCCATGGAGCTCCATGGGTCTCGAGTCTTCGGAAGGCACCAGTGAGGTTTCTGCTCAGTGTTTCTCAGGGTCTCCTGGGAACATTGGTTGACTCCCTGCTTGGACCTGATAGAATCCATAGATGCTATGACCCCTGAGCCTGAGACCTTAGACTCAGGTTGTGTTTGTTGCATTTGCTTATCTGATGAGCCTCCATCATTTGAGTGAATGGACTCAAGATGTCTCAACCTGTGCCAAGGACATACAGGGAGGGATTTCCTGCTAAAGACAAAGGAAGAGAGAAAGAGGAGCAATGCTCTGGTGCCCAAGCCAAACCTTCAGTGCTTCTTGACTTCTGTTCACTGGTTAACAAACCATTTTGTCAGGGATGTTGATTCTAGTAAAATCTTCTAGAAGTGACAATTGTGCCAGTAAAAGCTGAATTCCTCTTGATGAAGCAGGGCTGGCGAGAGGATATTCTTCTTGCTTAGACCTCTCTTTGAGGAGCACAGTGCAAAATTGTCACTTTCATGGATCAGAGGAGGGAAGTGAAAAGAGACATGTATTGATCCTGTATACTCTTGACCTTCTGTACCTGGTAAACCACTTGAGACCTCACAGAGGAAGTCAGTTCTAATGTCACAGAGCAATGAATCTCTGGGTTTCTACTCCAGAGCAGTAAATGGACAGATAATGCCTCATGTCACAGGGAGACCACTATAAGAAGGTGAGAAATCTGTCTGATCAGCTTTGATCTTCCCTTTCAGAGGTTCCAAAAACAGAGCAGACATTTGAAGAGCGCCTGATCCTCAAGGCTTTCTTACTGAAGTTTGTCAATGCCTACTCACCCATCTTCTATGTGGCCTTTTTCAAGGGAAGGTGAGTATCTTGGTGCCATATGCAGAAGGGCAGTTGGTCACAAAGACAGTCCTCCACTAGGGTCAGCCTGTCCCTGTTGTTAGTTTACATCTTCAGCCCCATGTCCCACTCCCATTGCCACCTGACTGCACTAATCATGCTGGATTATCATCTTCAGATTCTGATAACATGGGGAAATCTGCAGTTATTTGGCTCTGGCCCTGAAGGGTTAATCCTAGAGGAATGTGTGTCTCCCAAGTTGAAGACATGGCAGGAAAAGATTTCATGTCAGCCAGTGATTCTTGGGTCTTTCATTGCAGGTCTGATGCTATCTACCCAGGTCAATGTGGGCTTCATAGATTAGGATACAGTCTCCCACAAGACTGCCCTCACTTCAGACACTACTGCAAGCTCTGGGACTTTCAGGTCACTGATGGTTCTGCCTGACTGGCTACAACCACTGACCCCTAGGGTTTGATAATTCACCAGAACAGCTAATAGTGCTTGGGATGTGCTGTCCCTAAAGTTACAGTGTTATCACAGCAAAGGGTTACAAGTCTGAACTGGCAAATGGGAGACACATAAGGCAAGGTCTAGGAGCATCCTGGAAAGAAGCTTACACGTCCTCAGGATGCTGGCTTCCTGGCACATCGATGTGCGCCACCAACCGCTCATCCAGGCTTCAGTATCTGGAGTTTTTATTGGGGTCCCATTATCCAGGCATCATTGAATGAATCATGGCTCATGTAATTGAACTTAGTCTCCAGTCCCTCTCTCCCACCTGAGGTCAGGCTGCCTTTACTTGGCTTGAAGCCCCACTCATTAATCATGTGGTGTGTCTTTCTGGCATTGGCCTCCATGATCCTGAATGAATGGATAAGGAATTGTGGTACATATATACAGTGGAATAATAATTGTAAAAAGGAACAAAATTAGATCAGTTGTAGTGATGTGGATGAGCCTACAGTCTGTCATACAGAGTGAAATTAAGTAAGAAAGAAAAAAACAAAAATCATATATTAATGCATATGTATAGAATCTAGAAAAATGGTACAGATCTTATTTGCAAGTCAGGAACAGAGATGCAGATATAGAGAAAGGACTTGTGGACACGATGGGGGAAGGAGAGGGTGGGGCAGGAATTGAGAGAGTACCTTTGACATATATATACTATCATGTGTAAAATATATTCAATAGTTAGTGGGAAGACGCTATGTAATACAGGGAGCTTAGCTCAGTGCTCTGTGATGACCTAGAGGGGTGGGATGGTGGGTTGGGGATGGGAGGAAGGCTCAAAAGGGAGGGGATATATGTATACATTTAGCTGGTTCATGTTGTTGTACCGCAGAAACTAACACAACATTGTAAAGCAGTTATACTCCAATTTAAAAAATCTTAAAAAAAAAAAAAGAATTACTTCATTAGCATAAACTTAGGTCTAGTCCCAGGGGCCCACCCTGAATAACAAATTTCCTATCAGGAAATTCCAAGGATTTAGAGATCCTTCCCAGGGACCAAGGACAATGACCAGTCATTTACTTTATTATATAATAGTCCTGGGTGTAAATCACTTCTGATAAGTATCATTTGTGGTCAGATCAGCTAGGTACCTCCAAGCTTTCCCCTTAGGCAGCAGCTAAGTTGGGAACCTTCCTTAGAACTGAGAGCTCATCAAGCAGGCAGTGATAGCAAGACTGTCATCATCCACACTTGAGAATTCCCTGTAAATGTGTTTGTGACCCAAACCACTACTCCTTCTCAGGACCTCTGCACTTGAGGCTCATGAAATTATAGTAGCAGAGAGGTTCTCCATCTTAGTGATTATATACTTCTTTGGTGATTCATGTCTAGATTTAAAATAAATAGAAACTTGCATACATTTGATATTCCAGGGGAAAAAATAATCGCAGGGCTCTGACCCTTAGATAAACTTGTAGTGTACTGAGAGAGAGAGAGCCTTGGCAGCAGCACACTGCAGTCTGCAGTAAGTGCTGTAAGAAAAGGTGGAAAGAAAGCGTTAGGGGAGCTCTTAATTATGAACAGAGACAGGAAGACTGCACCGAGAGGGAAATTCAAGCTGAGCCTCCAATAGATAGGCAAGATTTCAGGAGATGGGTGAGCGGATAACATTTCAAGAAAGTAGGATTCTTCTATTGGCCTCTCTGGTTCCATGGTTGGCGAAGTCAAGCTGAGCCTCCAATAGATGGGCAAGATTTCAGGAGATGCGTGAGTGGATAACAGTTCAAGAAAGTAGGATTCTTCTATTGGCCTCTCTGGTTCCATGGTTGGCTGGTACCTCTCCACCTCCCTGCTCAATCATCTTATTCCCTAATAAATTAAACCCTTAGATCTTAGAAGAGGAATGAGGCAGGCTTCTTCCATTCCTTTGAGTATTTTCAGTAAGAAGTCTGAATTTTTCGTTTCTGGGCCCAAGAATCTCCACTTGCAGTTTTAGTCCATCTTGGCCTTCATTCCCTGGGAAATCAGAAGCCCTTGTGGAGGAATTGCAGTCAGAACTCAATTCTTTTCTTAAAAATACATTTTATTTTATATTGGAGTATAGCTGATTAATGAGCAATGTTGTGATGGTTTCAGGTGAACAGCGAAGGGACTCAGTCAAACATATGCATGTATCCATTCTCCCCCAAACTCCTCTCCCCTCCAGACTGCCACATAACATTGAGCAGAGTTCCCTGTGCTATACAATATGTTCCTGTTGATCATCCATTTAAAATACAGCAGTGTGTACATGTCCATCCCAATGGATAGTTATAGAAATCAGTTCTTGACACAAGTTGAGGGAGGAAGTTGCAGGACGGTACACGTAAAGACAAAGAGGGCATGGCAGCCCACTTGGCTGGGAAATCCCATGAACAGAGGAACCTGGTGGACCGGGTCCACAAGGTCATAGAGAGTTGGGCACGGCTGAAGCAACTTAGCGCGCATGCACCTGCTAAGACAATCCAAACTTCATTGTGTTTAGGCTCTGAAATGATCTTACACACATACACACACACACACACACACACACAACTGCCTCAACTCCACACCACACCTGGCCTCAACCCCTCTGCCCTGGGACGTGACCGAGTCAAAGGTGGGTGATTGTTAGCTGATAACTGGTGTGAACTCCGTCCCAGAAGAGTAGCATCGCCCTGGCCAGTTCTTCCTAGGAGGACACTGGGCAGTGACTGGTCCAGGGGGGAGACACACCCTCGGGCAGCCCTGACTTCCTCTCTCTTTGCCTAACTCTTCCCACACTTCTCCCTTCCAGGTTTGTCGGTAGACCCGGAAGCTATGTTTATGTGTTTGATGGTTACCGCATGGAAGAGGCAAGTATAGCCACTGGTTTCTGCTGCCTGGCTGGTGGCTCTCGGTGCCCCTCCCGCCCCGGCCCCACCCATGCTTGTATCCGCACTGCAGCTTGGCTTGGCTCGTGCCCTTGCCTGTCTGATGTCCCTTCTGGCCTCTTCCCATCCTGCAGTGCGCCCCTGGGGGCTGCCTCATGGAGCTGTGCGTCCAGCTCAGCATCATCATGCTGGGGAAGCAGCTGATCCAGAACAACATCTTTGAGATCGGAGTCCCGTGAGTCATGAGCTCTGCTCACCCCTCTCCTGGCTGCCAGGGCCGAGCCTGACAGAGTCAGACTCCCAGAAAGATCTCAGGGCCTCTGCTCTTCTAAGATGGGGTGGCTGTTCACTCCTCTGTCCGTGCATGCTCAGTCGCTCGGTTGTGTCCAACTTCTATACAAGCCCATGGACTGTAGCCCTGCCAGTGTCCTCTGTCCATGGGATCTCCCAGGCAAGAATACTGGAGTGGGTTGCCATTTTTTACTCCAGGGGATCTTCAGGTCCCAAGGTTAGAACCCATGTCTCTTGCGTCTCCTGCATTGGCAGGTGGATTCTTTACCACGGAGTCACCTAGGAAGCGCTCCTCTATCCATTCTTTATCAGCTTCCCCATGATGCAGTCCCCCTCCAGCATGTTTTGTTTGCCAATCTGATTTGGGATGTTGGAGGCTCAGCAGGATTAAGCACATGCTTCCCTGATGACTCAGTGGTAAAGAATCTGCCTGCAATGCAGGAGACGTGGATTCAATCCCTGGATTGGGAAGATCCCCTGGAAAAGGAAACCCATTCCAGAATCCCATGGACAGAGGAGCCTGACTGGTACAGTCCATGGGCTCGTAAAGAGTCGAACATTACTGTGTGACTAAACAACAACAAAGATTAGTACCCATAACAGTGACAGAGCTGAGAGTCTGATATCTCTTCAAAGTGCATCATGTTTAATGCTGTGTCCTCCCAGTGAGAAAGTAAAAGCGCCTTTCAGTATGGTAGATGGCACTTCCCTTTTGGTCCAGTGATTTAAGACTCCACGCTTCCACTCCAGAAGGCTCAGATTCAATCCTTGGTTGGGGAACTGAGTTCACCCAAATTAAAAAGAACTATAGTTGATGGGTGAATATGAAAGATTGAACCCCAATGTAATCATTTAGAAAAATCTCTAAGGAACTGTGGCACACATGTTCTTAAGAGGGGAAAGATGCATAGCTGGAGAAACACAAGCTGCATTTTCCTGTGGATTCTCTCCCTTCCCCACCCACACGGTTTTATACAGATTTCAAAGAAGTCCTTCTTTCGTTAGGTTTTGCATTGAGATAGTCATGAAAATAGACACAGATGCACAGCCACTGGACCCAAAAGTGGATGCAACAGGTGAAGATCTACCTTCAGGCAGAGAAAATGTGGCTCTCTCTGCCTTTTGTTTTATGGCTTTTTTTTTTTTGTTTTTGGTGTAAAGAAATCTCTTTCAGGGGATATTTTCAGCTAGCCTGGCACCAGAAAGCCAGGGAATGACAGAGAAAATTGGGGTCACTCTTATAGGCTGAGCCAATCCTGTTTAGGACGACTGGACAGACAGTTTGTATCAGACTTGGAGTTCTTTGTAAACCTGCAAGATTTTATCCATTCTGGGATGCATTCACCAGACAGTCCCCATAAGATTAAGTGAAGATACTGCCACTTGCTCTGTCTCCCTCTTGGATATTTACTCTGCATATTATTTGAATGGTTCTGAGAAGTCTTGCAGTAAATAAACTGGTTTAATCCCTTTCTTTCCAGCTATATTTGTTCATGTTATTGAGCTGGGGTCTCAGTGGCAGACCTTGGAGTCCACTCTGACTAGTATAAGCAGCAAAAGAATTTGAGAACAATATGAACAGAATATGATTTGAGGGATAGAGAGCCAGGCTCTGAGCTACAGGACCAGGAACAACACTGTCCACACTGCAGGAGGGCTTGCAGGGAATGCTACTGCCTCCATCTCTCAGCTCAGATGGCTCAGAGTGAAAAATGAGAATTGGATATCACAGAGCTAAACCCACAAAAACTGCAGTCTGAGCCTTCCCAGCTGTCTTCATCAGCTTGAGTTGCTGTAACAGAATAACATTGACTGGGTGGCTTAGTGCAGACATTTATTTCTCAGAGTCCTTGGGGCCATGAAGTTCAAGATTAAGGTGCCTGCAAGTTTGGTTCTGATGAGGACTGCCACCCCATGTAAGCTCATGTAACCCATTCTGTGTATGTATATGGAGAGAAAAAGAGCTCTGGCACCTTCTTCTTAGAATATAAGGGCACTAATCCCATCACGGGACCCCACCCTCATGGCCTAATCTAAACCGAGTAAGTGAAAGTGTTAGTTGCTGTTAGTTAGATGTGCCTGTCTCTTTGTGATCCCATGGACTGCAGTCCACCAGTCTCCTCTGTCCATGGGATTCTCCAGATGAGAATACTGGAGTAACCATTCCATTCTCCAGGGGATCTTCCCGACCCAGGGACTGAACCCAGGTCTCCTGCACTTCAGGCAGATTCTTCACTGCCTGAGCCACCAGGGAAGCTCCATCTAAACTGAATTGACTCTCAAAGGCCTCACCTCCTAATACTATCACATTGCCAGTTAGGACTTCATCATATGGATTCTGGAGGGGACACAGTCAGTCTAACCCAAGCCCCTTGGTTTAACCTATACACAAAATGTTTGAGACTTCCCTGGTGGTCCAGTGGCTAGGACTCCATGCTTCCAGTGCAGGGGGCCTGGGTTTGATCCCTGGTCAGGGAACTAGATCCTGCATGCTGCAACTAAAACCCAGTGCAGCCAAATAAATATTTTAAAAAGAAGATCTATGGTCTTAAAAAAAAAGAAGATTTGTATGCAATAAAAATATATATGCAATGGTCCTTATCTTCTCAGAGATGAGTGTTTTTAGTTTGGGAAGCAGAATAGACTGTGTGTGACTGGGCGTTCTTTCTGTGGTTTGTCAGAATTCAGACAAGTGAAGGCCAGGCATTTCAGAGCCGTCAAGGAAGGCTTCATAAGCAGGCAACTGTGTCTATGTCTTGAAAGAAGGCTGTCACTGTCATATGCAACCAGTTGGTCTGCCATTTAAAGAAACAGTTTCCCCTGGGTGTGGATATCTTCTCTAAACAAACAACATACAGATTTATCAGAACACTTCCTAACTTGTGTGTGGCTTAAAGGAGAAGTTGTGGTGGTCCCATGATGGGACCTGGGGCATGCCAGGGTCATGGCAGGAGCCCAGAACCTCTCTCAGTCTGCTTAGGGTCGCTGAGGCCTAGGTTTCTTGAGCTAATTGGGACAATTAGCAAATATATATGTTCCAACTCCTTTTTCCAGGAAAAGCAACCCTGGTCACTGCTCCTATAGGAGCAGCGACTGCCTGAAAGGTTCCCAGAGGAAGCTATTCTTTGGTCTTTCTCAGAAACACAGAAAGCTAAAATTATAATGGAGAAAACCAAAGTTGTCTTGAAAGAAAACCCTTTTTAATGAGAATCCTGCATATTCGCTCAGAACACTGAGCCGTCCCAGTGCTCAGAATGGGTCTCACCATCACCTGCCATCAGTCAGGCTGTTTTTCTGTCCCCACACTTGCACAGCCTCAGGGGGCACTTGGCAGGTGATCTTTCTTGAAGAAGATGGAGCAGAACATTCACCAGCATCTCTGTCTGCTTCAGCCAGCCTCCTGTCCTCAGTCAGGAAATCATCAGTCTTGAGAAGCTCAACCCTCTGAAACGATGCCTGGGTCTCAGCTTTCTGATTGACAGTCATTCCGTGATAGTCATCAAGTAACGCTGGTGGGACACATGGTGCCTGTGGTCTAGGAGCTTAGCATCTCAGAGAGGACACATTTGTTATGGACCAACATCCAGGACATAGACAGACTGGAAAAAGATGTGCCCTTTTGAAGCTGTGAGACCAGCCTGTCCACCACTGCTATCCTCCAGACATCTGGGGAAAACACCTGTCTTTCCAGTACATTGGATGGAATTAGATACAGCTTATGGGTGTGAGATGCCCATTTTTTCTTTCCCGGGCATCTGTTCTACCACTTAGCCCATCCACTCTGCATCCAGAAGTCTTTGTAGAGTGTAAGAGAGGAAAGAAATCAGTCATGTGTTTGGACAGTGTGTTGGATGTTCCACAACCATCAATTCCATCAGCTCCACGACAGATGAAACCTACACATGGCTGTTTTCCTTGCAGACTAAATTTTCTTCCTTATGCTTGATGTGTGTTTAATATGCCACCCTTTAATTGGTGGCATTTGCATAGTCCTTCATAGAGCTGTGAGCAAGTCACTTCCTATGTCTCACTGTCCTCATCTCTTGATGAAAAGGATTTAACAATTCATAATGTAATATATATTTAGTATGTAATAATGTAATAGGCTCTAAGGTATTGTCATTTCAGCTCTAGCATTCTATGAACCTCTCCTCTAGTCAATGATACTGGTCATTGCTGATTCCAAAACAAGTCATTTCTATTTCAGAAGATTTTTTCCTCATTTTAGTTCTTTTTTTTAAATTATTATTTTCTAATTTTAGTTCTTAGTCTGCTGTTGTTCAGTCCCTAAGTTGTGTCTGATTGTGACCCCATGGACTGCAGCACGCCAGGCTCCTCATCCTTCACTATCTCCCAGAGTTGCTCAGAGTCATGTCCATTGAGCTGGTGATGCTATCTAATCATCTCTAGTATGTTAATGGACACATATAGCCTTTGCCTTCTCCAGAGGATCTTCCCAACCCAGGGATTGAATACAGGTCTCCTGCATAGCAGGTGATTCTTTACCAACTGAGCCACAAGGGAAGCAAAGTTCTCAGTAATTCTACAGATTGTGATGTTAATTTGTTCACCTGCAGTCACCGTGATTTTGGTTAATAGGTCTTCCACGCTCCACTCAGAGCCCACTCTCAGTGATTAGACTCATCCAACCCGAAGTTCATGCACCTGGCAGTATCCTTATTTATGACAGAGTTGAGAAACATAAAGTAAGCAAGAAAAAATGGGGGTCTTTAATAGGCAAAAGAGAAATGACAGTTGAGCCTGATGATGAGGAAGGAATATTATAAATTATAAAAACTGGATCTCATGGTCTTTAATTCTTTGATGGAGGCAGTGCATCTCTGTAGGATAGGGATTTTTGTCAACAGATCTGGTTTTAAATCTAGGCATTACAAAATACTCACTGTAAAACCTTGGGGAAGTTATTCTAGAAAGATACATGGTTATGTAAAAATACATCTTGCTTTAGTTCAGTTCAGTTCAGTCGCTCAGTCGTGTCCGACTCTTTGTGACCCCATGAATCGCAGCATGCCAGGCCTCCCTGTTCATCACCATCTCTCGGAGTTNTTTTACAGTACTGTATTGGTTTTGCCATACATCGACATGAATCAGCCACAGGTGTACACGTTCTCCCCATGCCGAAGCCCCCTCCCACCTCCCTCCCCACCCCATCTTCCCAGATCATCCCGTACACCAGCCCCAAGCATCCTGTATCCTGCATTGAACATAGACTGGCGCTTCATTTCTTTTCTTAGTTGCAGCACGTGGGATCTTTAGATGCAGCATACGAGCTCTTAGTTGGGGTTGTGAGATCTAGTTCCTTGACCAGGGATTGAACCTGCATTGGGAGCACAGAGTCTTAGCCACTGGACCACCAGGGAAGTTCCTCTCTTCCTTTTCTTACGAGACAAACAACCCTCTAGGTGAGGATCCACCTTTATGACCCCATTGAACTTTAATGACTTCCTAAAAGCCCTGTCTTGATATACAGTCACACTGGGACTTAGAGCTTCATACATATGAATTGGGGGGTGGGGAATGGGTTCAGCTTACCCCGTGGTGGTGGTTAGACAATATTTAGCTTGGCTTTAATGGACATAATTGAAGGCAGGAAGAGAAGGGAATGACAGAGGATGAGATGGTTGGATGGCATCACCGACTTGAAGGACATGAGTCTGAGCAAGCTCCAGGAGTTGGTGATGGACAGGAAAGCCTGGAATGCTGTAGTCCATGGGGCCACAAAATGTCGGAGGTGACTGAGTGACTGAACTGACAGAATGGACATATGCTATTTATATTATTAAGACCTGAAAATATTTGAGCTGGTAAGAGAGCATCATTTCTAGTATTTTCTAAACACTCCCCATTCCCCATGAAGAGGGTGGGTAGTCCACCCATTAGACAATAGGACTATCTGAGCATCTGACAGGTAGCGCCACTTCTCCGTTGCTTATCCAACAGCAGAAATAATTCATTTCCTTTGGATTTGAAGAAACTTGATCCTTTGTGGGGGGATCCTTTTATTATCCTAACAGAGAACCGCCTCAGATTGTCTCCTTGTTGTTCCTCTCTCTTGTCCTTAGATCAGAGTGGCTTCAATATCAAGACAGTCATTTTTCTCTTTTCTGTCTGCAGAACGCACCCTCTCCTCTGGAGGCTTCTGGTGACTGGTCCCTTTCTTTTCCAGGAAGCTAAAGAAGCTATTTCGGAAGCTGAAAGATGAGACAGAGCCTGAAGAAGCTGACTCTGCCCATTCAAAGCATCCAGAGCAGTGGGACCTAGACTACAGCTTGGAGCCATACACTGGACTGACACCAGAGTATATGGAAATGAGTAAGATCCTATGGATTTTCCTTCTGCTGGAGGTGGGTTCAGATAAGGGGTCGAGGGTGGAGGGGAGGATTAGAAAATCCCCGGGACAGTGTCTACTCCTTCGAAGGCTTCATGGCTACCCAATGTTGCCTTCAGGGCCACGTGGAAGCTAAGGAGGAAGGGGCATAAGGAGCCTTGAGCTGGAGCACCTCATCACCCGTTTGATACTCACATGGAGCCCTCTTCTCTTTGCATCTCCCCTATTCATCTATCATATGAGAAGCTTTGTCTCTAGGTTTCTTCCCATGGTTTCTATCATGAGAGGCAATTGAGAAGTCTGAAATTTAAGAATGGACTTTCCATTAAAGAAGAGTAAAGTAGTCCCCTGACATTTGGGACAAGGATTTTCCATCTTGACAAGGAGAATAGAGGAGAGTCCCTCCCTCTGATCAGGCAGGGCTCAAAACATGTGAGCTTGTCTCTAAAAGTGGTGAGGATGTTTTGGGTGGGCGGTGAGAGGAGGATTTCTAGTTAGAATCTCTGATTGCCCTCGGATGAGCCTTGAGAGCGGGAGCGTGTGTAGCACAAGCTGGTAGACACGGTCATCTCAGATGTGGTTGGGGAGCTATGCGTTCTCCATCTTGAGCAGTGTCCCAGCTTGGACCAGCTGCCTTCCAATACTTGACCACTTGTGAATAATCCTGATCTCTCACTGGGGTGGATATTTGAGAAGCCTGTTTCCAAGACCTGGAATGAATGAATTAAAAACAGAGGACCAAGAGGGCAGATGTACCATCTAAATATTGACTCAATCTAGAGTGTGTGGAGGAGCATCAACGAGATCCCACAACAGAATCACTCAGTACTTTCTATCAATAGACCCTCATTGTTTTGGCATAATGGTTCCAGCCTCTTTTGGTTAATCCCTTCTCACAGGGGGCCACGCATGCCTCTGTGTATCAGGTACTTCACTTGTTATTTCTAATTGATATTTATCCTGTCTCTTCATAGTGTGTATGTGTGTGTGTTTGTGTATGTGTGTTTGTGTATGTGTGTGCATGCACACATGCATATGTATGTGTGTTAAAGGTACAGCAGTGGACAAGGTCTAGGTCAGATGGCTAACAACATTCTGTTCTAGCCCTGGGGTCTCTAAACAGATGTGTTAGCTGCTCAGTTGTGTCCAACTCTTTGTGATCCCATGGACTGCAGCTCACCAGGCTCCTCTGTCCATGGGATTCTTCAGGCTAGAATACTGGAGTGGGTTGCCATTTCCTTCTCCTGGGGATCTTCCCCACCCAGGGATTGAACCTGGGTCTCCTGTATTGCATTCGTTACCATCTGAGCCACCAGGGAAGCCCAGGGTCTCTTAAAATTCCAGGCAAATCCTGAGCTTTGTCATCTAAATAAACTTGCCAAAAAAGAAGTCATTAGGCCTACCTCAGGAGCAATAGGCACAGAAAATATCAAGATCCAGTTTGTGTAAACACATGGCCCCCTGCTGCTTTTCACGTCTCACCAAGTTCTACCTCTCATCCCTCTCCAACACTGAACCAGGCATTAACACAGATACAGCCATTTGGATTTCAGATGTCCTTGTGTGTCTGCCATCCTCTCGGAAAGAAATTGTTGCCAGATTGAGGCTTCTATTGGGGCAGAGGCTTGCTCCTTACTCCAGAACCCCTGTAACTCTGTCTTTAAACCTCCACCTTCCAACTCAAGTGCCTCCTCTACCACCCAGTTATTTGCGTAGGTATTTACATAACTGTCTGCCTATCTCTCCAGAGCTGACTATTTCAAAGCTCCCTCTCTTGAATGATTAAGAGCAGAGAGCCTTGAGCCATACTCCCTGGGTTCAAATCCTGGCTCTGTCACCAGTTAGCTGGACAGCTTTGGGTAAATGGCTAACCCTAACCCTGAGCCTGACCCCGACCCTGACCCTCACTCTAATTCTGACCCTGACCCAAACTTCACTGGATAGTTGTAGTCGTGAAACACTTATAAGTCACTCAGGGGGAGGAATTGTGGTGCTGGAAAAGACTCTTGAACATCCCTTGGATGGCAAAAAGATCAAACCAGTCAATCCTAAAGGAAATCGACCCTGAATATTCACTGGAAAGACTAATGCTGAAGCTGAAGCTCCAGTACTTTGGCCATCTGATGTGAAGACCTGACTCACTGGAAGAGACCTTGATACTAGAAAGAGGCAAAAGGAGAAGGGGGCAACAGGGGATGAGATGGTTGGATGGCATTGTCGACTCTATGGACCTGAGTTTGAGCAAACTCCAGGAGATGATGAAGGCCAGGGAAGCCTGACATGCTGCAGTCCATGGGGTTGCAGAGAATCAGACACGACTGAGTAACTGAACAACAGCAGAGAGAGGGACGAGTCTGGAGGCCAGGACAGTATTTCCAACAATTCAGGTTGATACTGATTCAAGCTTGAGTGGGGGAAGAAGCCTGGGCCACACAGGGGCTTTCCATGCTGAGTTCCACAGAAACTCACTCACAGAACTCTTGAGGCCATTTTGCTAAGCTATTAGCAGTTTTAGAGACATGATTATTTTATGATAAGTGAAAGGACAGTGTTTCTGACTTAGATATCCTTCATTCCTAGTATCTCTGGGTTATCCTCTTCACCCTTTATGTGACTACTTGCCCCCAGTATGATCACAGATGAGGTACAGGATAAACTTCACCCAACGATGACTTCATCTAGTTGTGTAGGCGACATGTGGTTGGAGGATGTTCTGGGATTCAGCCCTAGGCGTGCTGTGGCTGGCTACATAGCTTAATGCTTTTAAGTCAGCCAGGCCTTATTTCCTCATCTGAGAAGTAGCTTTGATGAAAATAGCACCTACTTTGTAGGATGCTTCTGAAAACTAGGAGATGAATCTGGAGTAGTTAAAAATCAGTACTTGGGAAACTCTCCTGGTGGCCCAGTGGCTGAGACTTTGCATTGCCAATGCATGGGGTGTGGGTTCGACTCCTAGTTGGGGAATTAAGATCCTGCATGCCATGTGGCATGGCCAAGCAAATATAAAACAAAACAGTCCGCCATCTAGCTACGCTTTCAATGAGTATCAGCCACCATTGTTAGTGTCAAGAGTCCAGTTTCTTTCTCTTGAATCAAGAAATTGACTAAAAACCATCTGGAGGCCCTGGATGCAGGGAGCCCTGGAGGTTTTCCCCATCCCATCAGTGTAGGATCAGGTGTTGATTTAAAGTCTGAGGGTACGAGACTCCAAGGCAAATCTAAGAATCACACTGGAAACCTGAGACATAAGCATTCTAATATACTTGTCCTTCCAGAGAACATGGAGGCCTTAGGGCTTTGCTTGTCAAGTCTGGCATCTCACATGGGCTACTTTTTGGCGTCTGTTGATCTCAAACCCACAAACTTTTGTTCCTCTCGTCATCCAAAAACTAATCACTATTGTCTTCCTAACTTAGGAATTCAATTATCCCCTGGTGGAGCCTCCTCTAGTTTCTTAAATGCAGCCCAGGCTTTGAGGCCCTCAGGCTATTCATGTGGGTGAAGAGCCACATTTCTTCTTGTCATTGACATTGTCATTACAGGAGATCTCATTTTTCTTAGCTGCAAGCTTATGATCCTGTCAAATCAAAAAGGAGGTGCACGGGTGAGGTGCACATTTTGGAGTAAGTGCCAGATCCTTATTTTGAAAGACCAAGAGCTGTCAGTCTCCCTTGCTCTCTAGATAAGCCCACAGAGTCATGTAAGAATTACCCAGCTGATAGAAACAAACGGGACCCTTTCCCTCCCTCCACCACCAAGAGACTCGGGCATCCACACCTTGCAGCTGCATCCAAGTTATCTCATGAAATGGCAGACTGGAACTTCAGGGTGCAGGAGGCACGTGGATTGGTGTAGGCTATGACTTCTCCATGACTCCTCTCTGACTTTGCCTCATCTCTAGCTGGCAAGAGGGCTGCTTAGGATGATCCAGAACTTTTTTTTTTAATCCATGACTCCTTACCTCACTGACTTTGCTTGTTGACTAAAAAATAAAATTGCATCACCCAGGTGGTGCTAGTGGTAAAGAACCCACCTGCCAATGAAGGAGACATAAGAGATACGAGTTCAGTCCCTGGGTTGGAAAGATTCCCTGGAGGAGGGCGTGGCAACCCACTCCATTATTCTTGCCTGGAGAATCCCATGGACAGAGGAGCCTGGTGGGCTACGATCCATGGGGTTGCAAAGAGTCGGACATGACTTAAGGGACTGTGCACGCACATGCAAAAGTTGAGAATTATGTTTTATGTGGCAGACATGCTAAGGACTTAAGCCTAGGAGACAGGCTCTCGGATAGTTGAGAAAGACTATTCCAAAGAGGTAAGGGAGGAGCCAGAATACATGTTTTTGTAAAAAAACAAAAAAAGGTAGTTATAACATCAAAAGACTATTGTTAATTAAAGAACAACCAGACATCTCAAATTAATAAATTTAGCACTTTTCTATGTCTGGGAAGGAAAGCTATGTCAAACCTAGGCAGTGTATTAAAAGGTAGAGACATCACTTTGCCAACAAAGGTCTGTGTAGTCCATGCTATGGTTTTTCCAGTAGTCATGTATGGATGTGAGAGTTGGACCATAAGGAAGGCTGAGTACTGAGGAACTGATGCTTTCAAACTGTGGTGCTGGGGAAGACTCTTGAGAGTCCCCTGGACTACAAGGAGATCAAGCCAGTCAATCCTAAAGGAAATCAACCCTGAATATTCATTGGAAGGACTGATGCTGAAGCCAAAACTCCA
This sequence comes from Raphicerus campestris, assembly GCA_006410735.1. Taxonomy (NCBI): domain Eukaryota; kingdom Metazoa; phylum Chordata; class Mammalia; order Artiodactyla; family Bovidae; genus Raphicerus; species Raphicerus campestris. The sequence continues at coordinate 27,527 of SJYW01053100.1, forward strand.
ATACTTTGGCTACCTGATTCGAAGAGCCAACTCATTGGAAAAGACTCTGGTGCTGGAAAAGACTCTGGTGCTAGAAAAGACTGAAGACAGAAGGAGAAGAGGGCAGCAGAAGAGACGGTTAGATACCATCATCAAGTCAATGGACATGAATTAGAGCCAACTCTGGGAGATAGTGGAGGACAAAGGAGCCTGGTGTGCAGCAATCCATGAGGTGGCAAAGAGTTGGACACAACTCAGTGACTGAACAATAAAAACAAAATGTCTGGGAAGATGCAAGAGTCTGGGGTCATTGAAATCATCCCTTTGATATACACCTCAGCTCCCTGGGGCCAGGACCCTGTTTTCTCCATCCCGAGTCCTTTCAGGCTGCACAGTCAGGGTGGCTGCAGTGGCAGATGGCTCGATCCCTAACATCTTTTGTTGGCTGACTGGCAGGTGAATTTTTTGGTCCGCAGTCTCTACTAAGAATTTTGGATTGCCTTGTAAGTCCTCAACGTTTCCTCTTCGAACAATAGCAGGTACATCCTAATTGCTTTGTTTTCTACTAATTCTTCCCTTTTCCCTTTTCAGCTTTTAAAAAATTTATTGATTTTAATTGGAAGATAATTACTTTATAATATTGTGATACATCACAATATTGTCATACATCAACATGAATCAGCCATAGGCTTTGTCATACATCAACATGAATCAGCCATAGGCTTACATGTGTCCCCCTTCTCAGCTTTTAAAATAGCTTTTTAAAAACACATTGTATGGAGAGAATGACATAGAAACATATACCCTACCATATGTAACGTAAATAGCCAGTGGCAATTTGCTGTGTGATTCAGGGAACTCAAACTGGGGCTCTGTAGCAACTTAGAGGGATGGGAAGGGGTGGGAGGTGGGAGGGAGGTTCAGGAGGGAGGGGACATAGGTAAACCTACGGCTGATTCAGCTGATGTTTGGCAGAAGTCAACATAATATTGTAGAGCAATCATCCTTCAATTAAAAATAAATTAATTATAAAATAAAAATGAAAAAAAAATGTGATCCAGCATGTATTATCTTTTCTACCTAGAATCTTTCAACATTAGTGACTAACTCCCTTTCAGATAAAGTTCAGATGCCCTGGTGCAGCATCCAAGGGCATCCACATGTGCTCATCTGGTGGGTCTAAACCGGTATGTGCTCATCTCTCTGTCACAGCAGGTTCTTGCTGAGCATGTCCTAGAGGCATTGCTCAGCTCTGCCATCCTCAGTTCCTCTCTTCTCCTGTACCTGCTTTGGCACAGGAGAAAATGGGAGCACTCTAAGGGATGGACAGTGAGTCCTTATCCTCTCTTGTGGCCACCTCAGCCCAGTTCCTGGAACACAGGAAGGATTCTATAAACTACTTCTGGAATGAATGGCCCTCTGACTCTCTTTCCTTCCACAGCAGAGAAACAAAGGCCTCCCTGCTCTTTATCCTGTGGTATTTGGGCTGGCCTCCTTTTTCACAGTGGAGATACATACAGGTACACACACACACACACACACACACACACACACACACACACGGGCTTCCCTGGTGACTTAGTGGTAAAGATTCACCTGCCTATGCAGGAGTCACAGGAGACACAAGTTTGATTCCTGGGTTGGGAAGATTCCTTGGAGGAGGACATGACAACCCACTCCAGTATTCCTGCCTGGAAAATTCTAAGGGCAGAGGAGCCTGACCGGCTACAGTGCATGGGGCTGTAAAAAGTCAGATACGCCTGAAGTGACTTAGCACGCACACCCTTGAGGCCAGGGAGAGACTCCATCCAGGGGAAACACTTCTGAGCCCTTCTGCCGGGAGACTTGGTCCTGAGACTGTTCTGGGTTCTCTCACCACCCTCCAGGCATCTCTGTGCATCACACCTGCTCTGTCTCTGCACCTCCCCTCTGGTGGAGCTGGCCTTTGTCTGTATCGTCTCTGGAGGCTGCTCCTTCCACTCGGTTTAGCCTCTTTGCCCCCGACACACGGTGCTTCCCCAGCTACACCCTCCGCACCATCTCTCACAAAGGCTAGTGTTTCCCTGCCGCCCTCTGGATTCTTTCTAAGGTCGTGTCAGTCTTATCATCCCTTGTTCAGAAACCTCCAGGTCTCCCACATCCTGAGCAAGGCCTCAGGGAGACATCTTTTCACTGTATTTACCCTTAGATTCTTGCCCACACTCGGTGTGACCACAGTGAACACCGACCTCTCCCCACCCTCAGCGCACGCATCACTCTTTTTGTGCCTGACTGTATGTGCTGTCCTTGCCCTGGAATGCCCTGTGCCTTCTTGCTCCCATGGCAGCCAACACGCGTTCCATGTCGCCTCCTCCTAGAAAGGTCCTTGCCCTCTCACCTGCCCCCCACAGCACAGTACTTTAGCTCCCTTTCCCCACAGTTTCAGACAAGCTGCCTCCTAAGACAGCCGTGGCTGTTGGCAGCTGATTTCAGGGCCTTGCATGGGCTCTGAGAACCTACTGGATAAGTCTGCAGAGGGGTGGCTGAATACACTGAGGGTATCATTTATCTCGCTTTGCCTCATCCAGGCTGTAACAATCTCATTTCTAGTAGTGCTGGCATCAACTCTCATTTATGATCAGGCTGGTAATCCAGCGAGTGGGTTATCAAGAGCGGTGGCTATCCTTCTTTCTCTTTCTTTGTCTCCTCCTCCTATAGTTCCCCCTACCCCTCCCCTTCATTGCTGCCTTCTCCTCTCTCCCATGGGCTCCTTTCCAAGGAGCAAGTCAGGAAAGAGGAGAAGGTGTAATGCGAGTCCATCTACGCTGCTCACAGGTAGTGGGAGAGAAGATGCAAGTCTACACATCAGAACCTTGTTGGAGGCACTGGTCTCTGCCTTGGGCCTTCCTGGTGGCTCAGGTGGTAAAGAATCTGGCTTCAATGTGGAAGACAGGGATTTAGTCCCTGGGTCGGGAAGATCCCCTGGAGAAGGAAATGGCAACTTGCTCCAGTACTCTTGCCTGGAGAATTCCATGGATGGAGAAGCCTGGTGGGCTACAGTCCATGGGGTTGCTAAGAATCAGGCACGACTGAGCGACTAGCAGCTACTCTATGACAGGACTCACACCACGGCCTCCGCCTTCTCTGCACTCTGTCTCAAAGCCCTTTGCTCTTCAGATGGTCACTGTAGGGTAAGGGAGCAGCAGCTCTCCTTCCTACCTTCCCAGAGGTTTTGAGGGAAAATCTGGCTGCCTGCATCCAGCAGGGTGACCTTGGACATGTCACAGCATCTTTCTGGGCCTTGTTTGGTCCTCGACATTAGAGGGATTAGACCAGATGATGAGTTTTCCCTTGCAGAGGTGCAACCCACTGGCCTGTGGTCCTAATCAGTTGTGTAATGTGTCATCAGTAGCATGCTAACTAATATGTTTTTTTTAAAACATAAGGTAAAAAGGACCACTGTCACCCTAGGCTTCTCATGCTTCTAGATTAGGTCTGAGTCAGAGAGGAGGGAGGTTTCTGCACAAAACCTCACTACCCCAGTGGAGCTGGGTGATGTGCAGAATAGTCTTTCATTGAAGAATGTCATGATGAGAGTTAAGACTTTCAAGCCAGGTCACCCCTAGGGTACCTTACCTGCATGAGGTCACTCCATGGTCCTTTATCTGTACCAGGTAACCCTACCAGGGTCCCTTACCTGGGCCAGGTCACCTCTAGGGTCCCTTACCTGGTCCAGGTCACCCCAAGGCCCCTTATCTGGACCAGAGTCATCCCAAGGTCCCTTCCAGTGCTGACATCCTAGCCCATTCATACCAGTTGAACAGTATATCTCAAAACGGAGAGGCCCAGAGAGTGCTCCAGGTGGCTTCAGGCCACCTTGAAGACCCATTAGTGAAACTGAGGCTAGAGCCTGTCTCCAGACCATCCCACAGAAGAGTCCCATTAGGACCTGTGGCATCTGGTGCAGTGGAGGCAGGGAGCAGAGTGGGTTTCCCCTTTCCTTCCTGATGGGCTAGCCCTTCCCAGTCCCAGAAAGACCCTTGACTTGGGCTTTGAACGGAAAGGAGAGCCGTGAAACCAAAGCTGCCCGCTGCTTCTGGCGGGCCCAACACGGTGATCCCTGGCCCGGCTCTCAGCTGTCAGCTTCCTCCTCCAGTGATCCCTGGGACCACCCATGCCGACAGGAAGCGCGCTGAGCCCACTCGGGGCCTGCCGGTTATAATGGCGAGGCAGGTCATCATCTAGGGGGGCTGCCGTGAGAGATGTATTATATTTGTATTTTTTTTCTAAATGGAGCTGGAACTGTGGCCCAGAAGGCCTGGGGGAGGGGCCTCGAGGTGAAGGGGAAGCTGGGAGTCTGGGGGCAGCAGGCACGGGATTGGTGCTGAGGATGGGCTGGCTCCAGACAAAGAGAAACCCGAGAGTGAGGGATTAGGCTGCAGAAACCTGTGAGGGGAGCAGCGGGCTTTCCAGGGAATCTCCAATATCAAACCCTTTTCCTGAAGAGCTTACTAGAAAGGACATCAAGGTAAATCCCCTCTCCCCGGCTCAGAGCTGAGGTTAGAATGCTGGGGCCAGGAGCAGCCGTGACATTAATCATCACAACCCGTCCACAACCCGTCCCCAATCCCGGCGTGGGCTTCGAAGCTCCTTGGCCGCACACCCCTCCCAGCCCAGTTGTGGGGTTTTCCTCAGGGCCCTAATGAGAGAGGAAATCCTTTCTTTGCTTTTAGAGC